>CM070539.1:42414215-42613264 GCA_036346415.1 Raddia guianensis
TGTTTTCATTGTTTGGCATGTGCTTCATTGGCTTTTTTTACTACTGTGCTTAGATGAGTGTGCCGTGTCACATTTACTTTTAGATGTCATATGTCCTTGTAAGCTGTCTCTCTGGGCACGGATTGTGTCTTCCCTAGGGCATGGGTATCTAGCTTCATGCTTACTTGTGTGGTTATTGTGTCTAAGATCATGTGAATATATGCACTCATTCTGACCATGTAGTATCAATGCTTGCATTATTGCCATGTTTCATGTATATACTCATTGCCATGATTAGGGTAGTAAATTGATCCATTTTAACCTAGACTATCATATGATCCCAGTCGCAAGAAGTTGCTATGGTGCACCTTGCTGTTGCTTTTCACTTGGATATACTTTTACTTGTCTAGTGAATGGATGTTATTGCTATCCCCTGACTTGAAAACGTTGCATGATATTTTATTGCCAATTCTATCATTTTCATACTCTAGATGTATAGTTGCCACACCATGCTTGTATCCTTATTTTTGTTCTGTGCCTAGAAACTGGATTTTTCTAATCCTAGTTTCGAAAGCATAGAAAAGCTTTTATGAGTGTGTGTAGACTTCCAGGCTAGGAGAAGACCATATTATCCAAGAGTCTAACCGTGGCGATGCAGCAAGGAGGAGGAAAACCTCTGCTAGGCGTATAAGACCATGACATTGGCATAGGCAGCGCTTGACAGGAAGATCATGCACTCTTGGCTACATTGGTGCAGCAAGAAGATCAGATTTGTGTCCTCTTCCTTTGCTTCCTGGATCCAGTTCAATTCAGCTACCATGTCGCGACCCCGGCTTCCCCAGGATCCAATCAAAATCCATTGCTAGTCCCAGGGATCAATGCTAGCAACATGTAAGCGACAGTTTATTGAACAACATCACACAGTCACAAATAACTAAGAGATATTACATATTATGCAAAAGTAACTGTTACGCAACTACTTATTACATTTGTTTGATTAAAGATGACATAATATCGTCGATAATGTATCAGAGTGCGGAAATTCAAATATGCGCAGCGGGAAAAGTATGATGGTGCTCCAATCCGACCCTTGAGCGCCAGCTAATCCTTATCGAAGTTCGGGACAAGATCCTCCTGATCCTGAAGATAGACCGAACCAAATCCTTCTCCTGAATATAAATTTATTCGGGGTTTGTATAGTGAGTACACGGCTATCCAGCAAGAATCCTTATAATGATGCAAGTGTAATAACAAGAACATGATGGTTATTTTGCATAAGACCTATTCTAGTCAAATTAACTGAAGTGTTGTAAAACATATTTGTAGAGCAATTGATATTGTTATGGATTCCCAAGAATAATACGCAGAGCTCGGTTTCCAAAGCCCCTCTGTAGAACAAAACTACCTCGAACAACTCAACCAAACCAACCCATCAGATTATATTATTAACACATGATACTACTATGTACGACCTTCCTCCCCTCCAATGACCGTGGGAACGGTTATCATGATAGTTTTAACCTCTGCAGAGTGTAGCACACTTTACCCATAAGCCTAGTGATACTTTTGCGTCTTAGCTCTTCCTTAGAAGCATAGACCAAGTAACGATACAAGGCGATTCATTAGTTCCTTTTGTTAAGACCGATACCCCCTCTAAGGTTTCGACAATTCGGGTCCCCCTCTTGAGCCCACGGACCGCAGCTCAATCTTTTCAAGGTAAAGCGTGTTAACAGTTTTCCCTAACCACTAAGCCAGGACTAGCACATCCTGCGCAACATGCTGACGCTAGCACTTATGGTTACGCTTGTATGGTTTGGCCGGATAAGTACACGTCAAGGGTCCTTAGACCAAGATGACTACGTCCACCACAATCCTCGGTCCACAAAACCACCCGACTTGCCACCACTAGTCAACACACGCCGTAGGTTTTAGTTGATTAGGTCATTAAAGTAACTCAGCACCTCCAATCATACCAAGTCACAAGAATAATTAAATGATGAACATAATCGACTACCAACCCACGAGCACTAGCAACTATGCACAATGATAGGTTAGGAAAATAGCTAAGGCAGCAATAAATAGGCTAAATTCACAGGGTAGATGACTCAGTGTGAATATAATAGGCTTCTACCCGATCCAATCATTTCATTCATGAGAAAAGTAAATAAAAACATATAACGGGTGAGTTTTGCAAAATAGAGGAGAAAAATACAAGCTATCTTGCCTTGGTAGTACTCCAGGTCTTGGGATCCTTCTTCGAATGGCACCTGGAAACCTCCCGAGCAGCGCGAACACGGACAATCTACACGTATATGCATACGTGCAAGAGACAGCAAAATAATCAACAGAACATATAGCTAAATAAAATATAAAACATTCTAGACTATTTATGGAAAATAATGGCTCCGGAATCACCTAATTTGGACTTCGGATGCTCCCGAAACAATTCCTGAAAGATCTGGGAAAATCAGAAATTGCTGAAAAGAATAAACCAGGTTAACCGTAGGAAAACCAGCCCAACCGGCCAAACCGAACCGAGCAGCTCGTGGCAGCCTCTGGTTGGTGGGCGCAGCTGCTGAGCAATGGCGTGGGCGCGATGAGAGCGCCGCCACGCGCCGAAGTCGATAAGCGGCGGCGCTTCTGCGAAGGCGGGAGCGGACGCAGCGGCGACACGCGGCACACGGGGTGCGGCAGGCGGTGGTGTCTATTGGTGGGCCTACGCATGGCGAACAGCGGGGCGGGGAAGGGAGGACGCGTCGCGAGCAACGATTGACGGGCGGCCTCGGCGAACTGGTGGGCGACACTTGGGGGCGGACGCGCGTGCACGCACTGGCGTGGTGAGAAAGCGGTGGCGGGGCGCGGGCGCTGACTCCGAGGTGGCGGTGTGCAGCGGGAGAAACTAGCCGGCGGCGATGTCGGTGGCGGCGGCTCCAAATTCCGACGAAACTTTGACGAGCCATATTTCCCACGTTTCTTAACCAAGTTGGACGATCCATATGTCCATCTTGACCATCTCGACGAGATCTACAACATGGCACCATCTAATCTTCGGTTTGGGCATGGCACAGAGAGGGATCTCACGAAAAGGGTTTCGGTGGCTATTTCTTTGACGGCTAGGGTTTGGGATTTGAGGAACTTTCGAGTTGGGGTGTTATGGAAGGGGTCTTGGGGGTTTATATAGTGTCTTGGACGACCTGGGCTGGGCCTTGGGCTAATAGGGTTGGATTAGAATTTGAATTCTAGTCTGGGTAGAATTTCGAGGGTAAATCGAATTAGGCTTCTAGAAGCTCCCCTCCAAATTGGAGCATGAGATTAATCCGTTTGCTCATTATTTGATGGGTTTTATGAGCTCCCAGTAAAACGGCAACACTTCAAAGAATTAAGGGTTAGCTTTGGAGTTTTGGCATGCAATTTGGAGGGTGGCTAGATGATAGCTCTTAAGAATTACTGGAATTTTGACAGAATTTTCCTAAAAGGTTTCCTAGGGTTTTGGTTTAAACCTAATTTAAAATAATTTAAAATAGGGTTTCGTATATAACAATTTCCTTTTATTTTATTTTTGGGGTTTTGAAAATACAAGTGACATATGATAAAATAGAGGATGTCACAAACCTCCCCCCTTACGGAGAACCTCGACCCCGAGATTCAGAGAAGGCTTGCTTGAACATCTCTGGAAACTTGGTTTGCAAATCTTCCTCCTTTTCCCAAGTCGCTTCTGCCTCAGAATGGTTAGACCATTGCACTTTGCAAAATCTGATAATCCTACTCCGAGTACACCTCTTTGAAACATCTAAAATCTTAACCGGCCTTTCTTTATAGGACCGATCTTCTTGCAAATCCATAGCTTCTACAGGCATCTGCTCCTCTAGCACCTTCAAACACTTTCGGCGCTGCGACACGTGGAACACATTATGCGCTCTCGACAATTGCTCTGGCAACTACAACTGATAAGCAACTTCTCCCCTCCTTCGAATTAATGGAAACAGACCAATATATCTTGGAGATAGCTTTCCATGGCCCTTCAAAGGTGAAACCCTCAATACTCATGGTCTCAATCTCGAACCGCAATTCTCGCCTTCACTTATCGGCATAACTCTTCTGCGTTGATTGCGCGGCCCTCATCCTTTGCTGGATCAACTTGACTTGATCTTTAGCCTCCTTCAAAGCATCCGAACCGAACAACTCCCGTTCTTCAGTCTCATTCCAATATAACGGCGTACGACACTTTCTTCCATACAAGATTTCGACAACAACATTGACTTGTCCTCCTTGATTACCGCATTTTGAGCAGCTTCAATGATTTGCCCTTCATTATTAACTTGACTACCTTTATCAGCATCATTCTCTTGATCGATCGGGTGATCCAACTCCTCTTGCAAATTGATAGGTACAGGCTGAACTCTACTTCCACGGCCACTACCTCTTGCACAGGCTCTTCCTCTTGCATGACCTTCACTTCCACGACTTCTGGCCATCTACTGACATAGGATGGGTATAAAAGAATACTAAGACGGTACGTGACATCCTTTCAATATAATAATTTTATAAATGCTTTTTATCACTCAAAACAAAGATCCAAATAAAATGGCAACACTCCACATGCTAACATAAAGTTGGCATGCACCAAATAAATCCAACTCAAACAAGGTTTACATACACAAACAATAAATTAGTTGTTACATTATTGCTGTCATTATCAGTTATTTATTCTCCATACATAGGAAGTATTAAAGTTTATTTAGTGAAAAACTACACATTTTTAAAAAACCAAATAAAACAATTTTTTATTATTTTTGAAAGTGTACGGACCGTACGAAAAATCGGTACTGCACCGCACAAGTTTTTTTTTGGGTAAATTCCTTCTTCTTCTCTCTCCATTTTTTTGCAAAAACATTTTTCAACTTACCTCGGTCCTCATACATCGTCCTTCTTCAGTCTTTATTGTAGTGACAGGCCTTGCGCCATCTTCCTTCGATCTTCTTGTAGATGTACAATTTAAATCAAAGCAATACACCAAACCATTTACTATTAAATAACTAGATCACCTTTAACCTAGTTATTGAATATCCGTGTCTCACATAGAAATCCAAAAGTTGATACTGTATACTCCACACAAAAATATATAATTTTTATTATACGACTTCTAACACTTAATCTTTCGAAAGTGATGATTGTTCCTCTTCATCAAATAATCTTCTGTTTCTTCTTTTCTTCAGCAACGGTTTCTTCTACTTTGATGTTGGTATTCGAAGCAATATATTTTCTTCTTGAACAAATTAGGTGTAGTGACTAAACTTTGAATTATGGGGGTGGATAGAATAAAACTTTGTAAGGTAGAAGGATAGGCAAGGATGGAATGAACTTTAGAAGGTGAGTAGGGAAGAGTGAAAGCAAAGAATTCCTAGTAGAGAGATACTACACTTTGGGAAGATCAGAAAGTAGCAAAGGAGCTTAAATACAATTTTTATTGAAAATAAATCCTTAAGGTTTAGAGGCCGATTAGCAATGCTTCCTAGGGTCAGACTAGCTCTGATACCAACTTCTATCGCGACCCCGACTTCACCAGGATCCACTCACAATCCATTGCTAGTCCCAGAGATCAAAGCTAGCAACTTGTGAGCGACAGTTTGTTGAACATCATCACACAGTCACAAATAACTAAGAGAAATTACATATTATGCAAAATTAATTGTTACACAACTACATATTATAATTGTTTGATTAAAGATGACATAATATCGTCGATAATGTATCAGAGTGCGGAAATGCAATATGCAGCGGGAAAAGTATGACGATGCTCCAATCCGACCCTTGAGCACTAGCTAATCCTTATCGAAGTCCGGGACAAGATTCTCTTGATCCTGAAGATAAACCGAACCTAATCCTTCTCATGAATACAAATTTATTCGTGGTTTGTATAGTGAGTACACGGCTACCCAGCAAGAATCCTTATAATGATGCAAGGGGAATAACAAGAACATGATGGTTATTTTGCATAAGACCTATTCTAGTCAAATTAATTGAAGTGTTGTGAAACAAATTTGTACAGCAATTGATATTGTTATCGATTCCTAAGAATAACACGCAGAGCTCGGCTTCCAAAGCCCCTCTATAGAACAAAACTGCCTCGAACAACTCAACCAAAACCAACCCATCAGATTATATTATTAACACATGATACTATCATGTACGACCTTCCTCCCCTCCAATGACTGTGGGAACAGCTACCATGATAGTTTTAACCTCTGCAGAGTGTAGCGCACTCTACCCGCCTAGTGATGATTTTGCGTCTTAGCTCTTCCTTAGGAGCACAGACCAAGTAACGATACAAGACGATTCATTAGTTCCTTCTATTAACACCGATACCCCCTCTTAGGTTTCGTCAACTCGGGTCCCCCTCTTAAGTCCACGGACCGCAGCCCGATCTTTTCAAGGTAAAGTGTGTTAACCGTTTCCCTAACTACTAAGCCAGGCTAGCACATGCTGCGCAACATGCTGACGCTAGCACTTATGGTTACGCTTGTATGATTTGTCCGGTAAGCACACGTCAAGGGTCTTTAGACCAAGGTGACTACCTCCACCACAATCCTCGATCCACTAAACCATCAGACTTGGCATCTTTAGTCAGCACACGCCACGTAGGTTTTAGTTGATTAGCTTATTAAAGTAACTCAGCACCTCCAACCATACCAAGTCACAAGAATAATTAAATGATGAACCTAATCAACTACCAACCCACAAGCACTAGCAACTATGCACAAGGTAAGCTAGGAAAATAGCTAAGGCAGCAATAAATAGGCTAAATTCACTAGGTAGATGACTCAGTGTGAATATAATTGGCTTCTAACCCATCCCATCATTTCATGCATGAGAAAAGTAAATAAAACAAATAACATGTGAGTTTTGCAAAATAGGAGAGCACGATGCAAGCCATCTTGACTTGGTAGTACTCTGGGTCTTGGGAT
Source organism: Raddia guianensis (assembly GCA_036346415.1). Lineage (NCBI taxonomy): Eukaryota > Viridiplantae > Streptophyta > Magnoliopsida > Poales > Poaceae > Raddia > Raddia guianensis. Next base: position 42,421,160 of record CM070539.1, read on the forward strand.
TCTTCTTTGAACGACACCTGGAAACCTCCCGAGCAACGCGAACACGGACAATCTACACGTATATGCATATATGCAAGAAATAGTAAAATAATCAACAGAACATATAGCTCAATAAAATATATGCAATTCTAGGTTATTTACGGAAAATAATGGCTTCGGAATCACCTAATTTAGAGTTCGGATGCTCCCGGAACAATTCCTGGAAGATCTGAGAAAATCAGAAATTGCCGAAAAGAATAAACCGGGATAACCGAGCGAGCGCGCAGCGGCGACACGTGCCAGACTCTGGTTGGCGGGCGCAGCGCGCGGGATCGGCTGCGTGGTGACGCGTGGCCACGGCGCCGTGGACGCGACTGCGAGCGCGGGTTCGCCACGCGGCAGAAGCTGATAGGCGGCGGCGCGACGTGGGTGGGAGCGGACACAGCGGTGGACCTACGCATGGCGAGAAGCGGGGCGGGGAAAGGGAGGATGAGTGGCGAGCAACGATTAACGAGCGGCCTCGGCGAACCGATGGGCGACACGTGGTGAGAAAGCGGCGGCGAGATGTTGGCGGCGGCTCCAAATTCCGACGAACCTTCGACGAGCCATATCTCCCACATTTCTTCACCAAATTGGACGATCCATATATCGATCTTGACCTTCTCGACGGGATCTACAACATGGCACCATGTAATATTCGGTTTGGGCATGGCACATAGAGGGATCTCACGAAAAGGGTTTCGGTGGCTATTGCTTTGGCCGCTAGGGTTTGGGATTTGAGGAATTTTTGAGTTGGGGTGTTAGGGGATGGGTCTTGTGGGTTTATATAGTGCCTTGGACAACCTGGGCTGGGCCTTGGGCTAAGAGGGGTTGGATTAGGACTCGAATTCTAATCCGGGTAGAATTGGGCTTACAGTTTTTGACTTGTTTATCAAGAAAACAGAGTTTCCTTTGGAGGATTGGGCTGAAATTTGGAGGGTAATTCGGATTAGTCTTCTAGAAGCACCCCTCCAAATGTGAGCATGAGATTAATTTGTTTGCTCGTTATTTGATAGGTTTTACGAGCTCTTAGCAAAACGGAAACACTTCAAGGAATTAAGGGTTAGCTTTGAATTTTGGGCATGAAATTTGGAGGGTGGCTCGATGATGGCTTCTAAGAATTACTGGAATTTTTACAGAATTTTTCTAAAAGGTTTCTAAGGATTTTGCCTTAAACCTAATTTAAAAAATTTAAAATAGGGTTTTGTATATAACAATTCTCTTTTATTTTATTTTTGGGGTTTTGAAAATACATGTGACATACAATAAAATAGAGGATGTCACATACCGCCACTTCGACTACATTGCGTAAGGTAAGTAGAGTTTCTTCACTACTAAAAATGTGCTTATCCGTGACGAAATCATCGTGACATTTGAAATTGTTGTCATGAAAAACCGATATTCTATGATGTCTGTTTCCTGGTCGTCATATTTTGCATAAGGTCACTCTAGCCCCAATAAAATTATGACGAAACATGAAATTTTGTCATAAAAAAATATAATAAATCATCATAGATAGTAGAAATCTGTTTGACTATAGGGTGACTTGAGGTAGCCCTCTCTATCACGATATGCTTTTCGTCATAAATGGTCCTGTGTCCAACATGGTAATATCTGACACATTTGTTGGATAAACATATTCAATGTTTCCAGATGTTCTGACGTGGATAGACATGGATAGATGTAGGCCATCGTCTTAAACATGTCCATGTCGGACCCACAATTTGGAGGGCTTTGAACACTATAGACTTATGATTGGATGACAAGGCTGGACAAATCGAGGCGATTGGGGGCAAAGGTCGGGGTGAGTTCAGCTAAAGGGTTGTTAACAATAGGGTGTAAATGGGTCGGGTAATACCCGACCTGTACCAGTTCCAAAGGAATTTTTTACCTAGAAAAAAAGGGTACGGGTTAAGTATTTTACTGTCAGGTACGGGTACCCGAAAACTAACACTTGATTACGGGTCAGGTATGGACAGAGGGCTACCTGGACAATTACCCGGAAGTTCAGGTCGGGTAGGGTACCTGAATATTCGGTAATATCGGGTATCCGGATATTTTACAAAAGCCCAACACTAGGTCTCTGACAATAAGGGCCCAGCCAGCTAGCCCAATTAGTTCATCTCTCACCCATCTCTTCCCAACCCTAGTACGCCGCCGCCAGCACGCCGTCGCGTCCTCGGGCCTGCGCCGCCGCCGCCTTGGGCCAGCATGTAGCCGCTGTCTCGGGCTGCCTGCCGCCGCCTTGGGCCAGCACGTCAGTCGTCCTCGCGCTACCCCCATCCCGTGACGCCGTCGGCCGCCCCCGTCCCGCGACGCCTCCGCCGTCCTCGACGTCCCACGTGACCGCCTCCATCCTCGTCCAGCGTGGCTGCCGTCCTCGTTTCGCGTGGCCGTCGTCCTCGTTTCACGTGGCTGCCGCCGTCCTCATCCCACGGGTCCACCGTCCCCATTCCGCACCTATGTTGGGTAAGCTTCGCATTAGCAGATGGATTATTATTCGCATTAACACTTAGATTGCCTCATTCTACATTGCATCACAGCCTGACATCGCAGCTAGTATGAAAAAAAATTGGATCCCTCCAATTTGTATATGGAGATTGGACTAATGCTTCAAAAGATATTTTTACAAGGTAAAATGTGCATTGATTCATCTTGTAAACATTATCATTTTTTCCGAGTACAATTTAGCTTGTGTCAGTTAGATCATTTGTTCTTTGCAGCTGCGATTAGATTAGTCTAGGTGTCTAGATGCAAGACAATTTCTTGTTCATATTTTCCAACGCTAGCAAGGACTTCTTATCAGCATATTTGACATACTTGTGCTATAGAATTTAACAGGTTGATTGTGTCATGTACTCGTCTACTGTATGACTTTATGTTGCTATTCCTGTAAATTTTTCTTATCCTGGTGTAGAATTTGACAATCTGATTGAGCATGTACTCATTAGGCTGGCATAGGAGTTTATTTTGCTATAAAAGAATAATGTACTTACAGTGCTATATAATTTGACAAGTTAATCAAATTCTATACTTATCAATTAATCTGAACCTCTACTCATCTTGTACAACAGCTAGAACAAAAGGAGCTAAATGCATTCAGAATGATTGGCAAGGACTATGAACACATTTTTCAACCAGTACATGATACACTATAAATTAGTTCTTAAGGTCAGTGAGTTGAGGCATATGAAATCAAAACGTGTTTTTCATGTCAATCGTTAGTAGCTGGTTATCTATCAGGTTTAAGAATATTTTGAGGTAAAAAACACAAAGCACCAAAAAAAAGGTTAGCAATTTATTTATATCTGGCCTGGTTATCCTTCACCAAAAATAGTTTCTATTAGATGCCATGCAGTTGACCAGTATAAAGTCATTTTTATTCAACCTTTGACATGAATATCTTAGTTACCTCTAGCTTGGACACGTGAGTTGACCTAGAGTGCTAACAATATATTAACCTAGTCTACTAGTGTTTATTGCCTCATCTTTACAATGTTTTGCTTCACATATATAATGATAAATTAGGTTTTGTATTTTAGGCTAATGCTGCAAAAAAGAAAGTTAACTTTAGGCTAATGAGGAAGTATTTTGACGGTATTGCAGCAATGACAGACCATTGAGCATCAACATTAAGAACTTGGTTCCTTGAAGGAAAAAAGCAAAAGCGTCGAGGAAAGCAATGCAAGAGTTTAGGAAGAGGCAAAAGGAAAATGATGATCTTCGTCGTCGTCTCCTGGTCATTGCAAGTCAATCCCAACAGTGACTTGATGAATGCCAAGTGGTTTAAAGCCTGGACATGACAAACTTATTTTGTTCTTATCTGACACTAGCTAGAAATGGTTCAATTACTTTGTTGGAACTATCGATGGAATGAACTAGTTAATATTTTGTTGAATATTTGTAACTTAGTAAAATTGTTGTTATGTATTGCTCCAACTTATTTGTAATGTGTTTGTGATGTTATGTTTAAAATATATGTGTGAATTGGTTCCTAAGAAAGATGATGTGGCATATATGACACATGACATGGCACCCTAGATGACGTGCCACTAGATTGTTCAATGACGAAATTTCAGGTCGACGTGGCATCTTTTTATGACGATTTTTCTGTCATACAAAATTATGGCAAAGCTCTCCTCTGACAGGGCAATAGTGTTTTGTGACGATTTCGGGCTTTTCCATGACATCTATAGAAGCTTTACATGACGACTTTCTTCATCATAAAAGGGATCTCTATAATGACACACGGACAATTCTTCACAAAAAATATTATTTTCTATGACGAAAATTAACATTTGGTCAACAAAACTTTCTGTGACGCACATACTATGGCAAACCTGTTTTCGTCATAAGATCGTCATAAAAGATCTACGGTGACAATTTTGTCACTTATGATGACGAATGTATAATGTCATCAATAGTCACTTTTCTAGTAGTGCTTCTTGGCCTGGAGATGCTCCGGTTCATCTCCTGCCAGAGTTTATGAGTGATGGTCATGGATCCCCTGTGGTGGGACTGCTTTCATGTGTTTGGAACTTATTGCGATTTGAATGATGTATATATGTTTGTGATGGATATCCCTTGTGATCATATTGTCATATATTGTGATTATATATATGTTCTGTGCTCTTTTGTCTACTGAGTGGATATCCAGTTTATAGGGGACTTAGTTGCTTTCTGGTAGCCTAGCGTTTTTCTCCCTTAGCTTGAGCAGCGTTTTCTAGCTTCTTCCTTTTGAATTGGTATTACTTCATTTGGTTCTTGTGTAGTTCAGATAATAGTTTCTGCGCTTAATATTGACGTAGCTGAACTTCAACCAAATGTGTGCTAAATTGTGACTTACTAGTTGAAGGGGAGCTAGTTTTGTATAATTGTGCTTTTGCTCTCTTTTCTTGCATTTGCATTTGCATTGTGGGCTTAGTTCTCAGGCAGGATAGAGAGTCAGCACTTCTTTAGACACAGCTTCTTACCCCATAGGTTGCTATCATGCGTGATTAGCAATGTCCTCTGCTCTAACCAGATGAGTACCCACAAGTTTTAGGTCTAACAGGTGTTGGGCACCCTGGGTAGACAGAATTTGTGTTTAAGTCTCTCTAGTAGTCGAGTCGTAGGCTTGCTTTTCTTTTTTCTGTAGCTTGGGGTAGATGAGTGAGTGTTTGAGCCTAAGAGTCATCTGTCGCTCATCTTTGCTTTTAGCTGTCCATGTGAGTATCTCCATTTTCATATCCTTTCATCTGAGAATCTCCATTTTCTTATCCCTTCTTTTGTACTCTCTGGATAACTCTTTGGTTGAGGGGGAGTTTTGGAGATTTCATTGCTCTTTGCATTTTTGGGCAATATTTTAAATGGTTTCCAAAATGTCCATTTGTGTTTTTATGGTACTTAACTCCTTTCAGTTGCATTTCGTTCTTTTGGAGTTCTTTCGATGCTTCATTTGGTATCAGTTTTTCAACTGTTACTTTTGAACCAAATTTTGATCTAAAAATTTGACTCACTTGTTTAGGAGGAGTTTTTTATCATTGTGCATGGCATATAGACTGTTTTCATTCTAAGCTTTGTCTATTATACTTTTGAACTTAAGTGAGTAATGTGCAACTAGTTATTCATGTGGTGATCAACTGCTAGCTTGTTTATGTTTAAACTTGCTAGGTTAGTTGCAAAATTGAAAGCATTTTAGATTTTATTGAAAACTTGAAGTGACTTATGGCGCTCGCAGGCTAATCTTGTCACTAAATATTTGTGCTAGGCTTAGCTATCATTTGGTTCTCATTTGAGCACTTTGGTAGCTTGAATTAACTATTTGTTGATGTTTTGACCTTAGCTCATGTAATTTGAAAAATAAAAATTTGATTTTCCCTTTGGGAGCTTCACCGGTAGCTCTTAACGAGATAGCTTGCCATTGCACTAGGCATGAACTTGGAAGAGGATCTGAATACCGAGACTACGTGTTTTCAGTGTAATGCCGAGCCTAGTCAACATGTTTTGTTTGAAACTCCCTTATGTACAAAAGTTTGAATTTGAAAGTAAATATTTGGATAATTGCAAACAAACACGAGGTGGAGAGTGTTGATCTCCAAAATTTGAATTTGCCGGTAAAAAAGGGTGAAAATCTTAAGATTTTTTGGGCGATGGATCATAGCATGTTGCCTAGCTTTCTTATTGGTTACTATAGTTGCTCTGTGATGCCATTTGATCCATACATTAGCTTCTTGTATTTAGTGATAAGATTGTCGTGTGATACTATGATCACATCATGAAAAATTGCGCAATCTTATTTTGCTAGCTAGCTTGGATAATTTGTGAGCAACTTGGATATGAACAAGATAACTTAGAATTCAACTTGATTAGCTAGGTGAATTTTGCTTGTGCTTCATGTTTCTCTGCATAATCTTCAAAGCTCCCTAGGATTGCATATGCATCGCATTTTGCATATATATTTGCTTGACCTCTAGATTTCTTGATGCCTATATTGCCAAAAGGGGGAGAATTGTTTTAAAAAAGTCATCAACAGATTTTTCTTGTGAAATATGGGGAGAATCTTCTTTTCGGAGACATTGATTCTCTTGTCGTGGATATGGCAAACAATTGCATCCTTGATTTGACCCAAGCAAGATCGGCATTTCACAAATGCTTCTTATTTTCAATTTTGAAAACTTCAAAATCCTTGTTAGAGAGGTTTGTCAATATATTCATCAAGGGGGAGTGTTAAGACCCATGTAGTGGGTCCCCTTTTATAGTAATGAATATATGTGACGGGTTTGAGTTTCATGTGATTTTGAAGTGCTTTGTGAAATGGACGCGAGTTGAGTGTCTGGCGGATGGTGTCCGATGTTCACCAGACACATCGAGTAGAGACGGGTTTCCGCGGGAGTTTCGATTGGACGAGATCCAGTGGTGTTCTGTCTGCGCTATCCTGAACGTGAGCGAACGGTGTTCGGTGAGTCGTGTCAAGGTGACACGTGTTCATCGTTGTATGCTTGTGTTGATGTTGAGCTTGGCTTTGGTTGATCTTGTGTGGAGCTAACCTTGCAGGAGAGGTAAGGTGTATGGTTTTGGTATGTGTTCACCTCTGTGATGCAGGTATCGGCTAGTACGTGGCTGACGCTTTTGGGGGACAGCTAGAGGCTGGTCCGTCCGAAGGAGTGCAGGTGATCGGTTTCAACAACTTGGCTGTCACATGAGGTGGTGTTCTCTAGAAGGTTAGCCATGGCAAGAGATCCGAGGCAGGTGGAGGCTACGACGTCGGTAACCATGGTGGCGAAGCTGTTCAGTCCAGTGGGCCCAAGCATGGGCTGGCGACCGAGGAAGTTTCGCGGAAGGTTTTAGGTTAGCCCGTTGAAAACCCTAGTTCGGTTCTGGGTTACCCGGTGGTAAAACCCTGTTCGGTTCTAGGTTATCCGGTGTGTGAGAAACCCTGTCACGTTCTAAATTACCTCGTGGAAAACCCTGGTCAGGTTCTGGGTTAGCCCATTGGAAACCCTGGTTCGATTCTGGGTTAGCCGGTGCGGTTAAATCCCTGTAGATTACGGGTTAGCCTTTATGAGAAAATTCAGGCGGCCTGCGTGGCTCGTCATTTTAATATTAGGGATCTTAGGAATATTGAGGGAATATGCTTAGGGCATAGGCTATATAAGGATTGGTGGAGGCTTAGGGGGTAAGCCAATCTACCAATCTACCCCCATGTAGCTTTAGGTGAGAGGTGTGTGGAGAGGGGGAGAGAGGTCTCCCCATGATGTAAAAGGTGGACAAAATTCCAAATATATCCAGCAAAAATATTCCAATAAATACTTTGTGCCTTTTCATTGAGTGTTCATCCATTTTGAGAGAGAGGAAAAATTAGAAAAAGAAAAGAAGAAATTGGGGCTGCATGATGCTCCTGTTCTTCCTATCCATGTGCATGTGGGATCTAGCGAGAGAGAGTGTGAAGCACCTCTTGTTGTGTGCAGCGCTAGCTAGAGTGATCGAGGAGCTGACTTTCCCGTTCTTCTTCCCTCACGCAGCACGCAGCAGTAGAGGGAGAGATTCGTGAGGGATTTGAGAACCAAATCCAAGAAAAGAGATAGGGATCCTAGAGAGAAATCCAGGGAGAAAGATTTGTGTGCCTGCTTCAAATTCATAGAGAGAGATTCAGATAGGGAGATCAAAGAGAAAATCCAAGAGAGGGAGAGGGAGAGCGAGAGATGGAGACTGGCTCCTTGTTCCTCATCCACATTGTGCGCCCACAGAAGAGATTAGAGAGAGATGGAGCCTGGAGAGAGAGGAGGAGCCACGAGTTCTTTGTCAATGGGGTATGGCGCCCTGCACGGGCTGCTTCCAGATCAGAATGCGGCGGCCGGCACCTGGGAGGCGAGGTGTGGCGACGCAAGCAGGAAGGAGCTCCTTGGCGGTGCGGCTGCGGCAAAAGAGCTATGCCGGCTGGGCATTGGCCATGGGCGGTGCTGGCTTGCTCCGGCATGACGACGACGGTTCCACGGCCTAGGGTGCCTCGGCGTAGGGCCGCGCCACATGGCAGCCTGCAGTCTACTCGACGGTGGCCCTAGCTGTCGGCCCCAGTGGTCGGCCGACCACGGGCAAGGGCGACACCGGCCCTACGCGTGATGTGGCGGTGGTGGTGTGCCCAGTGCTCGCGGCGGTGGCGACCGGCAATGCCCCGGCGGCGTGGCCATGCAGTGCACTCGGTGGCGGCGTGGACCCATGGGGAAGGCCACGGTCAAGGGGTGGCACGGCACCAGCCAGCCCCCACGGTTGGCCCTAGGAGCAGGCAGTGGCACCGATCGGCCATGGGAAGGGTGGCACCGGCTCTGACCAGCGTGGTAAGGCAACCTTGTTGGCGGTAGCAGCCCTTGCATGGTTGTATGCGTCGACGACCTTGTCGACGCGACGACGATGATAGGCTAGTGGCGCCGGCTTGGCTCGGTGCTCCGACGGCGAGATGTGAGCCAAGGGCAAGCACGAGGACGACGACGACGTGGTGGTCAAGGACGGCGCACACCAGTTGGAGCAATTGGGCCGTGGGGATGGTTTTTGGTGTGCACACCATTTGTTCGATGAGTTGTCAAAGAGGTTATAAAAGGTTGATTTTGATCGACATCGATTGGGCTCCTATTCACCCCCTCTAGTCACTGATTCCAGTCCTTCACGGGGGTAAGGATAAATAATATAATAGGACCTGTGACACACACACAAGGGTATAAAAGAATAAGTTAGGTAGATAGTTGGGAAGACAACGAGAAGAGTATAAAGTTTCTTAACAGTACAACCGATTATCAGGTTGAGCTAGCAGATATGAGTTTTGTGGTTTGTTTTAAGAACTTCGCTAGAGCTTGGCCGATTCACTACCACCCGCTATCAGTTAAGAACACCGAATGGTTATGACCACCCCGTTTGGGCCCTAGTATTCCACTTCCTACCGTAGTGGAATCTGCGTGACATAAATCTCTCTATCGTTCGAGACAACCCTACCCAACCGACTGGTTTGATTCCAACTTTCGTTATGCAAAAGGGTCACTCACTATATGTGTGAAAACCTATTCGTGCTATTCCTTAGCGGCCATGTGCTAATTCATCGACTGAAAGTCATTCCACCTATCTATGCCAATGCGCCCTATCCCAGGTAGCTAGCTGTATTCCTTACCATTTCCTCATACAAAAAAACTCATACATCTAGTACCACCTTACAAGATGTTTTTCCATATTTTCCGCATTCAGTTCTAGCTATTTCCGCACCCCCTAATCGACCAGGACAACAAATACGTATCCCCTCCACCCCTTTTGGCATTATTAATGGAATATCCTGCACTATTTGACTAAAAATGGAATGAAATGAGATTGGATTGTTCCCCAGTTGAAAAGAGCACTTTGATAAATAGATTTGATCTTTACCGATTTGATTAAGGTATTAGTGTTTGTTCTATTAGACAAAAAAGATCACATTTTTTGCATTTCGGATAGATAGGGCTGTCACCACCTACCACCTACCACAAAGTACGTTGGAATGGGTGTAAACCAAATCAGAGCTAGTCTCAGACACCACGTCTACTACCAAATACGATGACTCCTCCCCTGATCCTAGGAAGGCGATCCAAGTCCAATACTTAGGCTATTCTAAGCATATGAGAAGTGGAGGTTGTCCCATTTGGTGGTGAGTATATTGACAATATTTGGTGCTTAATGGAGGTTTTGTATGTGCTTGATTAGAGTTGGCTATATGTGCGGTGCTACGTGATGGTGTGTTTGTCTGTGGTGTCACGAATGGATTATGATGTTGGTAGTTTTGTGATTGACTAACCTTGAAGGAGAGGTAAGGTGTGTTGGTTTCGTGTGTGTTTACCTATGTGATGTAGGTATCAGTGGGTACGTGGCTGACTTTTTGCGGTGACAGCTGGAGGCTGGTGCGTCTAGAGGCGTGCAGGTGACCGCGTTCAATGACCTGACGGTCATATGAGGTGGTGTACCCGAGAAGCTTAGCCATGGAAAGGGATCCGAGACAGCTGGAGGTTGTGGCGTTGGTAACCAAGGTGGCGAAGCTGGTCAGTCCGATGGACCCAGACTTGGGCTGGTGACCGAGGAAGTTGCACGGAAGGTTCTGGGTTATCCGGTTGTAAAACCCTGGATCGGTTCTGGGTTACCCGGTGATAAATCCCTATTCGGTTCTAGGTTATTCGGTGTGTGAGAAACCCTGTCAGGTTTTGGGTTAGCACATGGAAAACCCTGGTTAGGTTCTAGGTTAGCTGGTATCAAAACCGTGGTTAGGTTCTGGGTTAGCCGGTATCAAAACCCTGGTCAGGTTCTGGGTTAGCTCGTGGAAAACCCTGATTCGGTTCTGGGTTAGTCGGTGTGGTTAAAACCTTAGAGGTTACGGGTTAGCCTCCGTGAGAAAACCAGGTGCGGGCCCTGTGTGGCTCAGTACCGAATATTCCTAGGATGCCGGAATATTTGGGAAAATATGCTTGGGCGTAGGCTATATAAGGAGAGGAGGTGGAGGCTTGGGGAAGCATTCCACCACCATGTAGCCTAGATGAGAGAGGTGTGGGGGAGAGAGGGGTCTCCCCATGGTGTGTTAGGAGGACAAAAATATTCAGAAAAAAATACCAAAAATACTTCCTCAAATATCTATGTGATCATTTTATTTTGTGCTTATCTGATTGAGAGAGAAAAGAAAAATAGAAAGGAAGGTGAGGGGTAGCTAGGGTTCCACCTCTAAGGCTGTCTCCAACAGGAATCCCTAAATTTGATCCCCTGTAGCCTCATATACAGTTTTCCTTTAAAAAAAAATCTCACCCTATATTTCTTTCATCTCCAACAGCGTTCCCTATATGGAGAATTGTATAGGGGGAGGAGAGAGAACCTCTATATATAAGGGGATGTAGAGAAAAACTCTATTTTAGGGAATGGAATAGGGAACGCTGTTGGAGCACATAGAGGAAGAATCCATCCCCTATTTTAGGGTAGAGGGTGCTTTAGGGGAGCCTGTTAGAGATAGCCTAAGCCGCCACCCCTCCCCTTGGCAGCAGTCGGCCTTGGCCGCCATGAGAGAGAGAGAGAGAGCGGAAATCCAAAGAGGAGAGAGATGGTGGTCGGCGTGGAGTAGAGAGGAAGGAGGTGGAGGCAAGCCGGCCGGCCACGGTCATGGGCAGCGCCGGCCCTGGGCGCTAGGGCGTGGCAGCCCAGCAGCCATGGAGCGGCGCGCCAGCCAGCAAGGAAGTGGCGGCCAGGCCTCAGGGCATCTGTGGCTCTGCCACTCGTGCGAGCATAGGAAGGCCCTAGCCCCTAGGGCTTGGCGGCAGTAGGCAGCTAGCCTGGACGGCAGCGGCGTTGGCTTATTTCTGCTCAGTGCTAGCCCCTAGGACATGGCGGTAGCAGGCTGCTGGCGGCGCAAGGGAGGAGGCTGAGGCTTGCTCCAGGACGGCTCGGCTCCAGCTTGGAGGAGGCGGATGGTCCACGACGGCTTCCCAACGGCGAGCCGGTTTGGGTCGAGGGGGCATGATGGTCTATGGCCAGCATCGGCTGCCCTGGAGAAGACGACGATGGCTGCGTCGACATCCTTGTCCCCATCCACATCCAAGACTTCAAGGTGGCATTCTGCACTCAAGGTGTTCGGGATATTGACTACACTACGTCCCTAGAGCGTAGCTGCTCCATCCCGACCAACAGCAGTTGGAGATGGCTCCATGGTTTGGTGGCCCGTGGCCGGCTAGAGCGGGCTACATATGGCGGTGTCAAACACCAGTGCTGCTCTCATCCAGCAAGGAGGCCGGCGTACATGCTAAGTGTTCAATGAAGTGTCCATAAGGGTCGATGTGGTGATTGTATTTGTTCAAAAAATGATGGGCTCCTATTCAATCCCCCTCTAGTCGCCGATCCGGTCCTTCAATTATTTAAGATACCAGCTAGCTAGTTAACGGGGGTAAGGATAAATAATATAATATGACCTGTGAGACACACACACAAGGGTATAAAAGAATAAGTTAGGGAGATAGTTTGGAGAACGATGAGAAGAGTGTAAAGTTCCTTAATAGGTCAATCGATTATCAGCTTTAGCTAGCATATATGAGTTTGGTAGTTTGTTTTAAGAACTTCGTTGGAGCTCGGCCGATTCACTACCACCCGCTATCAGTTAAGAACACCGAATGGTTATAACCACCCCCAATTGGGCCCTACTGGTCCACTTCCTAGCGCACTGGATTATGCGTGAGATAAATCTCGGATGGATAGGGTTGTCACCACCTGCCACCTACCACAAAATACGTTGGAATGGGTGTAAACCAAGTCAGAGATAGTCTCAGACACCACGTCTGCTACCAAATCCGATCACTCCACCTCGGATCTTAGGAAGGAGATCCAAGTCCAATACTTAGGCTATTCTAAGCATATGAGAATGAACCCAGCCCATCAAAGAAAGGGCACACCTCGAATTTGAGTACTCAGAGTCCAAAGATGCCACTCGGAAGAGCGAAGACCAAATCTCCCAAAAATCCCTGATCGACGGAGTGGCCGATCTCTTTGCCTCGAGCACGCTCAAAGAGAATGAAGACTGCCAAGGTCCATATCGCTTGTCGAACCCACCTCTTGCGGTAAGCAAGGAATCTCTTCCCTTCAACCTTGATTGATATTAAGAAATCCCATCATAACTGACCGAGCTTGACTCCTTTGTAGGAATGTGACACATTCTTCTCTATCCATCCAGTCCTCGAAGCCCCCAGCCAAAAGGAAGCACCGCTCAAGCATCCTGCAGAGGACTCGGCTGATATTCCTCCAGCCAAGAAGGGCAAGGGAAATGTCTTTAAAGACTCGGATGAGGATGAAGACGAAGATGACGTCCCACTCCTACACCGACGTCGTCAGGACCCGAGGTCTAGTCCTGCTCCCGCTTAGCGAGCTCCAAGCCCTGCATCCCCCAATTATCAGCTCGGAGGCCAGATCAGGGCCAAGAGGGCCCTCCGGTTCCACCCCAAGTGGTCAAACCACCCGGAAGGCATGAGAGTCAAATTTACAGCGTCACAAAGGTTTGCCCTTGCAACTTCTTCTTTCAATTATCCACAGGGAAATCGTCTCCTTGAAATCTTCTGTCACTCGTAGGAAGCCCACCTCGGGTACCTCGAGGAGCAAACCCAATGCCAATGCAACAACTCCCGCTCCTTCTACTCCTCCACCGCCAACTCCTCCAGTAGAACCTACTCCAGTCAAGGAGTCGGTCCAACAAGCAGCGCCTCAATCTACCGATCCGCCACCCCAAGACGCCCATCAATCCTCAAAGGCTAGAGAAAACATCCTAGCCCCGGCTCCGGAGAGCTCGGAGCCAGAAATCGAGGATATTCCTCGCCCTACCGCCACTGCCAACACTCTCCCTCTCCGTTTAAAACGGAGAAAAGAGATGGAAGGCTACGAGGTTGATGATGAATTAGAGACCGAAGAGGGGTAGACGCTGCAAAACATAGTGAAATTCAGCACCAATATGCTCGATGTAGACCTTCTTCATATCTTAAACTTTTATCTTGATCAAATCATGTCTAATTGCTATTCCTGTCTCCACCCAGCGCATGAGCAAGCGGGAGGCACAGAAGAACCAGTGCCTCCAAAAGGCCACTGGCCAGCTGAAGTTTAGGGACGAATTTGACAACGCGCTCTATGCGCAAAAGTCACAGTTCCATGGCGAAATCGAGGAGCTTCGTCAGGAAGTGACGGAATTGCGGCTCCGCCACGTAGAAGAGGCCAGCACCATCCGGGGTAAGGAATCAACCGAGCGATGTCAAACTTGATATTAATCTTGAATACTCCTTATGGTTTATCCCTTCTATATAAGGCCCTGGAGGAAAACCAACAAGTGATGGAGACGAGGCAGGAGGCCATGGGGGGAGAGGTTTTCCTGGCCAACACCCAAACCGAGAAGTCTGCTCAGGAGCTGAAGGGTAAGCTTTCCAACTCAGGCTCTCCCTAGCTCAACCCCATTGGTGCCCTGATCATATTATCCTGACCGATTGATTTTGCAGCCTATCAACTGAAAACCCAGGCCTACTTCTAAGTCTTCGATGAGAAGGTGAAGTCCGCCGTCGATCTACGCTGCCGAACTTTGAGGGCGGTCGCTCCAATGCTTCAATATATTTACCCTGAGGAAGAGTTGTCGTCCGACGCCAATGTTGTAATGGCGCGACTCGAAGATGTTCCCACACAGCTTAAGGCTTTTGCAAAGGAAGCGGCGATGACTTCAACAAGCCAGGCTCTGTCTATCATGAAGTCACATTACCTTGATATAGAGTTTATAGCCGTGCGAGAGGGCCTCGCCTACTCCGAGGAGGAAGCCTCCACTCTGATGGAGGAAGCCAAAGAGACCTCCGTCACCTTGGTAGAGAACTTGGATCTGTAGATGCTTCATCTCCATGTAATATAACCAACTATTGATCCTTGATACTACTAATGTTATTTATCTGAGTTCTTGATTTATCCAACTTTTCGTGTAATGCCTTTTGCCGACTGGTCCAACCCCCAAGGGCTAGGAATTAGCATTTGGCTTTCTCCCTATGCACATGCTGGGTGACTAAATAATATCTATTGCAAATATTAGTGGCACTACTCAGGAATTTCACGATACCCAAATTCGACAATCGTATGTATAGAGAAAACAACTTTATTGATAAGATAGGGTGCGGTGAATCCGCACACTATTTAGTGTAGCCCCCGACTTACTACTTCGTATTATACGGCAGAGTAGCAAGTCCAACGAGCAACTATTTTACAATGTTTGAATACAGGATTCAAGAGTAAAAGCGACGTAGCTGCTCAATGTTCCAGGTATTAGGCACATCCAATCCGTCCATACGCTTTAGCCGATAAGCCCCAGGCAGGTCACTTCATCAATCACATAGAGGCCTTCCCAGAGTAGAGAGAGTTTATGCTCGTGCTTCAGTTCCTTCGGAGGACTAGATCTCCCTTGGAGAACGCACGGCCCCATACGTTGCGCGGATGGTAGAGACGCAGGCCATGTTGGTATTTAGCCGACTGGATCATTGCTGCTTCCCTGGCCTCCTCGAGTCGATCAAGATCTTCTAGTCTCCCTTCATCCGACTGGTTGTCCTCGTACTGTGGACTCGCGGGGACCAAAATTTTAATTCAGTCGGGAGAACCGCTTCTGAGCCATAAACTAGGAAAATGGGTATTTGTCTGATCGCTCGATTTGAGGTTCTTCTGAGGCCCCAAAAAACTGAAGGCAACACCTTGACCCAACACGTGGCGTTTGGCTTTAGGCGATCGAAAATCATTGCTTTAAGTCCTTGTAGAAGTAATCCATTGGCACGCTCTACCTGCCCGTTACTCCTTGGGTGGGCTACCGAAGCGTAACAAATTTTGATAACCAACTCCTCGCCCTCTTGGAACTCGCTGCTCTTGAACTGAACACCGTAGTCGGTGATGATTCGATTGGGCAAGCCAAAACGGACAACGATATCCTAGAAGAACTCACGCGCTTTAGCATCCGTGACAACGACGACCGGTTTGGCTTCAATCCATTTTGTGAACTTGTCGATGGTGTCTAAAAGATGGGTGAATCCGCCTTAGGCTCGCATGAGAGGGCCCACCATATCCAGATTCCAAACAGCGGAAGGTCAGGTGATCGGAATTGTCTGCAGATCCTGAGCCGGCATGTGAATCTACCGTACAAAGAATTGACACCCGTCACACCTGCGCACTATATCTTCCGCATATGTTACGGCATTCTGTTAGAAGAATCCTTGTCAGTAGGCTTTGCCTACGAGAGTACTTGCTGCCGCGTGATGTCCACATTTCCCCGAGTGGATATCATTTAGTAAATCATTGCCTTCTTGCCCAGATATGCAATGCCTTACTACCCCGGAACTGCTCTTGCGAAAAAGCTCGTCCCCGAATATCTTATAGTTTTTGCTTCGGCGCGTCACACGACCGGGCTGCGATCATCTGGTAGCTCCTCTCGGATGAGGTAATCCAAGTATGGCTGCGTCCACCCATGATTGATCGATAGTACCTCCTCTTCTACTTGTCCTTCTTACTGTTCATCCGGCGTGGCTGTTAGCTTGATAGAGGGCTTCCGCAATTCCTCGATGAAAACACCAGTCGGCGATAGAGGGCTAGCTCAACTGCTACTTCATTGTATCGTCGGAGCACGTGTGTTAGCTACAAACCATCGAACTTGTCCTCGAACTTTCTGACCTCCTGGCAGTAAGCTGCCATGCTATCGCCGATACAAGACCACTCTTTTTACACTTTGTTAACCACGAGTTGAGATTCCCCACGTACCAATAACCGTCGTATGTTGAGCGATCGGGCGACACGAAGCCCGCGGATGAGTGCCTCCTACTCAACGGCGTTGTTGCTGTCCGAAAATAGGATCTAAAGGACGTATCGTAGCTTCTTGCCAGTTGGAGATATGAGCAAAATTATAGTCCTCACGTCGCTGAGCATGAGGGAACTGTCAAAGTACATTGTCCAATACTCGAGATTCTCCTTTGCTACTGGGGTATAGGTCTCTATCCATTCCACAACGAAATAGGCGAGTGCTTGAGATTTTATGGCTAGTCGAGGCTTGAACTTTATCTCAAAGGCTCCAAGCTCGACTGTCCACTTCGCAATTCTCCCGGTTGTGGAGGATATCTCCAAGTGAAAAGGAAGTGACCGCCGAAATCTCATGATCTTGGAAGTAGTGCTTAAGTCTCCGTGATGTGATGAGCGCGGCGTACAAAAGCTTATGAATATGAGGGTACCTTGTTTTGGAATCACCCAATACTTCGCTAACGAAGTAGAATGGACGCTGGACCTTCTGGATGGAGCCTTCCTCATCCCGCTCCACAATCAATGCACTGCTGACAACGTGAGTCATGGCACCGATGTAGAGTAGGAGAAGCTCTTGGGGCATGGGCGGGACCAATACCGGTGATGTAGTAAGGAATCTCTTCATGTTTTCAAAGGCTTCTGATGCTTCTGCGGTCCACTGAAAACTGTCTTGTCGGCGTAGGAGCTTAAAGAAAGGCATACCGCGTTCCCCGAGTAGAGAAACGAATCGGCTAAGTGCCACGATGCATCCAGTGAGGTTTTGCACATCCTTTTAACTGGTCGGGGGCTTCATCCTGACAATCGCGCTGATCTTCTTCAGGTTAGCCTCAATCCCCTGATGAGGTACGATGAATGCGAGCAATTTACCAGATGGAACCCCGAAAACACACTTCTCGAGATTTAGTTTCATCCTGAAAGAGGATCCTAAGGCCTAGAGGGGGGTGAATAGGCAATTTTAATTTCTTTTCTTAAATTATTCTTAATTAAGCAACAAGTTAAGAATGACCCAATCCTAGTTGCAAGTCAAGTAAGCGGAAGCTATAAATAAATCACAAAGCAACTATGACATGGCATTCAAATGAACATAAGCAATGCGAGAGAGTAAATGCGGAAATTAAATGAGAGAGTGACACGGTGTTTGTTTGACCGAAGTTCGAGCCGCAACTCCTACTCTCCGTTGAGGCTACCCCTTGCGACAAGGACCGGCTCGCTCTCGAGCCTACCGCCTCACTCACTCCGGTAGTCGTTCCGCCACTCCGCGAGGTGGACTCACACCCGACACCGACTCGAGAGTAGCCACATGCCAAGGCCTACTCCCAAGCCCTCGCCTCCACGAAGGATATTTTCAAAAGTAACAAGCCCGAAACGCCCCGATCATGCCGGATCGAAGGACTTCCATGAAGCTCGGTATTGGGGTTTGATGGATTGTGGCTTTCGATGATTTGTGGGTGGAGGAATGGCTCTAGATCACCTAATTGATGAGCTATGAATGTGGTAGGTGAAGTGGAGCAGCAAACCTCAAAATAGCCAGCCACTAGATAGGTATTTATAGCCCCAAGAGCAAAACTAGCCGTTGCCCTCGGAAGAGACAAAAAAGACTAGCCGTTACACTCTACGGACGCCGTCCGACGGAACCGGACGCTGTCTCGACAGAGCGTCTCGCTTTCGAAAAAACAGCTTATCGACGCCGTCCGGTCCCACGGACGCCGTCCGACAAGACGGATCGCATAAGCGCTGCCTTCACGGACGCCCCAGACGCCGTCCGGCAGCGCAAATCAGCAAAATTAGTACTTTATCGGACGCCGTCCGTAACGACGGACGCCGTCCGACAAAGTGAGTGTAAAAGCGAGTTTGGGCTGGTCGGACGCCGTCTGAATTTCGAGACGCCGTCCGACAGAGAGGAATTTCGCTAAAATGTTAGGGGGAAAAATAGGTGGGTTTCTCTCTCTCTCTAGAAATCTCTCAAAGAGATATTTGGGTATTTATAGATGTGGTGGACTACGGATACCGAAGTTTTCAAGAATTCAAAAGATCCAAAGATAGTCCGAGATATTCGAACCCCTTTTGAAATCCGACGAAAAACAGGAAATAAATCTAACTACTCCTAATCTATACGTGACCTCTTCTCTCGCCCGGTCACGCACTAAAATCTCGGAGCAGCTCACAAATTGTCGTCGCTTCAGATAAGGGTTTTGCAAAAACGCCGAGTCTTCGCTAGGGTTCCGATAAGTCCAAAAACCCCCTAGCACTTTATATTAATTAATTTGACATCAATGCCACTAATAAAAATTAGGGCTCAACGATGCTCACAATCTCCCCCTTTGTGGCACTTGATGGCAACCCAATGAGATAATAAAATTTTTGAGCTGCAAAAGGGGTTAGTGCAATACAGATATGCGAGCAAATTTAAATTTGAAGATAATCACAACTCGACCACAAGGATGTGCAAGTAAAGGAAGCTCCCCCTAAATTCATGCATAAATAAAGTTCAGAAGCCAACAGGGTTCAAATGTCATAAAGCCAGCCAAGCTAACAACCACAAATTTCAACGAGTATCGAGGCAAAAAATATTACAGGTAAACACAACCTCGATCTCACTACCCACTACTAACCCTCTACTACTCTCTAACTTCTCCCCCTTTGTCACCAAGTGACACAAACGGGAAAAGATCCTACTCTTGCTGATCTTGGTCCATGTCGTCGCCTCCGTCATGTCCGCCGCCTGAAGAAGAACCCAGATCTCTGCGACGCTTGTACAGAGGCATATGTGCTGCAGAGGGTACCGACCGAGGAGAGGATTGATCATCAAAGAGCTGGGTCGGAGGAGGATTTTGCAAAGAAAAGTTGAGATGGCGAGCGATTTCTCCACCAGTAAAATGAATCTTACCAGGAGGAGGATATGACTGTGGTGGAGGCACAAGGGAAGGTGTAGGCCCGGCAGAAGGATATACCCAAGGATGGACTGGTGGTGGGTAGACAGGTGGGCGAGGAACTCCCCGACGCTCTCATAAGCTCGATAATCATTGTGGGCATGAGAATACCAAGCATATGGATTTGCCCTTCCGCACTGCATAAACATCGCCCCATGTAATTTGAGCAGTGACTTGAATTTCTGCGAACTCATCTCGCCAAGTATGTCTGCCACCTTGCCAAGTCTGTCATCTCTCTCTGCGGGTGGTCATAGTTCTTCTTTCACCTCGGTGTGAAAATTTCTCATATCTCGTGCGCAATTTCATCTCACCTATCAAAGCATCATACCAAGGAGGAGGGCAGCCGCAGAAGATCCCGCACCAAAGGCTGGCACAAACGGCTGCATTGGAGCAAGAGAATGTAAGCAGAGTCGATGGAGGAGCATCATCACGAGGTCTAGCCAACTTGGGCTTGCTCCCAAGAGAATTCAAGAAGTTCTTCATCCGATGCTTTTTGATTACATTGATCCAACTCCTTACTTCGTCATTTGTTACACGCCTCGTCACGGAGAGCAATAGACCAATATAGGGAGCTAGAGGTAGTGCCCTATTAACTTCTCTGAAGATGGCGTCATCAAATTCTCCCAAGAGGGTAGCTCCAACATTGATGGTCTTGCCTGTCAGAAGAAATAGCATGAACCAGCTGCAAATGGAAAGAATTCTGTCGCGATTGCCACCTCGAACAAACAATGTGCTTCTGAGTATAAGATTAATAAGGGCAGGCTCCTGTCGCAACTGATTTGCCTTATCAATACTAATTTCTTCATCATCAAGATCCAGGTACATAAATCTGACTTCAGCCAAAGGAGGATATTTGCCCCTCCAGAAACCATCTTCATAGCACACCTCATTCAAATCAGTGCCAGAATCTGGAGTTCCCAAGGCGTGATTCATCTGTGCCACTGTGATCCCCTGAACCTGTCCATCAACTGAATGATAATAGCTTGACTCTGACCCATCTTCGGCAACTAGAAGAGTGGCAAAGAACTCACAGTTCCTCTCTTTGCTCCAGGTCAACTTCTTGTTTGAAATCAATTCAGCCAAACCAGGAGTGGAGCTGAATATAGTGTGTACCTCTGGTCCTCGCCATCATGGATATCTCATCCGATCTACAGTGAGGGTCCCTAGGGCCAGTCGAGGGAGCAGAGAAGCACATGTACAATTGTTTCTGAAACTTGGTGTAGAACCTGAAATCCCTGGTCTCCTCTCGCCGCTGAGGGTACCATCTGGCATAAGTAACAGACCTCTTCTTCCTCAAAGTTTCCATAGATAGCTTTAGAACCATATCATCCACGGGGTCGTCCTCAGCGACCACGGTCTCGATGTTTATCCTCATCAATAGGGTCCTCAGCGAATGTCTCATCATCAAGATCCTCGGTGGTGGCAAAGGAAGATCATGCCATCCGAGTCCAATGGAGTCCCTGATCAGGCTGCTGCTGAATGTCCGCTCTAGTTACTCTGCTTGGACGAGGAGGAGCGGCACTGCTAGCCGTCTCATCGATATAATCTGGATCACCCTTGCTGCCACTGTCGCGACGACCACTGAGGGTCCTGCCCAAAGCCTTTCCAAACTTCTTCAAAGATTTCGACATCTCGAATTATCTCCTCGATACATCGCAACCATCGACTGAACAATCTCATCGCTAACCGCCATCGATCAACGATCCACTGACACGGTGCCAACCCACCACGGTCCAACCACGAACACTAGCGGAAAAATCTATTCAAACCCTAGAACTTCGGTAAACAACGAAATTTGGCGAGAAGAAAGGCGGAAAGCGTTACGAGTCCTAGAAGCGAAGAAGGAAGACGCCGGCGCGAGGAGATTGCCCCAAGGCCCTTCCGGTAGGGAAAGGAGGAGAACGCGACGGAGAAGAGGCGCACGAACGGGCCGTCCGGTTCCAATCCACGCGAGGATTGAAGAGGATGACGAGGAGGCCGCGGTGGAGGTGGAGGTCGCCGAAGTCGCCGGAGGTCTTCCCGTGAGGAGAAGCGGCGATGGCGGCGCCGGTTTGGGAGGAGAGAGAGATCAAATGGGGAAAGAGGGAGGCGGAGAGGTAAGTTATAGCGATTCAGCGATCGAGTCTGTCGGACGGCGTCCGACGGTGATCGAACGGCGTCCGACAAAGAAGGGTACAGCGCCTGAAGGACCTCGTCGGACGGGGTCGCGGAGAGGCCAGAAGGCGTCCGACAGCAGCAGTGCGGCTCGAATCGACTTTTATCGGATGGCGTCCGGTCGTTACCGGACGGCGTCCGACAGTACGACTTCAGCCAACACAATACTCTGTCGGACGGCGTCCGAGACCTTCCGGACGGCGTCCGATGGAGGTGAAACTCGCAGCAGCTTGCTCTTCTGACTAGAGGGCCCCACCAAAGCGAGAATTTATTTATAAAAATAATGTTTTGAAGTGATGATCTCCATTTTGCTCAAAATTCAGAGGAAGATTCAAATGTGAGCAATTTGAAGTGATTTTCTAAAATTTTAATTTTGAAGGGATAAGAATATAATATGACAAATGAAATCAAGTCAAATTCAAAAACCCAAATTTTGATCTTAGAGATCAACAAAATGTGCGAACCCAAATTTTGCCTTGATTTCTCATATAGGCATGAAAATCGAGCATAGGGGTTCACTTTAGAGTTTAGGCACATGTTTTTGAATTTTGGTTTCTTTTCAAATATTTTCAACAATTTTGATGCCATATGATTTTCAAGAGAACAAATATGCATATGGAGCAAATTTTTCAAAGGGGTAAGATTTTCAAAACTAGAAGTTTGAAATGGTAAGAAGATAAGGATAGTCTATTAAGCTCAAATTTGTTTTGGCTTGAAATATAGGATAAGAATGTGCTCACCCAAAATCAAATTTATCTTTTCACCACTAGAGGGAGCTTTGAGATCATGAGTTGAAACTAAACTCCCCCTAAATGTGACAAGGGTCATAAGCAAATGAAAAAATCGAATAAGACCCAAAAATCACGAAAACCAATTAACACGCATTTGATCTATCTAGTATGTTGAGTTCATTCCTTAATTTGCAAAACCGTGCCTCATCTAAGGGTTTGGTGAAAATATCCGCCAATTGGTCTTCCGTTCGCACGTGGGCAAGCACAACGTCACCTTTTGCAATGTGGTCACGAATGAAGTGATGTCGGATGTCGATGTGCTTTGTACGGGAATGTTGGACCGGATTGTTGGCTATTTTCACCGCACTTTCATTATCACATAGAAGTGGCACTTTTTCAAATTTTAGCCCAAAGTCACTAAGCATTCGAGTCATGTACAAGAGTTGAGCACAACAACTCCCGCCGCTACATATTCCGCTTCATGTAGATAGCGCCACGGAGTTTTGCTTCCTCAAGTCCATGACACGAGTGGCGATCTAACAAGTGACAACCCCGAGGTGCTTTTATGATCAATTTTGCAACCGGCGTAATCCGAGTCGGAATAGCCAAGAAGCTCAACACGCGCTCCCTTGGGGTACCAAAGACCTAGACTAGTAGTGATTTTTAGATATCTCAAAATGCGTTTTACGGCAATAAGATGCACTTCTTTAGGGGATGCTTGAAAGCGAGCACACATGCACACACTAAACATAATATCGGGTCGAGAAGCGGTAAGATAGAGAAGCGAACCGATCATGGAGCGATAAAGCTTTTGGTCCACGGGCTTTCCATCTTCATTCAAGTCAAGATGCCCATTAGTGGCCATTGGTGTTTTGATCGATTTGCAATCGTCCATTGAAAACCGCTTGAGAAGGTCCTTTGTGTATTTTTCTTGACAAATGAAGGTCCCTTTCCGAAGTTGCTTAATTTGAAATCCAAGGAAGAAAGTGAGCTCTCCAATCATCGACATTTCAAATTCCTTGGACATCATCTCGCCAAAGTCCTTGCATTTAGATTTGTTAGTGCATCCAAAAATAATATCATCCACATATATTTGACAAATAAATAAGTCATTTTCAATTGGCTTTGGAAACAATGTGGAATCAATTGCACCGGTTTTAAATCCCTTTTCTAAGAGGAAGTCCCTAAGACGCTCATACCATGCTCTTGGAGCTTGCTTGAGACTGTATAGCGCCTTAGTGAGCTTATAGACATGGTTTGGGTGTTTGAGGTTTTCAAAACCGGGCGGTTGCTTGACATAGACAAGTTCATCAATAAAACCATTTAGAAAAGCACTCTTAACATCCATTTGAAAGAGAGTTATGTTATAGAGAGAAGCGAAAGCTAAGAGTAACCGAATAGCTTCAAGTCGAGCAACGGAGGCGTAGGTTTCTCCATAGTCAAGTCCTTCAATTTGTGTGAAACCTTGCGCCACCAATCTTGCTTTGTTTCGCACCACTTCACCGTTCTCATCTTATTTGTTGCGGAAGACCCATTTGGTTCCAATGACATTGTGATCCTTCGGTCTTTCCACAAGCTCCCAAACTTTATTGCGGGTGAAGTTGTTCAATTCTTCATGTATGGCGTTCACCCAATCCGCATCCGCCAATGCCTCATCAATGGTCCTAGGCTCAACAATAGACACAAAGGCGTGATGCTCACAATAATTAGCGGTATGAGAACGGGTTCTTCGCCTTGATTGAGATTGCCAATGACTTGATCTAGGGATGATCCTTGGAGAGAGTGCGGTGTTGTTGGATGGTACTTGTAGATCAACGTCTCCCCCTTGAGCTTGATCAACTTCAAAGTTCGCATCTCCGTCCACCGCTTGATCTTGAGTTGTTGAAGAGGTGTCTTGAACTTGATCATCGATGGAGGTGGTGGGGGTGATTACTTCATCTTTTGGTGCCTCCGGTGAGGGTCGAATTTTCCCCAACTCCATAGCATCATGCGGTGGCTCATCACCTACATTTCTTGTCAAATCTTGCTCATTTTGCGAGCCATTAGTTTCATCAAATTTAACATCATAGGCTTCCTCAACTAGCCCGGTAGAATTGTTAAAAACTCGAAAAGCTTTTAAGCGAGATGAGTAACCTAACATGATACCAATGTCGCACCTCTTTTGGAACTTACCCAAATGAGTCCTTTTCTTATAGATGTATACCTTGCAACCGAAGACTCGAAAATACGAGATGTTGGGCCTTCGTCCCACTAGTAATTCATATGAGGTCTTGTGAAGGAGTCGGTGGAGGTAGAGGCGGTTGATGGCATGGCACGCCGTGTTGATGGCTTCCGCCCAAAAAGCATGCGGCGTGTTGTACTCGTCAAGCATTGATCTTGCCATCTCTATCAAAGTACGGTTCTTCCTCTCCGCCACTCCATTTTGTTGGGGAGTGTATGCCGCCGAGAATTCGTGTTTCACACCTAACTCATCACAAAATTCTTCAACATTTGTATTAGCAAACTCGGTGCCATTATCACTCCTCACCTTTTTAATAAAAGAGTCAAATTCCTTTTGAGCTTTCAAAGCAAATCTTTTAAACACATCACCGCAAGAGATTTATTTGCAAGAAAAAACACCCAAGTGAAGCGAGAGAAATCATCGACAATCACATGACAATAAGAATTACCGCCTATGCTCGCATAGGTGGTTGGGCCAAATAAATCCATATGCAAAAGTTCAAGTGGTCGGGATGTAGACATAAAAGTCTTAGTCGGATGAGAATTAGCCACTTGCTTGCCGGCTTGGCATGAGCTACATAAACGATTCTTCTCGAATTTGACATCCTTCACTCCAACAACCAAGTTATCTTTAAAACCTTTTTCAAAGTGCCCATTCCAACATGTCCAAGACGTCTATGCCACAACCAACCAAGAGTGGTTTGAGAGATAAGACAAGTCTTGATTTGAGAAGTTTCACGGTTTGAAAAATCAACCAAATATAAGTTTTGAAACCGGGTGCCTTCAAATGCAACACTTTGATCCTTAGTGGAAACAACACGAACTCCGTTGATTGAAAAGAAGCAATCAAAACCCAAGTCGCACACTTGAGCAACGGAGAGGAGATTAAAGTTGCAAGCTTCCACCAAGAGCACATTAGAGATGGATAGGTCATTGGATATTGCAATTTTACCTATACCCTTTACCTTTAGCTTGGAGTTATCCCCAAATGTGATCTTGTGTTCGGGGTCCTTCTCCTCTTCTAGTGAGGTGAACATACTTGAGCTACCGGTCATATGTTGAGTGCAACCGCTATCAAATATCCAATGCCGGCCACCGCTCTTGTAGTTCACCTACGCACACAAATTCAAGCTTGGGTTTTAGGTACCCAAGACTTCTTCTTGGGTCCTTTTGAGTTAGTCATCAAGCATTTGGGCACCCAAATAGCCTTCACATCTTTCTTTTCATTAGGTGCACCAACATATTTAGCATAAGTAGAGCCATTTTTTCTCATAAGCATGTAACTAGCATTAAGTACTTGAGTTTTAGACATGAATTGAGATGATTTTGCAAGAGGACAAGCAATGGCTTTGTGTTTATCATTTTGCAAATATGGCAACGGGTCCTCCCTTGACAAAAGTTAGCTTGGGCTTACCCCAACCGCCTTGGGCAAATCCAGGATGAAATCCCAAACCATGCTTACCCAAGGTGTACCTTTGCTCCCGAAGCACCTTGTCAAGAGAGTTGTTCCCCACAAGCAATTTAGCCAAACTAAAGTCTAGTTGCTCAATTCTATCCTTTAGAAGCAAATTTTTCTTAACTAGCTCATTAGCACATTTAGCAATACCACAAGTACCAATAGAACAAACATTCTCAATTGAAGGAGTAGCACTAGTGGATGAAGATGAGCTAGCATTGGGTGTGTGAGTGGGTGACATGGTAAAGGATGTGTCATGCGATAAGCTAAGTGAACCATCTATAGTGTCAATCAAGTCACACGTCACACCAACATTGCATTTTTCAATTGAGCAATCAAGCGAAGTTTCAACATCAACATTAGAGCTAGCAAGTTTATTTTCTAGAATTTCAACTTGCAAATTTAGAGCTTCATAGTCATCTTCTAGAGTTTCATGCTTTTCTAACAAGTTCTCAAATTCATTTGCAAGCTCTTTATGCACCTTCACTAGCTTCTTTCTTTTAGACTTTTCTTTCTCTAGAGCATTATTCAAATCATTAATTAAAAGTTTAAGCCCACTTTTAGAGAGGTGCTCATGTGTTACCTTCTCCTCTAATGCCATAAGACACATGGGAGGTGAGGGGTTGTCGATGGCGACTCCGGATATCTTCGTGTTTTCATTATCGGAGGAGTCCGCCCAAGAACCTTCATCATCGGTGATCCATTCCCTAATCACCTCTTCTTGTATATTTGCGGTGAGGCAAAGCTTTTGCTTGGGAAGAGCCGGAGGAGCGTTTTCCTTGATCGCAAGTCCGGCTAGCCCATGAGCTCTAGTATCTTCTTCTTCGGAGGAGGATTGAGAGGACGATGAGCTTGAGCTATCTTCCTTCTTAGTCTTTTGTCCGGCAAGAGCTTTCTTCTTATCCTTTGATTTGTGATCACTCTTGCGGTAGTGACGATATTTCTTCTTGTCATCTTCCTCATCTTCCTCTTGATTCCTTGCCTTGTGCTTGTTCTTTTACTTCTTGGGCAATCCAGCCAAGTGACCCTTCTCTCCACATTCATAGCAACGCATCTCGGAGATAGGTCTTCGCCTTAAAGAGGATGATCCGCCATGAAGCTCATCTTCTTGAACTTCATCAAGAGCAATTGTTCCTACGGAGGGTCCTGATAGCCGATCTCAAGCGACCCACACATCATAGCTAAGTGCCTCTAAGTAACATTGCATCCTAATTCTCCAATAGTTGTAGTTTGTTCCATCGAAAATAGGAGCTTTTCCAATTTCTATCCTAGGCCCTCTTGAGCCATCTCCTAGCGGTTAAGCTAATCTAGGAGAACCTAGGCGCCTCGATACCACTTGAAAGAGGATCCTAAGGCCTAGAGGGGGTGAATAGGCAATTTTAATTTCTTTTCTTAAATTATTCTTAATTAAGCAACAAGTTAAGAATGACCCAATCCTAGTTGCAAGTCAAGTAAGCGGAAGCTATAAATAAATCACAAAGCAACTATGACATGGCATTCAAATGAACATAAGCAATGCGAGAGAGTAAATGCGGAAATTAAATGAGAGAGTGACACGGTGTTTGTTTGACCGAAGTTCGGAGCCGCAACTCCTACTCTCCGTTGAGGCTACCCTTTGCGCACAAGGACCGGCTCGCTCTCGAGCCTACCGCCTCACTCACTCCCGGTAGTCGTTCCGCCACTCCGGCGAGGTGGACTCCGTCACCCGTACACCGACTCGAGAGTAGCCACACGCCAAGGCCTACTCCCAAGCCCTCGCCTCCACGAAGGATATTTTCAAAAGTAACAAGCCCGAAACGCCCCGATCATGCCGGATCGAAGGACTTCCATGAAGCTCGGTATTGGGGTTTGATGGATTGTGGCTTTCGATGATTTGTGGGTGGAGGAATGGCTCTAGATCACCTAATTGATGAGCTATGAATGTGGTAGGTGAAGTGGAGCAGCAAACCTCAAAATAGCCAGCCACTAGATATGTATTTGTAGCCCCAAGAGCAAAACTAGCCGTTGCCCCTCGGAAGAGGACAAAAAGACTAGCCGTTACACTCTACCGGACGCCGTCCGACGGGAACCGGACGCCGTCCGACAGAGCATACTGCTCAGAAAAAACAGCTTATCGGACGCCGTCCGGTCCCCACAGGACGCCGTCCGACAGCACGGATCGCGCAAGCGCTTGTAGCTACCGGACGCCCCCCAGACGCCGTCCGGCAGCGCAAATCAGCCAAAATTGTACTTTATCGGACGCCGCCCGGTAACGACCGGACGCCGTCCGACAGTGAGTGTAAAACTGGAGTTTGGGCTGGTCGGACGCCGTCTGGAATTTCCAGACGCCGTCTGACAGAGAGGAATTTCGGCTAAAATGTTAGGGGGAAAAATAGGTGGGTTTCTCTCTCTCTCTAGAAATCTCTCAAAGAGATATTTGGGTATTTATAGATGTGGTGGACTACGGATACCGAGTTTTCAAGAATTCAAAAGATCCAAAGATAGTCCGAGATATTCGAACCCTTTGAAATCCGACGAAAAATAGGAAATAAACCTAACTACTCCTAATCTATCGTGACCTCTTCTCTCCTTGGTCCACGCACCAAATCTCGGAGCAGACTCACAAATTGTCGCCGCTTGGATAAGGGTTTTGCAAAAACGCCGAGTCTTCGCTAGGGTTCCGAGAAGTCCAAAAACCCCCTAGCACTTTATATTAATTAATTTGACATCAATGCCACTAATAAAAATTAGGGCTCAACGATGCTCACACATCCAATATGCCCTTAGGCTCTTGAATGTATCGGCCAAATCCGTGATGAGGTCGGGTTTGGTTCGAGTCTTCACGACGATGTCGTCGACATCAGACTCCACGTTGCGGCCAAGCTAAGTGTTAAAACACCGCTGTGTGGTTCGCTGATAAGTTGCGGCAGTGTTTTTCAACCCAAACGACATTGTGATGTAGAAAAAAGCACCAAAAGGCGTAATAAACGATGTCTTGATGGAATCCTCCTCCTTCAGGCTGATCTGGTGACAGCCTGAGTAAGCGTCTAGAGAACTTAAGAGCTCGCACCCAGCGGTGGAATCCACCACTTGGTCGATGCGGGGGAACCCAAAAGGATCCTTGGGACAGGCCTTCTTGAGGTCGGTGTAGTCGACTCACATACGCCGTGTTTTGTTCTTCTTCTGCACCAAGGCCGGATTTGTTAACCACTCGGGATGGTATATATCCTTGATGAACTGTGCCGCCAACAATTTGGTAATTTCTTCTTTGATGGCTTGTTTCTGATCTGGTGCGAATCTCCGCAAATGTTGTTTAATCGGCTTGGCCTTGTCGTCAACGTGCAAAGAATGTTTAATCACTTCCCTCGGAACACCAGGCATGTCCGAATGCTTCCAAACGAACACGTCCTGGTTTGCCCGGAGGAAAGTGACGAGCGCGTCTTTCTATTTGCTGTCGAGCCCTGTCCCAATCACGGTTGTTTTAGCCGGATCAGACGGGTGCAAAGCTATCTTCTTGGTTTCCTCGGCCAACTGGATGGAGGTTTTGGCTTGCTTTTTGGTTAGTATGTCTCCCTCCTCCTGCAGAGAAGCGTCTGCTTGCCCGATCTTCTCCATCTCAGTCGATGTCTCAAGTGCCTATGCCATCTCACAGCTTTCGCTGTCGCAGGCTAGGAACTGCTTCATGTTGCCGGGTATGGCGATTACGCCATTGGGGCCTGGCATTTTCATGACGAGATAAGTGTAGTTCGGAACCGCCATAAATTTGGCGATCCCTGGGCTTCCCAAGATGGCATGGTATGCCGTTTCGAAATCTGCCACTTCGAAGCTCAGACTCTCAGTTCGATAGTTCTTCTTGGTTCCGAACATGACGGGTAGGGAGATCTGTCTGAGTGGTACTGCGGACGTCCCGGGGATTACCCCGTAGAAAGGAGATGATCCCTGCCGTAGCTCAGAGCGAGAAATCTTCATCGAATCCAAGGTCTTGATGAAGAGGACGTTAATCTCGCTCCTGCCGTCGACCAGGACCCTCTTCAACTTGTTTCCCCAAACGACCGGATCCAGCATCAACTGATACATCCTGGGGAAGGCTATCCGATCCGGGTGGTCCGTCCGATCAAAGGTGATGGGGACGTCTGACCAGCGCAAGTAGTTGGGGTCGCGGGTAGGATCGCGTTGATTTCCTGAGTGTTAAGGTTCTACTTCTGCTTAGACTCATGCGCGTCGGAATCCCCAAATATGTAGCTGATATCGCGCTCATCATCTTGGTAATCCCCATCTGGCTTCTTGCCGTGACCTCTTTTGGCTATTGACTGCTTGGAGTTGTCGACGAGCTTCTGCAAAATAAGGCAATATTTGGCAGCGTGCTTACTGCAAGGGTGAAAGGGGTACACTGCCTCCATAACCTTGTTGTAGTCGTTGTCGTTGGGGGCGCTTAGGCCGGTTAGGCTCCACATTGGCGACCATCTCGCGCCCCTTGTGCTTCTTTTCTTTTGGTTTGCCCTGTTCATCGTTGGGCTTCTTCTTGGAGCTTCCATCATGGCCGCCACGATGATTCATGATGGCCTCATTGGCGTTGGCTTCTTGATATGCCATCGAGAACATGGCCTTGAGAGTTCGCGGGGTCCCGAGTCATCTGCCTGATTAACTCCTCGAATTTGCATCCAGCAAAGAAGGCGTCAATGACTGTCTGCTCTGAAATGTCCCAGATCTCATTCTTTTTCTTGGTGAAGCACTTGATGAACTCACGAAGTGTCTCATTCTTGGGTCGATGCAGCTATTCGATCTCCCATCTCCCAGTAGGCTTTTCATAGATCCCCTAGAAGTTGGCGATGAACTGCTCCTGCAGGTCATCCCAAGACTCGATAGAGTTCTCCGTGAGCCTTATGAGCCAAGTGTGGGCAGTTGGGGTTAGAGCGACTGGCAAATAGTTTGCCATCATGTTCTGATCGCTACTTGCCACACTGACTGCCAAGGCATTAACTTGCAACCAGTTCTTCGGGCCTTTTTTGCCATCGAACTTGTCGATGCCTTTAAGGTTGAAGCCGTCGGGCCAAACCACTCGGCGAAGATCCGGGGTGTATGCCCAAATTCCTTTCAAGGGTTGTGGCAGCCGGCGTCGCGGGGATCTGCTGCAGCACTCCCGCCATGGGCCATGGCGCTGATGTTCTTGATGGTCATCGTGCTGACTGGCGGTACTCTCGGCGTGGTCGTCGTTGCATCGACTACGATAACTGCGGGAGTTTTGCTCGCCGTCGATATGTTCCATCCTCCTGGCTTCTATGTCATGGCGGAGGTCATGGCCCGCCGATTGATGTGACCCTCCTGCCGCGGAGGAGCGCGCCTTGCTCCGGTTACAAGCGGAATGGCTGTTTGCCGTCATGGGCGTGGTCGGAGCCAGGTTCGCCTCATTCTGCTGGATGGTCGCCATCTTGACCATGGCCATTGCTCGAGCCAAGGTCTGGATAAGCGGGCTGTCTTCTGGAAGCTGCGGTGCCATGGTCTCCAGAAGATTCTTCGAAGCAACGATGTTCGTTTGAGGAGTAGTGTAGACGCCGTGATCGCTTAGCTTCACCGCGCGAAGCTCATTCTAGATGTTGCGGCCGCGGATGCAGAGTTGGCGCATGCGATCTTGATCTTCAACGCGACGCTGGTCCGCATCGACCGCCTCCGTGGCGGCCGCTTCATTCCCGGCTGGTTGAGAAGTGGAGTGGTGGTCGCCCGCGTCGAGCACAAAGTCTTCGTTGTAGTTGCAGGTCTTAGTGCTCTTGTCGGACTCAGAATCCGAGTGAGAGAGGCTGACCTGCTCGCTCTGTCCAATGGGTTTGCCAGCACCGATGACACCAACGAACGCTGTCGGGTCCGGTCGGATTGCTCCGATTGAACTAAGAAATCGATTCTCAGTGTGGTCACCTCCTGTCCCTAGTTCAGGGAGGGTCTGTGCAAAGGTTGCAGCAGAGTTCCTGAGCCCGAAGGGAGATCCAAGGTGAGGTGTCGAGATTCCCTTGGATTGGATCATGTCTGTCTCCGGGGAAGTATCACCACCGAGTCCTTCTCCGCGCACTTCGAGGGAAGGTGCGAGGTGGAATTGCCGGCGGATCAAATTGCCGAAAGCACTTGCTGAACTCTTGAAGCCAAACGGTGAGGGAGACGATGAAACGCAGGTACCTTCTTGGAGGGTGATCTCCGTAGGAGGATAGAGATGGAGATTGCCGATGCCATCGGCCATGAAATCCAGGGACCCGAAGCGTAGCGCTTGCCCCGGTATGAGGACGACGAACAGTGATCTTGGGAAAACCATTTAGCTTGAACGATGATCTTGACGCAATCCCATCCCTGGCGCGCCAACTGTCGACTGGTGGTTAATCGGGGGTCATCGTCGACAATGAATTTGTTGCAGGGCTATGCGCTAGAACCAAACTAGATGGTAACACAAGAGAAGGATTTATGCAGGTTCAGTCCCTTAAGTCAGAAGTAATACCTTAGTCCTGTGCTCTGGGATTATGTGTCGGCGTGAATTCGTAGATGAGGATGTAGATGAAGATGCAGATGTGTGTTTCTTTGACCCTTACCCATCCCTTTATACAGTGCAGGGGGGATAAGGTCACATGGTTCTATGCAGTACATGACACCAGATTCTATTATATCAGCACATGATATGCACTAACATTTACAAGTATGAATCTCCTAATTACATGGAGCTAGACTATATCCTGTGACGACCAGGTTATGTGTAGCCCGAGTGGTCTTCATCCCTATCCAGCTAGCTTGGATTGCCTCCCACTTGTTATCTCATGAGCCTTCTAGAGGATACCCGGGAGGCCGGGACCCATATAGTCCACAACAACCTTGACACATGATCAGGAAAAACACTTTATAGCATTGAGTGCATTACTATTTCAGAATACCACAAAAGTACATGAGCATACCTGAAATGTACTGTTTATTTCAAATGCATTCAGTCAGGTTAATTTAAGCAAATACATTCATGCATGTACATGCTACAATTCAGCCACAATTTTGCTTCTGTATTTGAGTAAACAAATGTTTCAGTACAAGTAGCCCAAAATACAATCTGATATGCTGCATTTCCAGGGCCAAATACATACAGGACCTATGTTGAACACATTTTAAATTTCAAAATCAATGTGACCCAAATGCTTCACTTCCATTGTTCTGACCCAAATGTTGCACTTCCAGTTGGATTTCTTCTCATTTCATCCAGTTGGAGACGTAGAGAGAGGAATGGCAGTGGTGAGACAACTGACGGCAAGGAGATGGTAGCATTTAACCATTGGCACCTAAATTCCTCCGCACCTCAGCTGATTGTCGAACCAAAAAAAAACATCTGCATCTAATCATGAATAGCACTAATAGACATCTGCATCTAATCATGAATTGCACTAATAGAGCCTGAGATTAACCATTCTTTCAAGGGCCAATTTGACAGCAATAACCTATAGCACAAGTAAAAAAATTACCCAACTTCTGCACTCTGCACCATTTATCGGGCATGGCTACATCATGAAACCTCGAGGGTGGTTTTTTTTTTTAAAAAAAACTGAGTTTCTGATGTGAAATTCAAACAGATCTAACATTCTTGTCATACGAATTCGCCACTTTTCTTGCAGCAACTCGTGTAGAAAAGAACTAAGAAATCACGATCACATGACCAATTCCAGGAGGGTATCAGCGACCTCGGTCCTCAGATTACTGAGCTGCGTGTTGACCATCAGCTCCGCGAGCCTTTGTTTCTTCAGCTTCTCCTCCAGCTCCGTCGCCTTCTGGTCGCCGATCCGCCCGAACGCCCGCTTGAGCAGACCGGCAGCGGAGCAGGGCCTCCTCGCCTCGATGGCCTCCATCTCCGCGGCGAGGCAAGGGTAGAGCGCCTCCAGCTCTTCGAGCTCCCTCCGCTCGTGATGCGCGCTGGACACACGGGGTTTCATCTTCCCTTTGCTCCTGGCCTCCCAGATTTGCTTCGAGAGCCTGTAGATCTTCATATCGTCGTCCGTGACAGGGACAATGCCGAAGGAGAGACGCCTGGCGGCGGCGGCGTACAGGCTCTGGAGGCAGCGCATCCGCCTGGCGATCAGCTGGCCGTCCGCCTGGGTATGGAGGCGGCCCCGGAGTGCCGCGACGAGGTATTCAGGAGTCGGGAGCCGACCGTTCGTCTTGCGGTGCGCGGCGACGACCTGGAGGATAGCCACATCGTCGGCGCGCGGCCACGCGAGGTTGGGCTTGCACGGTTTCTTGGCCCCGCTGGGTTCCGACTCCTCCGAGGACGACGCATCGGAGAAGGAAGAAGCGTCCGTAGACTGAGAAGGCGAAGAGGGGAGGCTGATGCCTCCATCGTCGGAGGCGGACGCGGCCTCGTCATGGGACGCCAGCGGCGGCGGCGAGGGGCAGTTCGGAGGCATCGGGAGGGTTTGGTTTGGACTTTGGACCTTCAGTCCTATGCTTTTTGCTGAGATTGGTCTAGCGCTGAAACGACGGTCCAAACACCCTAAATGGACTGATCTGTTTTACGTGGCATCAAATAGGCCCACTGCTACAAACTGTTGCAACAGTTTTAAAAAATGTTGCTCTAGTTCAATCGAAATGTTATAGTAATTTTAAACTAAAATATTACATTCAATCATATGATGTTACATTATGTTAAATAAAAATATTATAATATTAAAAGTAAAAGCATGTTAACAATAAAAAGCAAGCACTAAAACATTGAATAGTACAAGTAATGTAAACATTGAAGAAGTAGTTGATGCATCATTTGAAATAGAGCATTGAAACATCAAAAATAATTACTGCAACATTTCAGGTAGAGCACAAGCTGCAGAACAACTGCAATTATCGACGAAAGTACTACAACATTTGAAAAAGAGCACTAAAACACTAAAGAATAACTGTAGCAACAGTTGAATTATAGCACAACAACATTCCATTGAAAAGCCCTACAACATTTTAATAAGAGCACTCAAACATCGAAAAATTTATGTAACAACATTTAAATTGGAGCACTACAAACACTGCAACATTGTATAGGAAAAAGAAAAATGTTTTAGAAAGGTAAATAAGATGTTGCACAGGAACAAAATAAATAATTTTAGTACTTACATATAGATGTTTCATGCTAAAATCAAGATGCCCTAAATCTGGCCAGCTTCTCCAAGTTGCGTCCATCTTCTCAAATTCGACAGGTCCATTCAAATTTGAGCCATGGGGAGAAAGCAAGCACTACTGCGGATCGGGGTAGGCCAAGCGGCTCGTAAGGCCTGTGCAAGCTGTTTTAGAACCGCTTGCAGGCAACCGCGACAGATGCCCGAGGGGCACCACAAGCGGCTCCCAGAGCCGCTAGTGAAGCCCCTCTGCAAGCGGTTCGCAGGGCGATGGCACGGGCGGGCCTGTAGGCCACGTGGGGCTCTCTGCAAGCGGTTGGAGCCACGAACCGCTTGCCGAGAGCATCTCCGCAAGCGGTTGAATAACCGCTTGCGCAAACGTGCAGTTTAATTGCCACCTTGTTAATTCATTTCAGGGCGGCGCAAATAGATATTTAAATATATATTTCGGCAGGGGATTTTTTTATTTGTCGTTTAAATTTAAATACATATACGATGAGCATATAGTTAGCGATCACACAAGCTTAAATATATTTATATTAGATAATACATGTAATAGTGTACACTTTATATGCACCGGCCAAATTTACAAAGTTTAATATACATTATGCAAAATGGACCAAACAGTTCATTGTTTTCTTGCAGTACTCTTCTTGACACTCTTTGACGACGTAGAAGTCGTCCCTAGTTCGTTCGTGTTGGAATATGGTTCTCGATGATGGAACTCGCCCTGGGAGTTAATGACCTCATCAAGAATGAAGCCGAATAGTTGTTCTCGTAATGCGAGCATCCGATGATGTGGTAACACTTCAGTATGTTTATTCATGTCGGGCTGTCAATTCAATTAAATTGAAAAATAAATAAATACGTGCACCCATGTAAATTAATGGAGTACATAAGAACGTTATTAAGTTGTTGCTAGATGCATGGTTGCATGCATATATATACGAACCTCTTTAGTAGTATGAGGCTCAAGCTCGCCGTGGCACATCATTTGGATATAGTGGAATACATAGTAGCCACATAGGTTGTTTCCCGCAGATTGTTGTTTTACCTATGGTCGATGCGGGGCAATTACAGATCAGTAATAACAAGAAATATTAATTGACAAAGGGCAATTACGTCGTTTTAGCTTACTCAGTCGCTTATCTTGACATCGAATTCCTTCTTAAAACGTCCTTTCTGAATCTCTTGAAAGCACATGAACGCTTTGTTAAGGAGGTCAATTATCCACTGGTATTCTTTTTGCGGTTTTCTCCGTGAGTCTTGGACGATGATCATGCTTTGATCAAGCTTTATGATTATAAGAATCCAGTGGAACCTATTTATATATTGCAACAGTTATGACATGTAATTAAACAATATATAGTTGTGATTAAGCTTTATGATTATCAGGTGCCTTAAGTAATATAAGAACGAGATGTTAGTGAGGACATCAGCACGTACTTAAAGTTGAATGGCAGAAGTATGTATGGCTTGTAGTGTTGTTGTACTAGTGCATGTACAACGTAGTCGTGGATTTCCTTTGGTTTTCCAGGGTATTGCCCGACTTCCTCGTTGACCAACCAAGGGTCAAGGAAGCCAATCGAGTTCGGCTTCTACTTTCTAAGTCTTTGTATCTCCATTCTACAGAAAATGCGTTAATTGAGTTAATTATTAGGGTTCTCAGCAAGCAGCATGTATAGATATATATATATATATATACATCTTGTGGAGTCGACACTCACAGGCACCAGCAGGTCATGAAGGACACGTTGACGACGTCTGCATGGTACACATTGTACCAGTCTTTAAAATCAAGATTTATCAATTGATCATTCCATCGAAACAAATGTTCTTCTTGAAACGAGACGCCTAGTAAAGCATATCCCCTAGCGGACATGCGTTCATACCATTCATGCGCGCGTCGCATCTTGACCGGTAGTTTCCGTATGTCCTTAGGGTCTAGCAACGGCTGGCCCAGCTTAAATGGCCACCTGACTTGTGCCATTGGAAGATCATCGCTTAATCCACTCAGCGGCTTCTATGTTATCAAGGCGACTTACCTCATGAAGTCATACTTCATCTCAGACGTTTATGCCCTTCATTCTTCCTTGCTCATGTATGTGCCCGGAGATTGTTTACTCTTGAAGACGTGTTTTCTGATAGTTCTTTGGTAGTCGGTACAGAGAGGCGGTCGGTGCTGAATAGTTGTCGCGAAGAAGTCCGCAGTCTTTAGATCAATTCGTTCATTTGGCGGTGGATTTGTTTTATCTTTAAACCCCTGTATCCATGCGTCCACAGCTTTCTTCGACTCTCTCTTTAGCTCCTCAGGCATCATCTCATAAGGTGTTTTTTCGGGTTCGTTCATTCTCTGTCTGAATAGGAAACCGGCCGCCTCTTTGCTTGGTGTCGTTCTAGTCTGCAAATGCTCCTTTGCTAGCAAGCTTCTTCTTGGGGAGATCTTGGCTCCGTTTTTCCCTCGAGGTCTTCGCCTTTTGCTTTGAGGGTCAAGGGCGGTGTTGGGCTTATGCGCATAGCGCTAGCAGGTGGTGGAGTGCTTTGTCCCACCGGCGAGGCGTTGCGTGGTGGCGTGGCATGTCTTAGTGGAGGAGGTGAGCTCCATCTTGGTGGAGTGTTCTGTCTCGGTATAGATGTCACCTCCATACCATCAGAAAACACGATGTACTTTTTCCACCAGAGGATGATGTTATGGACGACCTCTCCAAGCTTGGTCACATCGTCTCCTCCAGCAATATCGCGCTCCATATCCTCAAATCCGGCCACCACCTCGTCCACCGTGACTTTAGAGTATCCCGCGGTTATCGGGTTACAGTGTAATGTCTGGCCCGACTCCACCAGAAAGGCCATGCCATAAGCCATCTTAAGGGTGAGGTTGTGCAGTTGGACGCGTAGCTCACATTGGCGGGACACGGTGATCTCGTCCACGAGATAACGGGCCTGCAATTCATTGGTTGACACGTTGTTTGACGCGTAGCTGCTTCGCCGACCGGAGGCTGGGGGACTAACCATGTTGTCCGGAGGCATGACGACAACCTCACCTGGTCTTTGAAGACTGGCGATTGCAGCATGCACTTCCCGCTTTAGCATTTCTACCATGTTTTCCTTATGCTTCTTGAGCTCCCGTTAGATTTTGCTGACTCTATTATGTTCTCTTACTTTCCTTCTTTCCCGGCTCCAGTATGTGGCTTGATCATTTGAGAAGCCAGCCATCCACGGTACCTGCTTGCCAATTCCTCGTGTCCTTCCTGGATGCTCTGCGTTCCCTAGTGCGTAGGTAAGCTCGTCATTCTCCCTGTCTACCACCAAGGATCCTGCACATTGCTTCTCGATGGCTTCCACAATCCTTTCTTTCACGGGTTGCACTTGTGGTGCCATCTCCAGCTTGCCATCATCCTTCAGCCTCCCTCCGTGGCCTAAGGTCCAGTTGCGTGGGCGGAGCTCCCAATTTTCTGTTTCTGGTACTATACCCTTTTTTCTAAGCTCATCTTCCTGCTTCTCCCATTTTGGCATAGCCTTGATGTAACCACCGGACCCGAGATGGTGGTGGTATTTTTTCTTCTGTGCATTGGCCTTGTTCTGCTCACTCGTGGCCTTGCCTTTAGCCGACAGCTTGTACTCCTCGAATGCTTGCCAGTGATCCGCTAGCTTCGGATACTTATTGAAGTCTGGGGTTATTCCGGTCTCCACGTACTTTTTACTGAGCTCGCTCTTCCACGACTGAAAGCATAACGCCATCTTGCTCAGAGTAAATTTTTTGCACTTGTTTTCGTAAGCCGTTGGAATCGTGAAGTTTTCCTTTATATCCTTCCAGAGCAGCTCTTTCGTAACCGTAGGAACCTTGGACCATATCTTGATGCTAATAGGGACGTGATCCCTCACAATGACTCCGCAGGCGTTGTTGAAGGGGACAAGTGCCGACATAGGGGCTTCGGGCTTCCCAGTGGCTGAAACTTGAGTAATCACGTACTTTGTCGATGGATTTTTGTTAGGCCCTCGTATTTGCTTGGATTGGCTGTTGGACGTTTCCGGCTTTAAAAAAAAACAAGAACACGTGTTAGAGGCTTACTGCTATGAGACGTGTAAGAAACGGTCATTTTAGTGTCCACGCTAGATATACCTCACAGCCGTCGACATTACTTTCATCGACTAGAGCCTGGATGGACTGATCACCGGTTTCAGCCTGGCCGGTTGGATCACCGGCTTGAGCATGGATGGCGTGATCACCGGCTTGAGCCGAGGCGGCCTGGTCACCGGCTTCTTCGTCTTCTATGTTGATATGCTCTACTTCGTCGTGGTAAGTCCAACATGTATAGTTCGGCATGAAACCTCTCATCAACAAATGGCCCTGTATCCATCCTCGCATTGAGTGCTCTTTCTCGTTCCTGCAATCTACGTACGGACACCGTATAAAGCTTTCTGGAGGCAAGTCTCGAAATATGACATCGAGAAAAGCATTCACGCCATCGATGAACTCCCTTGTCCGACGATCCGCATACATCCATTGCCGGTTCATCTGCACCAATTAAATTAATAAGAACACCTATTATATTTTTCAAATTGAAATATTTAACTCGAAATAACTAATTGTTATATTTTTTAATTACCTCTAAACTTTCGTGATTTTTATAGCTCAACCAACTAAATCTCACAAATTAAAAAACTTTTTCAAAAAAATTTTTAATTACATTTCATACATAAAAAAAATTTATTACCAACCTAGCAAAAAACCTAGATCTATTTAGCTCTATAGCAAATGAAATAATCACCCTACCTGCTATTTTAAACTAAAGTGAAACTAAAACCATCTAATAGATCACCACATTGCCTCAAAAGATCTAGAAGGGAGAGCTAGCTAAGGCACCAAGCTAGATCTAGCTCTCTAAAACAAATAATCACACCCCTACCAACTAAGTTCAACATCTTATACATCATCAAAAAAAGGATACAAAACTAATATGAGACTTAAAACCCTCAATAGATCTACATCTTGCCTCAAATTATCTAGAGAGAGAGAGCTATAGCAAAACAAATACCCTTCAATTCAAACAAGATTATTTAATATTTTTCCACATCCAATGCAAAAAGATAAGCAACATCCATATGAAAATGATGTTGAGACCATGTTTACTTACCTTGGAAACCTTAATTTGGAGCTATTAGCCTCAATTAAAAATTTTGGCAGCACCTCCCCTGCATGAACAGCTCGGCCCTTCAGTGCTACATGTGCGAGCTGCTCGGGGAGGAAGAAGGGCTTAAATGCGTGGGCGGGAAGGGGAAATTGCATATGCAAGCGGTTAAAGGTATAAACTGCTTGCATTGAGTTACCTCTCGAAGCGGTTCGTATCACGAACCGCTTACAGAGTCCTGCAAGCGGTTCTTACTTGGAACCGCTTGTATATGCCCTTTCCCGCCAACCTTGTGATTAATTGACCGCGTTTATACCTCAGACACACCCGGTAGCGAAGTTTCCTAACATGTTATCAGCACGCTCGCTCCCTGACGTACCGATCAATCCGCGAGGAGGAACGATCTGTATCCAGTTCAACCACGAAGGTATTATTTTGCGCATCGGTTACCCAGGGGATTTTGAATTTGATTACAGATCGAGAATCTTTGAGTTTTTCCTAGTAGATTAAAAAATCTTGCAAGAAATTTTTAGTAGATTAGTTTTGGGCTTTGTAAAAACCAATCTAATAGATTGATTTCATCGCCGATCGCGCCCGATGCGCTGTCGGCCATGTCGCCGCCATTGCCTCGCCGCTACCGCACAAGACGCCAGCCAAGGCTTGCTCGCATGTCGGCCGCCGCCGAAGCGGCTTAAGACGCTCAAGACGCCCGCGCTACATACCGACACTTCGCACACAGACGCCACGGGTTCGCCGCGGCCGCCGCCTGCCAAGTGCGGGCCATGCACCGCTGCCCGCTGATGCCACGCCATTATGCGGCTCATTGCTGCCATGGCTCCGCATTGCATCATTGCTGGCTCGCCTGAAGCCGCTGGCCATTGCCGCACGCGCCTCACTTACATACCGAGGAATTGCCCTTGGCTGGAATTAGTGCTGGCTGGCCAAACTGGCCATTGCCTTTGCCTTCGAGCCGTTGGATCCACCGGCCTCGCCAAAGCTTGCCTGTCCCGCCAGTGCAGAAGTCGACTGCCGCCTGCAATGACCAGACAGTACTGCCCCACCACCCTAGATGGGCCGAAAGGCCAAATTTTGACCGAAATTGGGCAGAATTGGTGTATGGGCCTAGAAAACTTGAAAATAGGCTCCGAAAATTCTAAAAATTACTGAAATTCCCCCAATTTTTGCGGTGTCACCCTATAGTCCTGCATATTTTGCACCTCAGGAATTGAATTTTCAACCTGTAACCAACTACGTGGGGCTCTGCTAGCAGCAGGCCGTGCGCTGGACCGAAAGGTCCAGATTAAGCCGGAATTTTCAAAAGAAATTGCAAAAGGCCACGAAATTTGTGAAATTGCCCTGAAATTGCAGAAAACCCCCTTGATTCTTGTAGAATCACCCGAGATTTGAATTTTAGTATGTTTCGCAACTCGGGGATTTAAATTTGGCACCCATGTTTCTGGAAGAATGAAAATTGCATTAAAATCCCTTAGCAACTTGGAATTTACTAGAAGTTTTTTCAATGCCTTCCTAGTTTTTTTTCAAATTATTGAACACTTAATCTTTGGCCCTTTAGCATCTTGGGAACTTGAAGTTAGCACCCCGCTTTGAATTTGAAGCATTATTTAATTATGTAATTATTTATGTGTAATCCTTGTGTGCTTTTGCCATTATAATTACTAGTACAATGCCCGTACTCTGCCACGGACTATAAAAGGATGAAAAGAAAACATAATTAGTAGAAAAATGTATAAACATAAAGGGTGATTTGAAGGAAAGACATTAGATGTGAGATCATTTCAGATTGAGAGTACAACACGTTTCATGATGTAGTTTGGATCGTTTAAGTCGGATCCAAGCATTGAGAATAATTTATCCATCAGTCCATGCTTTACTACGAACGTTTAATGAAAATGAAGGAATGCACGAATGATAAACAAAAACATAAATTAGAACATTATTAGACATAAATATTTCAGGTGGAAACAATGATCTAATGAAGAGAACGAGTTACACACAGGTGATTGTTGATAGAAGCTTTTTTTTTTTTGGAATTTAGGCAAACATGAAGGATTGTGCCGTACTCCTATGATCTCAATGCGCTCCGTGAATATCTCCACAAATTGACAGCTAAGAACAGTGCGCCAACCATGCCAGGCAAAATCTGCAGTGAACAGATGGATCTCAAAATGCTAATACGCTCAAATGGTAAAGACTGAACCAAAACAATGGTATGGCATATACAATGTCTAACCTTGGCATCTCTGCTAAACCCACCCGAACTCCAACTAAGCAATGATTTCAACGAGTTCCAACAAGATGATTTGGGCATAAGAATAACTTCGGTATACTGTTTTTTGCAGGGGAAGGGTATAGCTCTTTGTGAGGCCAGTTGCATGGCCAGCGGTGTCAAGGCATCCCTAACTTTTAGACGTCTCTCATCTTGGATCTACAAAAGAAAGAAATGGAAGTACTCACCAACACAATGGTCATTTGAAATATAAAATATATATAATTCACACAGGGAAAAACAGGAAGACCGCCGAGACATCGAGACATCTACAACTGCATTGGTAAATCTAAAACCTACAGAAGTAAAGTAGTCCTGATATATGTTCATCAATTCACAGTGACAAGTAATAAAAACAACGACTAAATAATACTGAACCATACAGAAAGAATAACAGTATTTACTTTGAAGGTGGATCCAACATCGCTAGAATAAATCCTTGATTGATAGCTCCGAAGAATTATATCCAACCAGTAGTAGTTCTCCTGTAATTTCTCAAAGATATGTAGATATGTAAACATTAAGGTGCCAAACTATATGAACACCGATATGATCAAGACAAATCCTACTAAACCTGTAATCCATTTTCATGAGCTCTTTGTTCAATTTGTAGGATGGTCAATACATCTACTTCTGAAGGGCCTTCAGTTTGCAGATTTAATATCTCTTCCAGAACAAAGTCAACATAAAAAAATATGAATGGGTAAAAAACAAAACTGCGTATAATCACCTAATGATGGTTTCCGGAAACTTGAATGGCAACCCTTTTAAATCATCACGACTGCATCCCTTGCCTTAGGTATCCCACCCTAGAAAAATAAAAAATAATCAGCATTTCATGTGTTCTTTTATTATTATTTTTTAAAATTAAAAAGGGAACAGAACATGCCAAGTACTGCAAAATCA
This sequence comes from Raddia guianensis, assembly GCA_036346415.1. NCBI lineage: Eukaryota > Viridiplantae > Streptophyta > Magnoliopsida > Poales > Poaceae > Raddia > Raddia guianensis. The sequence goes on from CM070539.1 coordinate 42,464,883, forward strand.
ATGGAAGTGAGATAGCTGGGTCTATGTTTCCAACTATTACAACAATAAAAGCTGCTGGGTCCTTGAAGCAATTGTTGAAATGTTCACATGCTTTGATTGGATCCACTTTCTTCAAGTCGCTTATTCTAATTGGCTGCATAATGGAACTCAGTTAGACTTTTAAGCAATTATAGACACTTAACAACTACGGCAATCAGAACAAGATCGTAAAAGATGAATACAGTATCTGATGTACCCTCTTAAACGGACATGATTTATTACACAAAAATGATGATTTGGACTAATGCATGTGTTATGCAAGGCTCATACGATTTAGCTATATCCTGAAAAAGAAAACACTTGCTCACAAAAAAGAAGAAAAATGCAGTACCAAAAACAACTCTAAAAGTACTGTATGAAATTTTAGAAAATCTTCTACTAAAACAATGGAGTAACAAGTCAAGCAAAGCAAATCTTGGTCAAACTGCTTTGAAGACAATCAACGTTGTCAATCTGCCAAAAATAGCTACTTAAATCAAATGTATAGCACATCAGTAGAGCGCACTAAAAATCTAGAGGGAACACTTTGAAAATGGCATGCGTAGGGTATGATACAACCAAAGAACCACTTGGATTGATTCCTTTGTAAGAACATAAAAAATGAAAATAGACGAAAATAACTTATTTAATAAGAGCATCTATTGGTGTCCGTGAAAAATCAATAATAAGTCAAGGAAACAATCTTATATAGTTGTTGGCCATATCATTATAACTTGGCAATTGTTTTCAGAGTATTAACTTCATGCTATCATGTTCTAAAAGAAAAGACTTTCAGACTGAGATGAGTATTGATTCAGTATATATGGGCCTTTGGCGAAAGGGAACCCATGACATACAAATAACAGTATTAATAACTCAAGAAAAAATTGCATGTATCTGTTGGCCATCTGATCAAATTCAACATTGAACTGATCCTCTCAGTCAAATTGAGCTGATGCTAAGAATACCAAATTAATCACACATGACATAATTACATATCAATTTGATCAATAAAAAAACAATTCAATGGAATTCCTTTTTTGTTTTTCTTTAGATTAGTTAGTTTTTTTGAAAGGTTAAAAGGGGTAGAGTAAACCTATTAGATCAGTTTCAGATGCCTACAAAACTAAACCAATATCAGTACAACATTGGATGCATTTCACCAAATCAGTACACCACCAACTATCTAGTATGAGTGCTTGCTATCTACTTCTATATCGTGCAAGGGCTATCCATACTGAATAGGGTAGAAAAGAGAAACCATATAGATCAAGCATGGCAAAGTGTCACGAATGCAATTACAGTAAGCAAATGCCAAAGCTGAGATCAACTTGACAAGGTGGTGTTTGTTGGTCCTAACAAGCTGAAACCATGGTAAAGTCACATCAGATGGATGTCAAGTTCCTGCTAATTCCCAGCCAAATCCGTCTTGACCGCGAGCGGTGTCAACTGATTGCAGGAAACCACTAGGTATTAGTAGGACTTTTAACAAATGGCTGGCGCGCAGGCAGCGGAGCGGGACAACCGCCCCCCAACCCAAACCGGACAGCCGTCGGGCACCTGAACGCACTGAAATTACCTAAATGACTTACCTGATTTGCTCTCTTTCCAAGACCCATGAGAAAATTATCTGGCTTAATATCTTGATGCAAGAAGTACTTTGAATGTATGAATTCAACTCGGTTGATCTAAGAAAATATATAGGTTAATGAAATGGACTAAATCATATAGGATAAATAATAAAATAACAGAAGAGCAAGAATAGCTTACTCTTCAACGGCAGTTGGGTTATACTGGTTGGCCATTTGATGTCCAAGCAATTTTTTCTGGCCATGAGTGTGTCGGAATCAATGAAACCCTTTGGATTTTCATCCTCCATGGCTTTCTTCCTTATTTTCTTATCGTTTTTTCTTTGGTCCATCTGAAGTTGCTTGCGCCTGCACAATACTAAATCAACACAAAGAAAGAATTAAACTCGTCTTCACCAACCAATTCAGTATGCAGCTATTAAGTGATATCCACAATATTTCAACCCGGAGCCTAGCTGCCTCCTTTTGCTTTGCCTTGAGCCTTTTCTCTTCCTTTTCTTTAGCCTATAAGCAGAACAGTTAGCCCATAAGCAATAACAGGCCGAAGGCAACCTATTAACTCGGGAGTGTAATAAACAAGCAAGCATAGAGGAACTATATCAAGTACCTTCTGGTCTTTCTTTAGCTTTCGTTCTAATTCTTTCTCGTCCAGTTGCTGCAAGCATCACCACCAAGAAAAGAAAATTGAGCTATCAAGTTGCTCGCATTTTTGTGGCCATTAACAGATGAACAATTTAGGAGAACCACAAACGGCAACAAATCATAACGTGGAAGCATTGAGGCGTCGACCACCCAAGCAGGGGCAGCTGCCCGTGCTCCCACGGATGGGCAAGGAAAGGAACTCCAGTACCTAAAGTTGACAGACATGTCGAGGAAGATTGGGAAGAAGCTGGCGTCGGTGCCGGCGCGTCCATATCGGATTTCGGAGGGGCTGGCGGCGCCGGCGGGGCGACGGAGACGACGGTGGTCATCGGGGGAGGCCGAGAAGAGTGAGGCATTGAGCGGAGGAGACGGCGAAGGAGGAGCGGAGTGGCGGCGCCGGCGGATTCGCGTGGGGACTGCGGACTGCGTAGCTATGGTTTGGGGAGGGAGAGAAGAGATGCGAGATGGAGGAGGCGGGGTGCTGTAGTAGGAGGGACCGGGGCGAGGGTTCTGGTGTGGCGGTGGCACCGGAGGGGAGGGGAAGTAGTAGGGGAGAGGGAGGGGGCGGCGGTGGTGGGAAGAGGGAGGGACGACGGTGAGGGGAGGGAGAGGCACGGAGAGGGAGAAGAGAGACGGACTGGGGGAGGTGAGGGATGGAGGCGGCGGCGGCGGCAGGTGGTGAGGGAGATGGAGGGGCGGTGGCGGTGGCGCGAGTGGGGGAGAGGGAGGAGGCGGCCGGCGGCGCAGGTGAGGGTGAGGGAGGGGCGGCGGTGGGGGGCGGCGGTGGTGGGAAGAGGGAGGGACGGCGGTGAGGGGAGGGAGAGGCATGGAGAGGGAGAAGAGAGACAGATTGGGGGGAAGGTGACGGACGGAGGTGTCGGCGGCGGCAGTGGTGAGGGAGATGGAGGGGCGGCGGCGCAGGTGGGGGAGAGGGAGGAGGCGGCCGGTGGCGCGGGTGAGGGTGAGGGAGGGGCGGCAGCGGATGAGGGAGATGGATGAGGCGGCGAAATGGCAATGGGATCATGGGGCGACGGGCGGTTTCGCCAAGCCAGATTGGATGGAGCAGAGGAGGCATTGCGAGATGGATGGTCTAGATTACAGGTTGGCAGTACCACCACCACGACCATAAGGTGCTTTAAGATAGTAGTAGAGGTCAGTAATTATTTATGTCTTTGAATTGGTAATGGCATGCTAGAATATATATATATTACTGGAATATATGAGAATTAATTATGTCACGCACCATTTTCAATTAAATTACGTGAAGTAGGCTTATGAATTAATCCTGAAGTATATATGTCGAGTATCATAAAATATGAATTTGAGGTATTGGCATTGCACAGTCAGAGCAACCTCACTTAGGCATTGGACTATGAAATTGTACCATGTAGCATGAAGCTCTGGGCCGTCATCGGGCTAGAACCCCAAAAGGATAAGAAACCGATGTGCGGAACAACCCTGCATTGCACTTTCTTAGGCACCCCTCTATGAACATATAGTATTGGTGTATGCATGAGCAACATACCGTACTTCAGAAGCGGTTTTGAATGCTCTAGTATACTATCCTTTCTATTATATGAGAATAGGGCATGCATGAGACTGCAAATTATGAAAAATGGTCAAGCCCTCTTTTGTGACAAAGAAGATCACATTCAAGGAGTAATCTCCACTCTCACCTAAGTATAACTCCAACTGCTTGCAACTTTTATTGTTTAGTCACGGAGAAGCTACTAGGGGGAGAAAGCCCCAAATTTTAAAGAAGGGCGTGAATGGAGAATAAGAATAATTGGCCTATGAAGAGAAAGTCCATTGCTTAAGAAAGATAAAACAAGGAGAAACCGCATTTTATTTCCACCATTAAAAGGGCAGAACCCACAAGGCATAATGTCGAAAAATTATGTGGCATTTGGAAGATTGGTCTATGACTTGCCATGATTATGCATACAATTATGGCTTATCGATCAAACAAAAAAGAAAAACAATGGCAGAGGCTTAACTTGCCATTGTTGATGGGAATTCTTGTAGACCTCCCAAAATCTCCCCCTTGTTCTAATTGTAATCGCATATGAAGTGCATGGAGAAACGAAAATCTCGACATATGTCATTGAAACTAGAGTAACCGTCTCGGCCCTGTCGCGCTGCTGCTCGGTTACATCTGTGTGGTTGACTATGGGCCTGTCCTTTTAGCGATAGAAGCCTCTGGGCGTAGCCCCTATTGTCAATTGTGCTCCCATACCATTGCATCGCCCGTGGCCTGACTCAATCATTGCCATGTAGACGTGGCCCTAACACGGCCTGTGCCGCACACTGATTGCGTCATTCTGGCCTTAGCCTGCTGCTGGCGCATTTGGTGCAGACTTGACTGGCCAAACACCGCACATAGTGTCACCGCCATGTTGTGGCCGTACTATGTTGTGCCGGTCGTAGACTCGCCATGCCATATTGGCCTACAGGTTTCGGGAGCACACCCACACGTAGTGGGTGCACATTTTAAATCACATTTTATGAATTTGCACTCTAAATTGTGGTTGCTAACAGACATATGAATTTTTAGCATGAATTGGAAGTTTCCGAAGAGCATATTTGAATTGAAGATTTAGAAGAGAGCACATTAATTCTTATGACTGGTTTTGCATTTGCTCTTATTCCAGTATATATAAAGTTGCAATCAATTTATGGATTCTTTGAATCATGAATCCTGCCATTACCTAATTACAACCTATAATCTATATAGTGCCCTTGGAGGTTATTAACACTGTTGTAGAACAACAAAAAGTATTTTAAGAGAGTTCATATACCCGTATCTGTCCTGAAGAATACTGCTAGTATCAATTTGAATAAATCGCTAGTAGCGATCTGTGCATAGCTTGCTCACGAAGAGCCACGGGTATATTATTAGGTATTACATCAGCACTTAAGAAGCGTTGTTTATCCCGAGTATTTTTGGAGCCTCTTAAATTTAAAGGTATCCGTGCATGTTTCATGAAGAAACAAATAAAAAGAATTGCACTGAATGCTCATGCATTATGAAGAATGTCGGATGTAAGAAAAGCATAATAGAAGTAATCCCTCCTCTATGAATTCGGGCTACACTATAATAGATTTGATGTACTTGTAGTGCATGCCAGCTCAGAAGACTGGATTTAGAAGCTCTTAACTCTTATCTTTTCAGTATTGTATTCTGGGTTCCCAGTTTTGGAATGATAAGAGATTGTACAAACAACTCACAGGGCTATAATATCATCATGAAGATTTTCCGAATCTTAAAGATTTTGTGTGCTTGAATGTGCCACCGGAAATTAATAAATAAATCTTGAATTAAGAAGAGAATGACAAAGTCACTGAATCTCTGGACTGCATCTAGTAGGACATTTGCATTCCAATTTAGCCCTTAACAGGGCAGTTTTGGTACTTCATAGTGCTCATCACTGTTCCATATAAGTGATCGAGTTTACTTTCACACAAGGAACGAAGCATTTGAAGAGAAGATCTTGTAGATCACTAAAATTAAAAAATTTCCCATACCATCATATGAAGTCTGCCGCAATGGACACTTCCAGTGACTTTATTTTAAAGGTATTTAATGATGAGATTTGAAGTAAAGCACTTTGCATAGACATAGCATGCCACCTCTTGCAGAGAGACTAGCAGTCATATGAATTGAAAAGAATTGAATAATTAGCCGATTAATGAGTAGAGTTGTAATTCATGAAGAATGTGTAGAGACAAAGCATCCATAATCACTATTCAAAAGAATATGTAGTCCTACAACATTCAACTAGTGCATGCAAACGGTCATTATGAAATTTCTCACTTTGAATTATACGTATCATACCACTATTGACGAGGATTATCTTTCCGTCATTAGAGGGAGAATTAGAACTTCTGAATGAGAATGCGTGAAAAATAAACATATAGAATTCTTATGCATGACCCTTGCGCTAGTAAAGAAATAAAAGTCTTGAAGACTATTGAAGTATATGTGAAACTGCCACGAAATGATCATTTTTGTGATATGAAGGAAATGATTAAGTTGCATTATTAGAAGTAATGCGCCAGAGAGGGTTGTAATACCAAAGAATTGAAGGTACCCCTCATCCTGTTCAAAGGTCTCAGAAAGAACAGGGAGTCTGGTTCCTCCGACCCAAAGTACCTAGGGACGCCTTAAGAAAAAGGGAAAAAGGGCTTATCATGACCAAATCACTAAAATGCCCCAAGTAGTGAAGGGGAGCCAGTTGAGACCTGACGCTGGAGAGAAGCCTGCTAGCGAGGCACTCCCAGTCTTGAATATTCCATGGCAAGAATAAATGCATGAATGTATCGACCAAAGTGTGTGCACACATCGACGATAAGAACTAATGGAACTTGCTCCCGTGATGGGAAACAGCGGTACAGAGCAAGTAGAAGTGTACGAAGCACCCCATGACTAAATGGCCATATGAATTATATTATTAAGAGAACTTATGAATAGAGCAACAGTCAAAGTCGACATATATATGCCATATAAAAGAAGGCAATTTTCTCTAGAAGAGAAATGAGAATAATGAATTGATATGGTACATAACAAGACTGATAGCTCGACGCTTCATGAAGAAGCTTATTCCCTGGTCATGGTATTTGACGGCGTGTTCTCCGCTCAACCACTGCGGATCACACCCCTGGTCAGATTTTTAGACTGCTAGCCAACTCGATCAAGCTCGGTTCGATTTGAGCGTCGGGCACAACGAGGAGCGACTCGCCGATTTACCCAGGTTCGGACCCCCTCGCGGGTAATAGTCCTACTCCTGCTGAGCCATAGATCTTTTCCAATTGTGGTTGAATGGGGATGTGTCTTACGAGCGTTTGAATGCACGAATGCTAGTGCATCGCACCCTTCCCTCTCTCCTCCCTTTTATACAAGCTTTGGGTGGCGGAGAGAGCCGAGGGGGTAGGCGAGACAAGACTCTCGATTAATCGACATGACTCGACAGAAGAGGCAAAACGTGCCATTTGCCTACGCCAAGGCTCCGCTCTGCGTGCCATGCAGTGGCCTCGACCCGCACAGTCCACCGGTGAGTCTGCGGGTGGGGCCTCGCTGCTCCTCCCGCAGGCGGCCTCCTCAAGCAAACCTTCTCTCTGCGGTCAATTCTTCTCGCCACACAGGATGTGGCTCGGACACGCAAAGGTCATCAGAAGCGGTAATCATGCGCCGTCCTTCGCAGCAGGGGGAGCCTTCGTCCGAAGACTCATCGCAACGCTCCTGCGCTGGGCCCCACTGGCGCGTGGGACCTCGCCTCTCCTTCGGAGAGGCTGCCACGCACCGCCCGGTGCGTGGGGCCCTCGCCTCTCCTTGAGAGGGGCTGCCACGCACCCGCCCGCGCGTGGGGCCTCCCCGAGACTCTTCCTACCTTCGGTATTTATTACACCGACAAGAGCCCGGGCCACCGTGATCTGTGAACCGTCGTGCCGATGTCCGGTTATCTTCTGCGTGGAGGCGAATCGTGGGGGCCCAACCTCGCAACGCCGTCGCTGATTCTCCACTGCGCACGATCTTCCTTGGGAACCGTCGCTTTTCGCGGAAACCGAAAGCAGCGAGGCAATGATGGCGCCGCAGCGGCGCGTGGGCGGAATCAAACCGTCGCGCTCGCGCCCACGCCTATAAATACTTCTCTTGGCGCTGCGGCTAATCCTTCCGCTAAGTCCTCAAACCGCTACTTGCCTCCATCACTACCACCACGAGCCTTCTTTCTCTTGGCACCAAGTCTTTACCACCACCGCCAAATTCTCCATGGCTCCCAAGCGCAAAGAAGGGTCGCCATGTGGGATGCCGCACCACCTTCGAGCTGTTACGCTGCTTCCACGCCGATGAGGATCGGGTGGCGCGGCCGAGTCTTCGTGCCGCCGACCCGCCGCCGTTCATGCCGGCACCATCATGCCGAAGTCCTCGCGCGGGGAGATCGTGACCTTCTCTCGAAGCGTCTTGGCGGGCCTTGTCCCGCCAGACTCAATTCCTCTTGGGGTGCTTTATGGGATCCAGCGCGCACCTTCCTCCCAACTCGATCATGGCCCTGGCCATCTTCGCCCACCTTTGCGAGATGTTCGTGGGGACGATGCCAAACCTTCCGCTCTGGCGCCGACTCTTCATCTTGCACACGGGCTCGCGCTCGAGCGCGGTTGGGAGCTGCTATTTTGCGCTCCGCGAGGCCTCCGCCTTCATACCTGCCGCGGTCAAGTCCAACTGGAAGGACTGCACCGCGGGTCAGATGTGGAAGATTCGGCGGCCGCGACGATCTTGTCCTTCCCGCGATCCCGCAGAGCCCACCGGCCGAGGGGCCCAACTAGACGATCCAATGAATGCGGATGCGATGATGGCGCGCATTGCCGAGCTCCGTCGCCGGGGCTCACCGGAACCCACGTGGTGGCGGACTTTTTGCGGCGCCGCCTTTGCCCGCTTCGCTTGAGGGCGCGTCCCGTCTGGACGTACTATGGCGACAACGACGGGACCCGCACTACTCTTGGAGGTGGATACTCTCGCGCTCTTTTGGATTTCGCGACCTTGCGGTACGTCTTTCCTTCTCGCCAATCTTATGGTTTCCTTTTTCATTCATCCAAATAGGAAACGTGTTGGACGACATGCTCGGGGGTGGTGGCGGGTTCTCGGCCCCACCAATCGGCGACGCTTCCACGTCATGCAGAATCCTCCCCTCTCGCGATCGATCACGGGGCGCAACCAATACTTGAGTCGCTGCCCCCATGGAGGTCTCTGGTCCTGCGGTCCAAGTGGCACGGGGCCACTCTGATCCAGCGATCGCCTCGGCGATCGCCCAAGCTTCGTGGCCGCTACCTTTCGCCAAGGCGGCCGACTCCGACCAAGGCCTCGGAAAGCGCCGCCTCATCTCGCCGTGGATGATGATGTCGAGGAGGAGAGCGAGTCAAGAGGCTCGCCCTCCAACCTCGAAGCTTCGCCACCACTGGCCCCCTCCAATGGGCCCCAGCTACGCCGCCGCCCGCCATCGGGCGAGCGCTGGCGACTTCGAGCTTCGCCGCCGCTCGCCACGGGCGAGCGCGGCGACTCTTCGAATCTGGCGCCGCTGCGCCGGTCTCTTCTCTTCCGTCCGCTGGCGCCTCAGCGCGGCGCGGCCGGCCGACGTCGCTCTCTGCCATGGCGGGTGCTTCTGCCGGCGCCACTCGCCACCGGCGCCTCGCTGCCGGCGGCGGCGGCTGCGACCGTCTTGCACCGCCGCCGCAAACAAGCGACTTGGAGCTCCCGCGATTTCGCCTTGGCGCACGCTTCAGTTGGCTTTCCTCGCTTACGCATATTTCACATTAGGTTAGCATGCTACGCTTTTGCATACTGAACCTGTTTGTCCTTCTTGGAGCAGGCGGGCGCCATGGCGTCGAGCTCTGCTCCACGCGACTTCGCCAAACCCGACTGCCGCCGCTCCTTCTCTGGAGGTCGCTTCCTCGGCGGAGGGTTCGCCGACGCCGCTGGCGGAGAACCCTCACAGCCACGCGTCCGCCGCGGCGCCGCCGCCATCTCGGCCGTGACCGCCGACGGCGCTCGCCTTCGAGGCGCGCACCTCCCCGCACTGGGCGGCGGGAGGAAGCCTCGCCTTGGCGGAACAATCTGCCGGCGAAGCGGTGGGCCCTTGGCCGAGACCGCCCTGAAGGAGGCGATGACCAGCGAGGCTGCGGCGGCAGCTTGCCGCCTGCCGCCGCCAAGAAGATCGAAGACCTCACTTTGGAATGCTTGAAGCGCCCGAACCCTCGCCGACATGCTCCAGACCGCCTCTCATGCTTCCGGACGCCTCGCATCCATTGGGTGTTACCTTGCATCCCATTGGAGGAGACGGTGCGCATCTGTTGGCGCCGTGGGACGAGCCGCCAAGCCCGCGCAGTCTCCGGTGGCGCTGCGGACGCGGGCGATCGAAGACGATCGCCAAGGCGCTCGGCAGCATGATTCATCTTGAGCAAGCTGTCTTGCTCGAGACGCGTTTGATCTCGATCGCCATCGGGAGCCTTTCGCGCCACTGGACCGGTTTGAGCGGCGCGAGTCGACACCGCGCCGCCACGTGTCCATGATGGGCGCGCGCTCAGCGGAAGATTTAAGACGAGGAGGAGAAGCGAGACTCCCTGTCTTTTTGCCTTGTAAATGTTGCCTATCAATGCAAACAAACTTTTGCTCTTTTGTTGTGAGTCTCACTTGAACTTCGCACAATTTAAACTTGCGAATCGAACTGGGCACCCGGCGCGAAAACTTTAAATCAACGCTTACGCCGCAAGTGAGCGCTGTTTCCTTAGGCATCTGGTTACTTCAACCCTTATGGCCTCTCGCAACCCGACTTAAACATTACGTGGCGAGCTCTTAGCTTCCGGAAGTGGTCTAGTCGCCGGTGCATTGTTGGCGCATTGCCTGAGACCGAGCCGACACACCGGCTAGAACCCGCCTTCGTCCGCTTTGCCTCGCACCAACGTAAGTTATAAGCGTTGCCTTTGCAACTAAGGGCCATCGGCCTTAAGTACTTTATTACCACTTTTTCAGTGAGAATGTTTTCTAACGCACCTTTTCAGGCTAAACCACCGATCGCCAAAAGCATTAGATGAGCTTTACTGAAAGTGGCGCTTTTCCTCGTGCATCTGGTTACTTCAACCCTTATGGCCTCTTTGCGAACCGACCACGACGTTGTGTGGCGAGAACTTAGCTTCCTAAGTGGTCTAGGCACCAAAGCTAGAACCCGCTTCCGTCGCCGCCTCGCCCAAACGCGAAGTCGCAGCGTTAAATCCTGCAACTAAGGGCCATCCGCTTTGAGTACTTTTTTCGCTACCGACTTTCAATGTAATGCTTTCTAACAGACTTGAGGCGAAAAAGAAACGGTGCCCACAAGGAGACAGGACTTATCTCTTATTGAAGATGGCTTTGTACAATCTGAGCCCCGAGGCGAAGCGGTGAAGGAAGAAGACCTCGCCGCCGGCTCCAAAGGAAGGCCAAAAACTCTTGACCGCTTCTCTGGGTAGAACTTCCTTAGCTTGCCGACGCTCCAAGTGTTCGCCAATTCGCGACCATCCTCGAATCTGAGCTCGACCGAGCTCAAGGGAGACCGAGACCACCTTGAAGGGCCCTCCCACAGGGAGATAGGTTGTGGCGCCCACTGCGCTTGACTTTTCTGTGAGCAGGTCGCCTAACGCCGGTGTTCTCACACACACCGCTTTGCTTGATAACGGCAAGCAATGCCTTGATACTTGGCGGCCGGATCGCCGCCTGCTCTCGGATCTCCTCCAGATTCACTTCATCCCGACGCCGGTCGTGGTCTCTGCTTCATCAACGCCGCCACCTTGGGGACCCAAAGGCGAGCTCGATGGGAGCACCGCCTCGAGCCGCACTACGAGGAAGAAGGGGTCGCCCGGTGTACTGTTAGGAGTTGTCCGCAGCCCATTAATGGTGGGGACTTCTTCCGCCAGCTTCTTGCGCTTCTCCAGCGATCGAAAGCCCTTGTTTTGAGTCCTTTGAGTACTTCCAAGATTTGCCCGCTCCACTTGCCCATTGCTCTTGGTGCATAACGGAGGCGGCACAGCAGGTACCCAACTCTTCGCACCAGATCTTGAAATCGCGCTTTTAAACCGAGCGCCGTTGTCGATGATGATTACATTGGCGACACGAACCGACGAAGATGCCCTTCATAAACTTGATAGCATGCTGCGGATGTGATCGCCGGGACGGCGAGGCCTCAACCCACTTAGTGAACTTGTCGATGGCGGCGAAACGGATGAGTATAACCTCCGGTCTCCGAGGAACGGGCCTGAAATATCGGCCCCATCGCGAACGGCCAAGAGAGTGGAATGGTCTGCAGGCGCTGGGCGGTCGGTGGATCTGCTTAGCATGAAATTGGCACGCCGCATCTCCTCACCACGAAGGCATCCCGAGGGCGGTAGGCCAATAAAGCCGTGGCGTAAAGCTTTCCCAACCAACGCCTGCTCCTCAATGGCTCCGCGACATGCCTCCATGGATCTCGAGAGAATTTCACTCCCGCTTCGAGTGGCGACTTCAAGAGAACTCCGCTTGCACCACAGCGTCTGGTCCCCACCTACTGTATGTGGCGCTTGGCCTGCGCGCTATCTTCTCACCGACGCGTCATCGCTGGGGATCACTCCATCCCGCAGTAGGCTAGGATCGAATCCATCCACCGCCTTCCGGACGAGTGTGACGACGTTACAGACATTGCCGCCGGCGTACTCCGCTGGCTTTGACGTTTACGCCTCAACCGCCTCGGCGGCTTCTTCCGCCTCCTCCCTCCAACCGGAGCTGCAGCAGGTTGGTGACGCTCCTCCGTGGGTCTGCTGCGTCGTCGAAGCGCCGCCCCGCCAGAGTTGGGGTTGCGACGAACGGCCGCGTAAGTCTTTCTTCAAAGACCCCAGCCGAAACGGGTGCCCTTGATGAGGCAATCTGGGATAGTTCATCCGCCATGTAGTTGTTGCGGCGAGGGATGTGCACGGCCCAAGCCCTCGGCGCCGCTCAACCGGCGCACCTCCGCCGAGTAGGCCGCCATGACGGGATCCGGCGGAGAAATCCTTCCTCGTCTGGTTGATGACCAGAGAGAGTCGCCTTTACTTGTAGCCGCCGGATGCCAGGGCGGCCGCCACGAGCCCGGGAGCGATCCTTCATATTCGCGGCGTTGTTGGTGGCGCTGAAGTCCAGCACCACCAGATGTCGGACGACATCACGATGGAGACACACGACGACGCGCCCGATTTCTCCCCTCGAATGAGCCGTCAAGAAGAGAGTCCACGGCGAGGGTGCCGGGTGTCTTCACTCTGTGTCCGCCGAGTCCACTCACGATGAATTCGCCAGAGCTTGCCCTTTGATGGCCGTTCGGGAGCTAATTTGAGATTGAATTCGCCAGCTCCATGGCCCATTTGGCGACGCGACTGCCGCCTCGCGGAAGAGGATCTCCCGCAGGGATACTTGGTCAACACCGTAACTTCGCCCCGGAAGTAGTGGCGCATCTTTCGGGACGCCACGGACGGCGTAGAGCATCTTCTGTGTTTGTGAATATCTTGTTTCGCGTCGTGGAGGACCTTGCCGATGTAGTAAATGGGCGCCGAATCGTTCTCTTTCCGCCACCAAAGACCGCTACCGATCGCTGGGGTTTGCCGATGTAGAGGATCACGGCTCGCCTGGTCCGGGCGACCGGGACGAGGCGGGAGGTGAGATACTTCTTCATACCGCCGAACGCCTCCTGCGCCTCCGCCGTCCCACTCGGCTGGTTGGTCTTCTTTAGGAGCTTGAGCGTTGGGAGACTTTTATCCCCAGGCGAGCTATAAAGCGGCCCAGTGGGTCAAGCAACCCACCAAGCACCGTGATCTGCCAAGTCGCGTCGGGGCTTCATGTTCTCGATCATTGCGATCTTGTCGGGGTTCGCCTCAATCCCCCTACGGGAGACGAGGAATCCCAAAAATTTGCCCGACGGAACGGCGAACACACATTCTCCGGGTTAAGCTTGATGCGTGATTCCTCGGGTTGGTGAAGGTTTCTTCCGGTCGCCGATCAACTCCTCCGCCTTCTTGGACTTCACCACGGATCATCAACATACACCTCGTGTTTCGCCCTATTTGGGGCGGTGGCGATGTGCATGGCCCTCGATAGGTTGGGCCGCATTCTTGATCGAACGCCATCCTTGTGTAGTAGTAGACGCCCATAGGCGTCACGAAGCGATCTTGTCTTCATCTTCTTGACCATGCTAATCTGTGGTACCCGATGCGCATCCGTAGCATGTTGCTCGCACCCCGCAATGAGTCGGCGATGAGATCGATCGCGGGCGCAGTACGGATCCTTCGCCGAACACGCCTTGTTGAGGTCGGTGAAGTCCACGACATCCTCCAAATACGCGTTGGATTTCTTGACGAGGACGGGTTCGCGAGCCACCGGATGGGCGACATCGCGACGACCCCGCCCTTAAAGCTTGTCCACCTCTGGCGGATAACTTCTGGCGCTTACCGATCGCTTCGGACCTTCGCATGACCGTCGCTACGCGCGAACGTCGCCAATTTGTGCTCAATCACCTCCACAGGGACCCCAGCCATGTCGGACGGTTGCCACGCAAACACGTCTGCGTTAGGCCGGAGGAAGGAGACGAGCGCCTTCCTATTTGGCGCTAAGAGAGGCGCCACCCGAACGGTCTTCGCGGGTCTCGACTTCGCTTCGAGACCGCCTTAACCTCAGCGACGAACCGGAGGCACGGTTCGCCGAGGAGCTCCCGAGTCGGCTTGACCTTCAGGCACCGACGCTCCGCCAAAGCGAGAGCGTCCTTGTCGCAGCGGAGCGCCTCGGCGTCCACTTTCAAGACGATGGGGCGGTGGCCGGGATCTTCACCACCATGTACGCATAGTGGCAAATCGCCATGAACTTGGTCGGCGCCGCCGACCAAAGATAGCGTTGTAGGGGAGGTCGAAGTCCGCCACCTCGAACTCGAGCATCTCGGTGCGGAAGTTGTCGGAGCCTCCAAACGTCACCGGAGATCGACGCGCTTCAGCCGAGACGGACTCGGCCCGGCGCGATGCAAGAATGGGAGCGTTGGGCGAAGCTCCCGCCGCCGATCTGAGCGCCGCGCAACCCGAAAGCGGACAGAGGTTGAGGGAACTCCCTCCGTCTACCAAAGACCGCCCTAGCTTTACATTCCGGACCGTGGGCGCAACCACGATCGGGAGATGTCGAGGCAGCGATCGACCGGGTGATCGGCTCGATCAACGCGATCGGCTGCTCCGACCACGCCACCGCCTTCTCGACCCAAAGCCGCACGGGCGGCGACACTTCCTCATCGCACGCTTAAAGCTAGCGTGGGGCGGATATGTGGTCAACCGCCGTGGATGACGGCAACCGGCGCTCCGCTGCTGAAAACCAAGCGGGCCGTCTCCTTGCCCTGCCGCCGCCAAGCTTCTGCTGCTGCTGCCGCTGCGTGGACTCGCTTGTCCACCATCTTGCTAACGACATGGCAATCCGCCAAGTCGTGGGAGTTATTGCGGTGAATGGGACAAGAAGGCCTTCCGTCCCACTCACGGGGCGATGGTCTCGCCCTTCGTCGCGGCATGGGGACCGTCGCGGCTTACGGGCGATCGCCATAGCCGCCGCCTCGGCCGCCCTTACGGGCCGTACCGCCGGCGCCGCGACCTCCTCCTCTTTCGCCTTGCGCGCCCATTGCGCTGCTGGCCTTGATCGTCGTCGTCGTCGTCGTGCTTTCGGCGGCCATGACCTGCCGGTCTCGGCCGCCTTGCGCTTCTTTGTCCTTGCCGCCGGGGTTCCTCGAGGTCCCGCCTCGCACCATGGCTGTCCCACCACAAGAATCGGCGGATCTGAGCCTCCTTCAAGGGCGACTTGTCGCCAGGTGAAGAGCTCCTCGGTCGTTTTGATCTTGCGGGTGGCCATCTTCTCTTTGACTTTGGGGTCTCGGCGCCTCTCTCAATGCCGTGACCACGGCGTCGATGGAGATGTCGTGGATGGTGTTGCGGACTGGTGAAGCGCCGAATATAGTCGCGCGCTCTCCTTTCTTCCGCTTCCACGTTGTGGAGGTCGCCTTCTACCCGGACCGCTCAAGGTGCCCCGAAGTTGGTGAAGAAGAGCTCGAGAGCTCCTTCCATGACCCCACGGACTCGGGGGAGGTTCATGAGCCACGGCGAGCTCCGCGGTGAGGACCGCGGGAAGTAGTTCGCCGAACCTTCCCGACCCTCGATCGGTGCATCACCGTCGCATAGATCTGCAAAAACTCATCGGGGTTGGTGGAGCCGTCATACTTTTTCGATGGGGCGGACGAAACTGTTCCGGCCATCGGACGCGGGCGCACTCCTTAGAAAAGGCGCGGCACCCGGCGTCGGGAGCCTCCTGCTCTGGGCCAGTCCTCGCCCGCCGCCTTCGTCGCTTAGGCGGCGCCAAGAAGCGCCACCCTCATTGGTCAGGGCAGCTCTGCGGGAGCCCCTCTGTCGGTCCCCGTGATACGGCAGCGACAGCCTGATCGCTGCCTTCGGTCGCGCCCTGCGGAGCTTGTCACGCAGTCTTCTCCATGCTGAAAGTGGCGGTCCTCCGGTGAGACCGAGATCGCGCCACTGCCGCCGCCGGCCGAGCCCCCGTAGGGTCGCCGCTCTTGTCGTCTTGGCCCCCCCCTCACCAGAGATCTGCGAGAGGAGTGCGAGGGCAACAAAGAACGGAGGACGCGAAACACCGTTCCCCGCTCAAACTTGCACCACCAGCCGCGGCGTCGGCGTCGCGACGAAGCGGGCTGCTGGCCAACCACGGCGCCCGGAGTCCGGAGTCACCGAACCGGTGGGTTCTCCAACAAGGCCCCGCCGCATGGAGGTTCTGTCTTTGGGTGCACTCCTCCAAGGCCAGCGCCGCTTAGCTTGGCCGAGGCGGCCGCTTCCGCCAGGTTCCAACCTAGGCGGCGGCCACCGCCGGTGATCCATCGCCATCGCCGCGGCCGACTCCGTGGCAGCGGCTCTAGCGGCCGCTTCTGCTCCATCGCGGATCGCTCGCCATCGCGCTGAAGAAGGGTCAAGAGCTTGAACCGATGCTAGCGCTCCCCTACTCGGCGCGCCATCGACGGCGTGTTCTCCGCTCAACCATCGCGGATCACACCCTGGTCGATTTTTAGGCGCTAGCCAACTCGATCAAGCTCGGTTCGATTTGGCGTCGGGCACAACGAGGAGCGACTCGCCGATTTACCTGTGTTCGACCCCTCGCGGGTAATAGTCCTACTCTTGCCGAGCCTTAACTCTTTTCCGATTGTGGTTGAATGGGGATGTGTCTTACTGAGCGTTTGAATGCACGAATGCTAGTGCACGCCCCTTCCCTCTCTCTCCTCCCTTTTGTACAAGCTTTGGGGTGGCGGAGAGCCCGAGGGGTAGGCGTCTGATACTCTCGACACTCGACACGACTCGACGAAGAGACGAAAACGTGCCGCCGCCCACGCCAGCAGCTCGCCGCAGCGTGCCGCAGTGGCCTCGACCCGCCACACCGGTGAGTCTGCGGGTGGGGCCCCGCTCCCTCTACCGACGCGGCGGCCTCCTCAAGCAAACCTTCTCTCTGGGTCAATTCTTACGTACCCACGGATGTGGCCGCTTCGCCACACCAAAAGGTCATCATGTGCGTAATCATGTCTTCACCGCCCATCCGCGTGATGTCTCATTAAATGCGCTTGCGTCCTTCGCAGCGGGGAGCCTTCGTCCCAAGACTCATACAACGCCTCGCCTTGGCCCCACTGGCGCGTGGGACCCTCGCCTCCCTTCGAGGGGGCTCGCCCACGCCCGCCCGTGGCGTGGGGCCTCTTGGCCTCTGAGGGGCTCGCCACGCCACTGGGCCTTGCCCGCCCGCGGCGTGGGGCCCTCTTGGCTTCTGAGGGCTCGCCAGCCACTGGGCCTTGCTCGCCTCGCCGGCCGACGTGGGGCCCTCTTGGCTTCTGAGGGGCTCGCCCACGCCACGGGCCTTGCTCGCCCTTTGACGCGTGGGGGCCTCTTGGCCTCCTGAGGACTCTTCCTACCCTGGTATTTATTACACCGACAGTATTCCTGTAGATATATCTCATTATTGGTAGTACTCAACTTGAAGTTGAGAGTGAAATTTGAATTGAAGGATGTTGTTACTGAATATATGTATAAGAGACTTGGATTCAGATTTATGAATAACGATACTTAAAGTATCACCTTCTGTAACCAAGGTAGAGCAAATAGAAACATATAGTGTGC
Organism: Raddia guianensis; assembly: GCA_036346415.1. NCBI lineage: Eukaryota > Viridiplantae > Streptophyta > Magnoliopsida > Poales > Poaceae > Raddia > Raddia guianensis. Next base: position 42,482,837 of record CM070539.1, read on the forward strand.
AACTCTAAAAGTCACTATATAAATTAAAGAAGAGAATTAGAATAAGCATGCTCATACTTAAAGTATGGTTTTGAATTGAAAGACTTAGGTAAACTAAGCATTTGCTTAGTCTTGCAGCTCGAGCATTTCTCTCATGAGATCTTGGTACACTAGGCCACAAATACTCAGAAAGTATTAGGAAAATTTGGTTTTGACAAAGTATATTCGTCCAGAACCCCTTTGATAGGGAGATCTTTGCAGAAAGATAAAGATCCTTCCGACCCAGCGAAGAGGGGAGGAAATTATCGGGCAGGAAGTCCCGTACTTGAGTGCAATAGGAGCACTTATGTATCTTGCTAACAGTACACGGCCTGATATAGCATTTGTCGTAAATACGTTGGCTCGATACAGTGCAGCGTCCACGAAGAGGCATGAAACGGAATAAAGGTTATCTTACGATACCTCCATGGAAGCATTGACCTTGGCCTGTTTTACAGGAAGAAGCAAGATATGAATATTATTGGTTATGCCGATGCTAGGTACCTTACGGACCCGCATACTGGTAAATCACAAACTGGGTATGTCTTCCTATGTGGTGGCACTGTAATGTCATGGAAGTCGTCCAAGCAGACGCTAGTGGCCACGTCCACTAACCACTCGAAAATCATTGCATTATATGAAGCATCTCGTGAATGTGCATGGTTGAGAAGAATGGTGAAACACATCCTGCAGTCATGTGGATTACATATTGAGCAAACCCCTACAATTATCTATGATGATAATGCCGCTTGTGTTGCACAAATGCAAATGGGTTATGTGAAAAGTAATCTTACTAAGCATATCGACCCCGAGTTCTTTTATGCGCATGAATTGCATAAGTTGAATGAAATAAGTATCCAGCACACCAAATTCTGTGAGAATTTAGATGACCTGTTCACTAAGTCATTGCCTGCAGCCTCCTTTGAAAGCTGTGTTAGAGGCATTGGAATGATCAGACTCAAAGAAGTGCTGAATTCAGGAGAGATACTTCACACGCTCTGAATTAAAACTTTGGCAAGAAGCCGGAGTACCCAACTCGATTTAAAAGATTGAATGCAATGTTGTGTGGTTTGTACTCTTTTTCTCTTGGTGAGTTTTTTCTGAAGTTTTCTCACATAAGGTTTTTGATGAAGCAAATTGTGCACACAGCAAGCATATGCTATGTACTTTTTCTCCAATCCTTTTTGTCCATTGGGTTTTGGATGGAGTTTTAATGAGGTATATGCATCTCGCTGGCAAGATCCAAGGGGGAGTGTTGGGAAACCGCCGGGTGGGAACCCGGCCCGGATAGGGCCGACGCGTGGCACTGCGCGGCTAGGGCAGACCTGCTGCTCCCCAATGTGGGTCCCACGTTGGACCTAGCCTAAACCCTAAGCAATACTATAAAAGAAGAGGTGGAGCACCATGTTGTAGATCAGATCTGAAAATTAATAAAAAGAAGCTCCACCCTATATCCCTGTGTCCCATGTGTTCTTGATCTTTCTCTATGATTGATTGACCACGTTAATACCTCGGACTACACCCGGTAGCGAGGTTTCTTAACATGTTATCAGCACGCTCGCTCCCTGACGTACCGATCAATCCGTGAGGAAATAAGGAAAGTGTGTGAGAGAGAGGTAGCCCATGCATGGCTTGATATGGTGACTGACTGTGGCCCCATGCATAGAACACGAGGCCGACATGCGTTGCATCCAGAGAAACGCCCATTTTCTGTGTTTCTCCAGAGCCAGACTGCATGGAGAATCTTGCATCCACAGAGCCAGGCTCAAAACCAGATGCAGGCAACCAAACATAAGAAAAAACAAGATTCCGCATCTATAGATGCAAGTCTCTGTAAATGCAGCTAACCAAACAGCCTATAAAAATTGCAAAAAAAAAAATCTGAGAAAAAAATTCAGTGAAAAAAGTGATAGAAGGAAAAAAAAGAGATAAAAATTGCACAACTTCATTGTGGTGTTTCAATAGTTGTTTTGTGACTACAACTGTGATTAGTCTCGCATCTCTATCACGATCTAGCCTAGGACCAGCACAATATCGTCGGTTGAACGCTTATTCAACTTGTATTAATTAGTGTGGTTATAGTATATCTTTGCTACATATTGGTAACTGTCCGAGCTCCACACACTATTAACCTACACGGAAAGCACCTTGCAATCGCTTTGTCACCTTATGAGTGCCGGTTACCACCAATTATCGATTGACCTTGACAAGCTACAAGGTAAGAACTTGTAAAAGCTTGGTGAGAGGTTCGAGTGTGATAGACTTGTCAGTTCCAGCACCTATTAGTAGATAGGGTTTATACATCCTTGTGTATTTTTTTGTCTACTACTAACAATGGCAGGTTCATATATGAAGAAAAACTTCCCTTCCATGGAGGATGATATTGAGGATTCTGCATACTTGATAGAAAGAGAAAAAAATGATTGCGGGAAATTAAAAGGGAGTGCTGATGTTTGTTTAACCGAACAAGGGGTTATACAGGTTCAGACCCTCACAGTGGAGGTAATAGCACAGTCCTGTGTTCTGGGATTATGATGATCTGATGATCTGATACTCTGTGGAGAGATGAAGATGTCGAACCAGGGTATCACTGCTCGCCTTATATAATGGGGGCAAGGTCAGGGATAACAAAACCACGGTGCTTCTCCGAACCGCGTGTGGCGCGGAGCCGGTTAACCGCGGTTTACCGGCGGTTCCGTACGGTTTTTGCCCTAAATTCAAAACCACGGCTTCCCGGTTTTGATAGCGGTTAGTCATGTTTTTGACGGTTAACAGCGGTTTCTCATGATTAACATGGGTTTCTGATTTAAAAAATTTCAAAATTAATGAAAGTGACTAAAATTCATTAAAATACACATTAAAAATTTGAATTTTTAAATTTTATTTAAGCCAAAATGCTTAGAATGATTAATAGTATTTTTAGAATTTCATGTATATTTTACATTCAAAATTTATTTAAACGAATTTTAACCAAACCCTAAACCCTAAACCGCGGTTTCTGAGCGGCCCCCAATGGAGGCGCTTGATTAGTCATGTTAACCGCGGTTTTTGAAACCCTGGGCAAGGTTACAAAGTAGAGTACTGATCGGTTACGAGGTAGGATTCCTCTCTATCCTTTAGTTAGATACGTAGTTATCCGGAATTACAAGTGTATCTTCCGTATTAGGGATAAACTTCTATCTTTAAGTCTTTCCTTATCGAGCAAGCCTACTAGAGTCCGAGTGGTACCCGTCCTTACCCACCTGACTAGGTCCATCTCCTACCGGGTGGTCCTTTAGGCCCACTGTGTGGATACCTGGGGTCTATGTTATCCACAGGGAGTGTCTTGAGTCTCTAAAGAAATCAAGAGGTGAGATAGTCGAGCATAGGATTTTCCCTTCGACCAATAATGTGAAAACACCATTGAAGAAGGAATTGAAGCCTGCATCACCCAAAAAGAAGGATAGTAAGTGTATTTTAATAAGTAATGATAAGAATTTGCTTGCTATTCCTACGACTAACCTTACATGCAAAAATGACCAAGATGGTGTGCACCTGAGTGCTGCAATGACGGATAACTACATGAGCCTCATGTCTCATCGCCTACTTAGTTCACCACTGAAGCATGCTAATGAAACTCAGCGCAACAACTTATTTCGAACTAAGTTCGTTGTGAAAGAACGTGTGGTGCATGTCATCATTGAAGGAGGCAATTGTAGCAACCTCGCAAACCTACATATGGTCGAGAAGCTTGGCCTGACCATGACACCAATTCAGCAACATTACTCGATGGAATGGTTCAACTCAAGTGGTAAGGTTGAGGTAACACAAACTGTGCAAGTTCATGTTTCCATTGGTTCATACCACGATCGTATCTATTGTGATGTCATACCAATGGAATCCTATTCATTTTTATTAGGTAGACCTTGCTTATATGACGTTGATGCTACTCACCATGTTAGGACCAATCAATATACTTTCAGATTTAATAGGAAGAAAATGATCCAATGACTCCTGCTGAGCTATCAAAAGCTAATGCAAAAAGATTTAACGGTAAAGAACATGAGGATGACAAACTTGTTAGTAATGTACAACAATCTAAACCAATGGCAAAGAATGTAGATCTTTTAGATAAGATTGTTTTCTCACATGATATTCCTTTGGAAACACTTGTTTCTTTGCTCCCAGTTGTCACTAACTTTTTGCACGAGCATGAGAAGGAGTCGAGTACGACTCCAATTCAAGAAGGGGAGAACGATGAGTACATCATCAGCGTGGATACAACCAGTGTGACCACTGTCTCTCCTCCCTCTCATGCAACTCCATCAACGACTATCGACGCCGAGACATCTTCGTCGCCTACGAGCGATGGTACGACATCTTCGTCACCGATGGGTTTTAATCCTAAAACCCAGCCTTTCAAGCTTTCCCCGAAAAACGACGCAACAAGGTTTAGACTCGCGAGGCCTAAATGAATCAAGAAAGGCCAACATGGAAGCCCCAGACGCCAAAAAGCCCGGTTCGGCCATCCAGCAGCATGTCAACTTCAAACGGGCGTAACTCGGGCTGCCGAACTCCGATTTTAGCGTGCAACCACTCGTTGGAAAAATTACAAGATAAGATTTCCAATGGATCCAGTTCCACATCCAAAATCTTCCAGGAGCAACGGGAAAATGCAGAACAATATCATGGGCCTGGATTTCGGGGTGCTGCGCCAACATATTTTTGGGCCTATGGCCCATGTATCACTAGGGTTTGGTGGTAGTTGCCCCCTTGGGTGCCCCACTCCCCTTGGCCTCCGCTATATATGTGATCGTTGGTTCTCTTCTATCTTTTAGGTTTTGTTGTGTTGTGGAAGACCCCGTGTGCATCCCTCCTCAGTCTTGCATGTGTCAACTAGACCACCCGAGTTGAGAAACAGATCTCACCCCTAGTTTCGTGATTTATCAGTTATCATCTTGTTCTTACTTGTTCTCGATTGATAGCAGGTTCAAGGATCGATCGTTCCTAACTCGGTTGATCACCTCGTTTCGTGACTTTGCTTTTGTTTGGTTGCTAATCCCGCACCAAATCGACGTATCGTTCTCATGATAATATTGGATCGACCTAGTGCGCATCACAGCTCCTCGGTGGTGTGGCTTGCGGACCGTTTTTGCCTCTAATCTTTGTGCTGAGACAACTCGGGGAGCAGAGCATCTTAGAAAAAAGCACGTTGATCCTACGAATAAAAATGTACAAAGATTCGAAAGTAACAAGATATTGAAGGACAAACATTGGTGGTCGATCCTCTGGTGGGAGCTCCATAACGTTTGAAGGGCCTCAGGCGGCCCTTGTTTTGAACGTGAGTGCCCGAGCCAAAGAGCTCAGCCAGTCAGGCTTATAACACGTCCTCTAGTATGCGCTCGGTAACCTTTTAGGTGGAATCGGTGATCCCCGAGAATTCAAAACCTGGGTGAACACGCTCTTTCAAAGGTTGCACTTGGCGACGGGCGAAATTGAGGATAATCCCTATTTTGGTCAGGCCGTCTGTCTTGCGCTTATCAATGATATCCAAAAGCTTGGCGACTTAGCCCATTTCGTCGACTGAGGGAACTGAGGACCAAGAGGCAGAAACTTTGGGCTTGAGCCCGAAGAAGGAAGGGAGAGAAGGATCGGGGTTGGCACAGTAAAACCATTACTGGTGCCAGTCCTTGTTGGATGTTCAGAATGAAATGGAGAAATAGAGCTTCTTCATCCCATCCCGGAGCTGGAAGCCGGCATCGATAATTACTTTGGGCATTTTTATTGTGATAAGCCTTGGGGGAAGAAACAAATGGCAGAAAAGGTTGAAATGGGGATACATTCCCAGATAGGCCTCAAAGAGTGCACGAAGGTGGCGATTTGTAATATAGATTTGGGATTAAGATTGGTCAAATCAACTTTATAGAAATTATGAAGACCATGGAGAAAATGCTGGCAGGAAGACCAAACCCATGATGGAAGAAGAATTCAAAAATGACAATTTCCTCAACTCGAGGAGTGGGAGAAGACTCACTCGCGGCTAGTGTTGACGGTCAATTTCTACAACTTTTCATACACTTCCGACTGTCAACATAGCTCCCAATTGAAGGAACATGGACTAAAAATGTGCAAATTAACAAATTTCCACAAGTTTTGGTAAGTTTGTGTTTGCAGGGACCATTTAAGCAAAATTGGACCCAAATCAAGGAAGAACCCCGGTCGGCCAACCCAACCCTGGACGGCCGACCGACACCTGGTCCAAGCCGGGGTTGCCCTTTTCCCGGGATTCTAGAAACACAAACGTAGACCAACCCAACCGTACACATCAAGTCGGTTTGATCCTAGGGATGACATTGCATTGGAGAGGATCACTTGGCTCACAAGGAAGTCAATTTTACTGGCCTCAACCGCCAAAGCCGTCTCGAGGGGATGATCTACACTGTCAAAGAGGGATCCCATGCGAAACTGAGGGCCGGGATGGACCGAAGCCCGGTCGGCCGACCGACTTGGGCCGGCCGACCCCCTTGGATGTCTCATCCGGTACTCCTTCGGTTGTGGATTAGATTACTCGTGTCCCTATACGTGGCTGTTAGTGATTCTTAAGCCTATTAGAATTAATTCGCAAGCGCACAAATATCGCAGTAGCTTTCACCCTGGAGTATTCCAAAGGTATCGATTTCCCATGAAAAACGAGAGGAGTCTAGTTTCCAGTCTTAACATGGCCGGATGGACATGGTCGAATGACGAAAGTGGGGTAAAATATTTTGGTCGAGAGGTTCTACTAAAGGTTTACACTAGTCAATGGTACAAGGGTAATCCACACACAGTTGCTACTCTATATCAGAGCTCGGCCGATTCACTACCACCCGCTATCATTTAAGAATACCGAATGGTTATGCTCACCCCTAATTGGGATCGAGTGGGCTAAGACTAACGGGGCGGATTCGACAAACTACCACGCGGATAGCAGGGCTGTCACCACCTACAACATACCGCTCAACCGTTGAATTAGGGTACTAACTAGTATAGACACCACATCTATTCTTAGTAGTACTACGTATCAACGATGTCACTCGATACGCTCTCCCACTAAACCTGGCACTAATATCTATTGTGTCACCCAAGCACAGAGATTTAGCACTCAAGATCTAGCACGAGCCTAATACCAACAAAGAGACAATGTATACAAAATAAACTTGCTTTATAAAAGTGTTACAGATAGAAGAAGAAGCAGAACTCACACCCAAGTTCGGCTCCGTAGCTCTAGTGGAGGGACGCCGACACGCCGGCTTCTCCTCAACACTAACTCTACTCTCTCACCTACTCTACTTGATAAATGCGCAGCATAACGTTGCTTTATGTTCTTCCCGCACTTCTCTGTGCTTTGCAAATGAGGAGAGGGGCTCCTTTTATAGTGCACCGCAGCAAGTGAGGATGTGCCACGTGTAATGACAGATGTACTCTTCTCCCCAACCAAAGGAGTACCCAAGGAAGCATTCATGGGGGTCGGCCGGCCCAAGCGGTCGGCCGACCGGGCATCGGTCGATCCCGGCCCTCAGTTTCGCATGGGATCCCTCTTTGATGGTGTAGATCATTACCTTGAGGCGGTTTTGGCAGTTGAGGCCGATAAAACTGACTTCCTTGTGAACCAAGTGATCCTCTACAATGTAATGTCATCCCTAGGATCAAACCGACTTGATGTGTACAGTTGGGATGGTCTCCTTCTGGGCTTCTAGAATCATTGGAGAAAGGGCAACCCCAGCTTGGACCAGGTTCCTATCGGTCGTCCAGGGTTGGGTCGGCCGACTGGGGTTTTCCCTCGATTTGGGTCCAATTTTGCTTAGTAGGTCCCTGCAGACACAAAGTTGCTAGAACTTATGGAACTTTGTTAATTTACACATTTTTCATCCATGTTCCTTCATCTGGGAGTTATGTTGAGTGTCGGAATTGTATGATAAATTGTAGAAATTGACCGTCAATAGTGGTTGTGGATAATATAGATCTCAGGTACCCACACGGAGCGCCTGCAAGACCACCCGATAGGGGATGGACCAAGTCGGGTGGATAAGGACGGGTATCACTCGGACTCTAGAAGGCTTGCCCGGCAAGGAAAGACATAAATATAGAAGTTTATCCCTAATGGGGAAGATACAATTGTAATCTCAGATAACTACGTATCTGGCTAGATGATAGAAATAGGAATCCTACCTCGTAACCGACCAGGACTCTACCTTGTAACCCTGCCCCCCACTATGTAAGGCGGTAGGGAGCCCCTGGTTCGGCATCATCTACATCTTCATCTCCACACCCATGCATGGAGAGACATCTCCCTCCACATTGATCATCAGATCACCATTATAATCCCAGAGCACAGGACTGGGGTATTACCTCCACCGTGAGGGCCTGAACCTGTATAAAAAAGACCACCTTTCTTGTGCTAACATTGAGTTTGGATCCAGCGCATAACCCCATATATAATCATTACCGATAATACCTGTTGACAGTTGGCGCGCTAGGTAGGGGGCAGCGTCAAGATCAATCTCATTAAGCTCGATGGCATCGATCACCGGAGTCGCCGATCGTCTCCGCCCCTGGATAGGCTTTCCGATTCGGGGAGACGACTGTGTCATCAACGATTTCAGCGAACTCCACCTCTCGGATTCAGATCAGATCCAATCTAGGGGGAACTACAACAACACCTCCCGCTCGGGTTGGGGATGGCTCACTTCCCGAGTGGGATACGGCGATGTCGACAAGACAGATTCTGGACGTCATATTGTTTTGACAAATTCCTAATGATCTAGAGGGAGTTTGAAGTCAGAACTACATGCGTTGAAAAGATAATTTCGTCAGCTTTCTGTGAAGCCAAAGAACGCTCAAAACGGAGTCCGGATGTGTCCGGGGCGTCCGTTTGAGGGAAGACTGTGCGGGAAGGTCGCAAATCTCAGCAAGCTCGTGAAGCCCATCTGCAGAGGCTGTGGTATGCGGATAGGCTGTGGTACACCTCCAATGACATCAAGGATTAGTAAGGAGCTTCTACAAACAATCGACGACTAACACTTCTTCCGGACTCGGATCCAAACCAGTTCGAGAAGAACATCGACATCGTTTCATCTGTACTCCCGTTCGGGTCAAGGAACGCCGCCGCCACCAACTCCTGAGTGGTGTGCAGTGGGATAAATTCACGATTCGGATACGGCGAGGACCTGACCAAGAAAAATTCTGAATGGTGAGTGCCTTCAATGGCAAACCACACGTATTCGATGACAAGTTGTTCTTTTGGACTCGGACCAGATCCGATCTAAAAAGAGCTTCATCATCATTATAATTCAACTCCTGTTCGGGTTGAGAAACGCTGCTGACACCTACTCCCGAGTGGTGTGCTGCACGACTCAATTCCCAACTCGAATATGGCGAGGACTTAATCAAGGACTTTTATCTCATCGATGGGAGGCTCCGTGCCGGAGTCGGTGGGCTCTGTGTCCTTTGACCTTCAGCAGGAGCTACGTTTAAGGATGGCTTTGCACCCATCTAGGCCGGGACAGTTTCTGGGGCCGCCTCACGTTGGACCTGGGGTGGCGGCGAAGAAGGTGGCATCAATTCAGTGGCGCTTTCGGCGTCCCTAGGTGAGGAGGTAGTCGGCGAGGCCGGTTCGTCTGGCTCGATCGCGCCCTTCGGTACTTCCACATCCTGCGGGTCCATAAACCGCATGTCCATGGAAGGTCCCTACAAAAGGAAACAATCAAGACATGTTGTAACAAGGCAAAGTGAAGAGTCGATAGGAAACTAACCTATTGGATTTCTTTATTTTAATGTTGGGCCCTCCGAGCATTTGTGCCGCTCGTTGGCCCGAGCCAGACAACCAATTTTTAAGGGGCTGTTGTGGACTGCAAAGGCCACGGGTATCCTCACAGAAGGCCCATGAAGTGACAAACAGGGGCGGCCCGAGTCGGCTGGAAGAGGATGAATACCATTCGGACTACATCTAACTTGGATGCCAAGGATGGTCCTGAGGATCGAGTTTAATTCCATTTGTTTTGGAGATTTATACTTGTAAATTCCAGTGCATATACGTGCTGGATACACTGAAGATAGGATTCTGTACCTTAAGCCAGATATGACCATGTAACCTTATCCCCCTGCACTATATAAAGGGAGGGGTAGGGATCATAGTATCATCATCTAGCATCTAAGCTTTCCACAGCATAAGATCTCGAGACACCCATTGTAATCGAGATCCTCATAATCCCAAGAACGCAGGACTAGGGCATTACCTCCAACGCGAGGGCCTGAACCTGGATAATCCCTATCTTGCGTTACTATCGTGCTTGAGATCCAATGGAACCCCGTTTAAATTCTATTGCCGATGACACCCCCCGGTTGAAAACCCGTCGATAGTTGGCGCGCCAGGTAGGGGAGCGTCAGCATCATCGTCAAGCTTAATGGCATCCTCAAAATTGCTAGGAGCCGTCTTCATGCCAGGGTAGGCATTGCGCTTTGGATCCCTGGATTTCATTGCCGACAGCACCGACAACCTTCGTCTCTCCGACCTGAGAGAGATCCTATCTCAAGAAGGTACCTACGCTTTACCATCCTTGCTCCTATTCGGACTGGTGAATTCTGCAGCCGCTTTCTCCGACTCCATGAGCTTGCAATTTCATCCCGCATCTGCTTCCAGAGCGGGTAGAGAAGGACTCGGCGCCAACGCTTCCCTGGACTCAGATGAGATCCAATCTGGGGGAGTCTATGCATCCCAGCTCGGGTCTCCCTTCGGGTTCAAGAACTCTGCTGCTACCTTCGTGCAGATCTTTCCCAAACTCTGGCCAGGAGGTGACCAAGTTGAAAGTCAAAGGCCAATTGGAACAATCTGATCAGCGTCGACTCAGTTCGTAGGTGTCATCAATGGTGGCCAACCTCTTGTACTGACCGAGCAGGTGAGCCTCTCTGACTCGGGTAGCACAGAGGTCTTCGCCCTCGGTGCTGGCTACCCTCACATAGCTTCTTAGTGGAAGATGAAGTGGCCGCCACTGAGGCAGTCGAAGTCGATCAACGCCGTGTGGAAGATCGAGAGCGGATGCGCCAGCTTATAATCGGAGGCCACAATGTCCAACTTGCGGGCGGTGAAGCATGAAGTCTATACAACCCCACAAGGCAACATCGTCGCCTCGAAGACTTTCTTGGAGACCATGGCCCCACAACTCCCAGAAGGCAGCCCACTCATTCAGACCTTGGCCCGGTCAATGGCCATGGTCGAGATGGCCGCGATCCAGCAAAATGATGCGTACCATCCCCAACTACGCCCGTGACGGCAAACAGCCATTCCGCTCGTAACTGGAGCAAGGCGCGCGCGTCTAACGCCGGAGAATCACATCGATCGGCAAGCCACGACATAAAAGCAAGGAGGAGGGAGTGTGCCGACAGCAAGCGAGCGCCCCATAGCCATCGAAGTCGGCACGACGTCGACCGCGCTGAGAGCACCGCTAGTCGGCATGACCGTAATCGTGGGCATCCTCGTCGAGGACAACGTCACGAAAGCCGCCACAGATCTCCACGGCGCCAACAGCCACGCCCTTTGGAAGGAATTCGGGCGTACACCCCGGATCTCCGCCGAGTGTGCTGGCCAAATGGCTTCAACTTCAAAGGCATTGATAAGTTCGATGGCGAGAGGGACCCGAAGAACTGGTTACAGGTTTACAAGCTGGCAGTCAGTGTGATAGCAGGTGATCAGAACGTTATGGCAAATTATTTGCCTGTCGCCCTGACCCCAACCGCCCAAACTTGGCTAACGGGACTCCTAGAGAATTCTATTGAATCTTAGGACAATCTCCAGGATCAATTCATCGCCAACGTTCGAGGGACCTATGAAATACCTACCGGGAGGTGGGAGATAGGCTAATCACATCGCCGGAAGAGGGAGACTCTCCGAGAGTTCATCAAGCATTTCATGAAGAAGAAGAATGAGATTCGGGACGTTTTGGAGCAAATCATAATCGATGCCTTTTTTGCCGAATGTAAATCCGAAGAGCTTATTAGGCAGATGACTCGGGACCCACCGAGAACACTCAAGGCAATGTTCACCATGGCGGATCAGGACGCCAATGCCGAAGAGGTCATCCTCAACGATCAAGGCTGTCACGTTGGATGATGCAAGAAGAAGCCAAATGATGAACTTGGCAAACCAAAGTACTAGAAGTGCAAAGGGGACGACATGGTCGCCAACGTGGAGCGCAATGGCCTATGCCTCCTAACGACAATGGCTATAACAAAGTCATGGAAGCAGTGTGTCCCTTCCACCCTCACAGGAAACATGCTACAAAAGATTGACTCATCCTGCAAAAATTCGCGGATAATTCAAGCAACCGGCGGCCAAAGGAGGCCACGACAAGAAACTGGATGGGGGCTATAAAGACACAGAGCATGAGATCAGCTCCATATTCGGAGGATTAGATGCGTATGAGTCCAAGCGGAAGCAAAAAGCTAACAACTCGGGAAATCAACGCAATCTTGCTAGCGGCCCCCAAATATCTATGTTGGTCAAAAGTTCCAATCACCTTCGATCGATCAGATCACCCATATCGGATACTCTTCCCTGGAAGGTTCTCTCTGGTTCTAGATCCGGACATTCGAGGAAACAAACTTAAAAGGGTCCTGGTTGATGGCGGGAGCGGGATAAATGTCCTTTTTGTCAAAACCCTCGACTAGATGAAGATTCCACGTTTCGAGCTGAGGCAATGATGAGGACATCGCTACATCGGATACACCCATGAGATCAATGACCAAAGACTCTACTCCCGACCGGCAACCATCAACTAGCATTCCAAGACCAATTACTCGAGCCCGCGCATGACAAATTAATTATTAGGTAAACTCGTTTCTCGGGTTGAATAATTATACTTTTGAGAATAAGCCGCTACCTAATAACAATATTATGCATAGGAACTTGAACAAGCACCAGCCACAAGGCATCAACACACCAATCAAGGAAATAAAGCATGGTGGGAATGCAAAGGGATACCACTCGACATTCAATGACACTAACATAAAAACGACATAGAGAATGCAAACGGACTCCGTTTGGAACGTGTGATCACTCATTGGAAAGATAACTTCGCCATCTTTCCAACAGATCTGGCCTCACCTTCAAATTCCAAGTGAGCTGGCTGCAGCAGTTAAAAACATCTCGTGGACAGAACCAGTCTTTTGCTCTTCTTGGGTGTTGCGTCACCATTAATTTGGGCTGAGTCCCCATGTACTCCTGCTGCGTGAGAGCACCTCCTAGAGTCATCTCCCTGCTCTATATATAGGACAATCCTCTCCCTTTTCTTCTTAGGTTTTGTTCATTTGTTGTTATCTTTCAGATTGGAGAAACACTCTCGAAATCCCTAGTGTCGGTTGACCTATCGATTCCGAGCTTCAGAACCTCAGTTCGAGTGTGTGCTTTATCCTTGTTCTTACGAGTTCTTCGATTTCTTGCAAGGATAGACCTTCGTGGTCAGGTCATTCGGATTTTGGCACGGTTGGTAACAATCAGGAGTGTGGTTTAGCGATTGTGGGCGCTTATCCTTGCGTGGTTCGTAGCCGGATCTTCAAAGTCATCCTCAGCCCAAATCGAAATTATCCCTCTCACCGGAAGATCGGGAACCTATGAGCGCATCATTTGGTATCAGAGCGACGGTTGTCCGGTGAGTTTTATATTGTTTCGTTGTTTGTGTTCTTCCTATAGTCTAGAAATATTTGCCCTACAAAAAGATTGTTTACCCGCTGTCCAAGCCCCTTTGTGCCTTTTCAATCGGTTATTTCGGTTTGTTAATTTGAGTTTGTGTTCGTCCTAGTGTTGTCTTGTTGCTGTTTATCTTCTTATTCATCTCTCCACCTCAAAATCAACCCAAAAACACCCAAAAACAAACCATCAATCTCGTCCAGAAATTTTTTATTTCTTCAGTCGTCACAAAAAAACCATATCTCCCATTTCCCTTATCCTTTTTGAGTGAGACCAAAACGAGAAGATCCCAGACTCGTTCTTCTATCATCCTACCAATTTTCAACCCCATACATAAAAGAACCAAGGAGTTAGGGATATTTGGTTCAGACCTTGTTGCTGTCCTGAAATCTGCAGATTAGTCCACTTGTGAATTTCGTGTGATTTTCTCTGTTGGTTTTCAGAAAGTTGGCCCAAACAAAAGTTATTGCAAAAGTCGTCAGGAAGAAGTGAAAAAAATTTCATAAGCAAAGAGGCACCTGACAAAAAGTTACGGCCAAAATACCAACATGCAGTCTTGTGGGCTGAAAAACAGAAAACTAGAAGTTGGTTGAAACTTGTGTTTCCATATTCCATAGTGCAAATACGTGACTTGCTGAGTGTCTAGCACTTGTTTTCATATCCACATACTTTTAGCCTATTATCATCTTTGTTTGATCAGCAACATAGGCTATGTGCTAGTTTGAACACTTATTCAATTTGTGCAAATCTGAAATTAGCTGATTGTTTCCATTGCTACTCGTACATAGCTTGTCCAAGCTCCACTTTCTACTAACCATACAGGTGATAGCCTTGCAATCTCTTTACTCACACTTGAGATCGGTTTATCACGAACCAGCCGCCGATTGCACCATTTGCTGCATTTGTAAGAATTGGTAAGAACTTGATAAGAGCTTGAGAGATGTGACCCTCAATATTTCAGCACCTAGCAGTTGATAGGGTTTCACATATTTTTGTGTGCTATCCTTGTTTGCTACTAACCATGGCAGGGTATTATGTACAAAATGGTTCCAAGCAATATCGTGACAATGGAGCAATTATCACTGCTGGTGACAAGCAACTAAATGCATCGATCAAGCGAGAATTGAGTCATAACTTTCATGAGGGCTCTCATCATTTTGCAAGGAAGGCTAGCTGGACCAATAAGAACGATGCACCATCTACAAATCATGAATAAGGTAACCTGAAGTGTATCTTGCCTCCTCTCGGTATTACATAGGGGAAATTGCCCTCATACCATTACAATTTTTGCAGCTTTCCAAAAGACCATCCCAAATCTTCATCTTTCCAAAATACTATTATGGACCAAACGAGCTGAACATAAGACCAAAATACCCCTAGACAAAGAACACCCAAACATGGGAAAACATGCAGCGGGTGAGGCGGCGCCGACGACTTCCAAGGCGAGGAGGCGGCGCCATGGCTTCAAAGGGGGGCGGCGCGCGCCACGGCCTGTGAAGCTAGGTAGGGGAGGCGGCGCCACTACTGCCTGTGGGGAAAGGCAGCACGGTGGCTTCCAGCGGGGAGGCGAGCCAGGCGCGCCTTCCAAAGGGAGAGCGGCGCCGGTGGCTTTCAAAGGGAGAGGCGAGCGCCGGTGGCGGCTTCAGTGAGGAGCTGGCTCACGACTTCCTCTAGGGGAGGCGGCGCCTAGGCGGGGAGATGGGGGCTGCTAGGCTAGGGAGGTGAGAAAGAGGCGATGGGCGGGCTAGAGGCGGCGAGGCGAGCCACCGGCGCCACGGTGGCAAACACACGGTGATGAGCGGGATGGAGCCACGGCCGCCTCTGCCATGCGTGAGCCGAGGTGAAAGAGTGGTACTGTCATATGGATGAGGGGCATTTTGGACATTTAGGAAGTAACAGATCACAAGAGTGGTAAATTGGAAAAACGGATCACAAGAGCAATGGTATTTTGGCAAGACAAATTTTAGGATGGTATTTTGGAAAGCCGCAAAAAACGTAATGGTATGAAGGCAAAAACCCCTATTACATAGGATCCTAAAGCTTACATTGATTGGGAAATTGCGGTTGACAATGAATTTATAAAATATGAGTTGAAGATGTCGGGTCCTAATTGTGTAATCGCAATCCCCAGGGATGTGAAACAATCATTGGTTTGTGATAGAGAAAGTTGTGAGCCAGCGCAGGCCTTGGAATCCTCGGCTGAGATGGAGAAGATTCGACAGGCGGTCGCCTCACTCCAGGTGGAGGGGGACATACCAACCAAAAAAGAAGCCAAGATCTCCATCGAGTCGGCTGAGGAAACCAAAAAGATAACCTTCGGATATGCCAGGTGTCCCGAGAGAAGTGATTGACGACAAGGCGAAGCCGATTAAGCAACGGTTGCGAAGATTCGCACCAGGCTAGAAAGAAGCCATCAGGGAAGGGATCAACAAATTGTTAGCAGCAGGGTTCATCAAGGAGGTATACCATCCCAAGTAGTTGGTGAATCAGGTCCTCGTGCAAAAGAAGAACAAGACATGGTGCATGTGTGTCGATTACACCGGCCTCAATGAAGCCTGTCCCAAGGATCCTTTGGGGCTCCCCCGTATCAACCAAGTGGTGGACTCCACTGCTGGGTGCAAGCTCCAAAGTTTCTTGGATGCTTACTCGGGCTATCATCAGATTAGCCTGAGGGAGGAAGATAGTATCAAGACATCGTTAATCACACTTTTCAGGGCATTCTGTTATATCACAATGCCGTTTGGCTTGAAAAACGATGGCGCCACCAATCAACGCACCATACAGCAGTGTTTTCACACTCAACTCGGCCGCAACATGGAGGCATATGTTGACGACGTTGTTGTAAAGAATCGCGCCAAAATCGACATCATCGTGGACCTGGCCGAGACGTTTGAAAGCCTAAGGTCATAGAGGATAAAGCTTAATCCCGAGAAGTATGTTTTCTGGGTCCCATAGGGTAAATTGTTTGGCTTCATCGTATCTCATCGAGGCATCGAGGATAATCCAGAAAAAACCAGCACAATCATAAAAATGAAGCCCACAACCAATCAAAAGGACGTGCAGAAGCTCATCGGATGCATCGTGGCACTCAGCCGGTTCGTTTCCCGTCTCGGGGAACACGGCATGCCCATCTTCAAGCTACTTCAAAGGAAGGACAATTTCCAATGGACGACGGAAGCACAAGAGGCATTCGAAGAATTCAAAAGGTTCCCCACTACATCTCCAGTGTTGGTCCCGCCCATGCCCCAACAACCTCTCCTCCTTTACATCAGCGACATGACTCATGTAGTTAGCAGTGCGTTGGTCCTCCTTTTCTCAGAAGGTCCAGCGCCATGTCTACTTCGTCAGCGAAGTATTGGGCGACTCCAAAATACGATATTGTCATGTTCAAAAGCTTTTGTATGCCGTGCTCATCATGACACGCAAACTGAAGCATTATTTTCAAGATCACGAGATTTCGGTGGTTATATCTTTTCCACTTGGAGACATCCTCCACAATCGGGAAGCCACTGGGAGAATCGCGAAGTGCGCCGTCGAGCTTGGAGAATTTGAGATAAAGTTCAAGCCTCGATTAGCTATTAAATCTCAGACACTTGCCGATTTCATAGTTGAATGGACGGACTCCCAAATACCGTCAACCAACGAGAATATTGAGTAGTGGACGATGTACTTTGATGGTTCGATCATGCTCAGCAATGCAGGAGCTGGGATTTTTCTCATATCTCCAACAGGCAAGAAGCTAAGGTACGTCCTCCAAATCTGTATCTAGTCAGCAACAATGTCGCTGAGTACGAGGCTCTCATCCATGGGCTCCGCATCGCTATATTGCTTAGTATCCAACAATGGAGTCATATGAGGTGTTAAGCCCAATTGAAATTAGAGCTTCATCTTCATGTTCAGTCCAATTTGGTCCCCTTTTTCCATCCCCAGAGGCTGCCACTCTCATCGAACCCTTGCCCTTACCCTTCGTACATCTTCCCCTCAAGTCCTCCTCAACCAACTCAACCTCCTGCAACTTGTCATCGTTTTCTGCCTCCTCTACATCTTGGGAGTCTATCTGGGTAGATGGGGTTGCTGGACTGCCTTGACAAGGAGTGGGGATACAGTAAGGATATCCACCATAGGTGAAAGGGCCTTGAGCATTCTGTGTTGGGATATAACCTTGACCATCCGGCCTCAACATAGGTAGAATGGGGTGATACGGGCAAGGCTACCATCTTCTGTTTGTTTGAAACTGAATATGAGGGTTTCTATTTTGTGAGTACATTGAGTTTTGTGTTGTACCTTGAGGTTCATAAGGTGTCAGCCCCATCATCTGAAAAGTTTCATCGTCCGCCATCCTTGCCCTGAAAAATTTCACAACATGAACGACCACTCAGGTCTGTTAGAAACAACTGCAAACAAATATGATCATATCACTGCAATGAAATCACACATTACAGGGTGTTCGCATAACGCAACACTACATTAATAGCAGCAGGATTATTCTATACAAATATGATGGTAGAGGTGGTCACATGATAATATAGATGGATATAGAGGTCTAGCATAAAGGTGCATAAATAAGTTCCATACATCCACATACAGGCAATGAAACATGACAGTACATAATTCAGTTAATATAGGTTCTACACTCGGCGGGACTGATCACTATCGTAATCCATCCCATTCTACTCGCAAATGCAAGGCATGCAAGCGCAGTCCGAAGGATGGTAGTTCGTCATCACTTGGTAGAAGGTAACTTCGGCGCCAACCAAATCATCCCAACTGTTCTGCTGTTTGTCACTCGAAGGTTGGACATTTGCAGTTGCCTTACTCATCTTTAGAACATCATCATGGGCTTGGCGAGCAATGTACTCTAGACGCTCAGCGATAGTATTTATGTCTCGGGATACAGAGTTCGCCGTCGATGCACCAGGATCGTTGTGCAGCTATGCAATTTGGTGCGCATCAGCAACCGCCTTCTCCACAGCGTCGATGTGTCTCAGTAAAATCTTTTTCGATTCAACTCCTTCGGTGGCCATCTAAACCCAATAGAGCAAATTGAACATGATGTATGAGTACATGATCCTACTAATCTCCATTGTTTAACATCATTCAGCATGTATAGAACGATGATCGCAAAGTCAATCTACCATTTATCCATCGAATTAATGCATTATTAAGTTTACTGATGATGCACTGCATGGGAAGAATGAAATGCGGTTGTCATATAATCCCCAAATCGATTACAACCGTCTTTACTGTCCAACGATACGAGCACTAACAGACCGGGTGTCCTACAAGCCCTAACCCCAAATGGGTAGTTCATCAAAGCCCACATTCCCGAATCGATTTCAATGACTGCCATGGAACTATTCCAATGGACAGATCCGCAAATTTTCCACCCAAATCCATCACCCCGCAATTGTGCTTCATCAGATCTTGTTTAATTGGTCTAAACCGTATGTAATCAATCCACTCAAATCGTTTATGGGAAAATCAGATTGAATGACCAATTAGCCTAGGAGATTGAAGGAAGTACCAAACGTGCCATCACCACAACCTCCCCAGATTCGTCGTCTCCCACCTCGCCGACAATACATGCACACCAAACAGGCCTTGCGTTGCGACCCCTTGCACAAGGACGGCGTCGCCTTCGCCAGGACTTCTCCGAATGGTGGCACGGAGTGCGTGGGGAGGAGAGAAGAGAGAGGAGAGAGAAGGATAGCACTCTACCGCAGCCCCTTCAGAAATGGCGTGGCGCGATTCCTAAAAATTGCCCTCTAGCGAGGCTGCTGGATGGAGCCATGGCACGCAAAAGCACTGTAAATTGTAAAATACCGCGGTACAGTGTTTCCCAACCCGGCTGGGGATGTGACATCGTCAAATTGTAAAATATTGTACAAAATCCAGTAAATTCCCTTTAATAATATAAATACTAGTAAATTTGTTGAGACCCATGTAGAGGATACCTTGGTTTGATTATGAATATCTGTGACAAGATTGAATTTGAAGTGTTTTGAAGTATGTTAAATGATGCATTAGTGGAAATTGCCGTGGAATTGGAACCGGACCATTGTGCTGAGCTTGGGCTAGGCAATAGTTTAATCGGACGTGGTCCGGTGGAATTTGTTAAGCTGACATGTGGTATGTTAGGGCTTTCTAATTGTGACATCACGAAGGGATTATGATGTTGGAAATTTGTGATGAACTAACCTTGCAGGTGAGGTAGGATGTGTTGGTCTCGTGTATGTTTATCTCAGTGATGCAGGTATCGGCGGGTACGTGGATGACGCTTCGCGGGGACAGTTAGAGGCTGGTGCGTTCGGAGGCGTGCGGCGACCGGGTTCGATGACCTGGCGGTCACATGAGGTGGTGTACTCGAGAAGCTTAGTCATGGCAAGGAATCCGAGGCAGCTGGAGGCTGAGGCGTCGGTAACCTGGTGGCGAAGCTGGTTCGGACCGGTGGGCGTAGGCGTGGGCTGGTGACCGAGGAAGTTGCGAAGATATTTTCCGAAGGAATATGTGGAGAATATTCCCTCTCGGGAGTGTGCCTTGTAGCGTGTGTGTTGTGCACCACTCATCGTCGTCAAATGAAGGGTGGAGAAGGGCTCGAGGGTGTAGGGCATCTCACCCTTGGGCTATAAATAGTGGGGGAGGGGAGCAACTCCTCCTCCTCACCTTAGAACTGAAAATTTCATAACAGGAGAGGGTGAGTGGGGTGTGTTTGGATGGCACCTAGAGTGCTTGTGGTCACAAGGAGTGTGGTTTGTAATCCCCAACATCAATGTAATGAAATAATCCTTCTCCATGAACATCTTGTGTTGATTTGCTCCTAGTTCTTCTTGTTCTTGTCATTCCTTTTGAGGCTCTTGTTGGAGAGTGGATCTTGGTGATTTCTTGCTGGTTCTTGTTCGTCTATGATGCCTTAAGGTTGCTAATATGTGCTGACACACTTCTAGCAACCATATGAGAGGCAAGAGATCAAGATCTTGACTAGTTGCTATTCTGTCCAGAAACTTTCCTCCGCGCAGAAGCCAGTGTGGGATTTTTAAAAAAATCTAGAAAAATCATTTTTGAGTTATTCCAATTGAAAAAGACGCGTGACTCATATACCCATCTGTGGTAACAATTTCAAGATCACTAGTTTCCTGGTTTGGGAGCTATGAGGTGAATACCGAGCCCCAAACTTGCAGCCCTGAATTCCTAACAGTTCTTGGTATATGATTTTTCATGATTTTTCTGTAAGGAGTTATAAGGAGATTTTTGGTGGCGTGCTTCACAACATATTGACACATAGGGTTCAGTCCCGGTTGACACATTGACACAAGGAGATTTTCAGTCCCGGTTGAACACACAAATCGAGGTTGATGACTCGAACTGACGTGTGGGGCAGCGAATCCTTTTAGTCCCGGTTGAAAACACAAACCGAGATTGATGACAGGAACTAACGTGTGGGGCCAGACAACTTCTGGCCTTCAATCCTGGTATGTGTGGGGCAGTGAATCCTTTCATTCCTGATTGAAAATACAAACCGAGATTGATGACAAGAACTAACGTGTGGGGCCAGACAAATGCTGGCCTTCAATCCCGGTATATGTGGGGCAGCGAACCCTTTCATTCCCTGTTGAAAACACAAACCGAGATTGATGATAAGAACTAACGTGTGGGGCCAGACAGCTGCTGGCCTTCAATGCCGGTATGTGTGGGGGATGTGTTGCAACCTTGGGCCCTTGACTGCACGTCGACTATTGTGGTTGGCGGTTTTGTTTGGCTCAGTTCGGTTAGGACAAAATTTGTTTTTTTATAGACTATTTGGTGTAATATTTTATAATATTTGATATTTTTTTACGGGATAGTATAAAATTTAGTAAATTTTAGAGTAAAAGGTACAAAATGCAGTAGACAGTACGAATTCCAGCATATATGCAACTATCTTGTTTTTACAAGTGATCCTTCGTTGTGGTCATGACGTACGTAGGTGGCTTCGTCATCAGCAATGAGGATAGTAATGTTTACATCCACTGAGAAAGGTGGCAGCTCGTTGACCTGATTGTACTCTTCTTCATCTGTTACGTCCTCGACTCCGGCAATCCTACTTTTACCAAAAAAAACAATATGGTGCCTTGGCTTATCACTACTAGTAGTATTGTGCTTCTGCCTTTGCTACCCCATCCCTTTTTTATTTTCCGTTTTCTATCCATGTCAATCACATAGAAAATTTGTGTGACATCATTGGCGAGCACAATCGGTTCATCCCTGTTAGGCACTTGCTTAAGGACCACGGTTGTCATCCCGTACTCGTCGATCTGCACAACTGTCAAATTGACCCATTGGCGCTGAAATAAAGAGACTTTCAGAAGTCCGTACTCGAGCTCCCAGATTTTCTCAATAAAACCATAATAGGTGTCCATGGTTCCATTATTGTCCAATGCATCAATTCGAACACCGCTATTTTGGTTTTTGCTCTTGCCATTATGGGATGCAGTGTAAAATGTGTATCCATTTACCTTATACCCTTGCCATGATACGATTGTCATTGATGGTCCTCAAGATAAGAGTTGCAATTGTTCGTCTGGGTGTCGCCTAACCAAAAAAATACATTGGATTTCTTATTGTACTGATTCAACTAGACAAATTCTTGCCCCTGCATAAGCAAATGACAAGAACTGGGCCTGTCAATACTTGAATTTATGAATCCATAGTCCTAAAAAAGACCGAAAAGGACTCCCTCCTTTCCCAATAGTTCCTTTGTAGCCAACCGTCGAAACTCTCTACTTGCTTGTTTGCGATTCACTTTTCTGACCTACCTAGGTATTCGTCTCGTAGAATCTTCTCATGATCATTGACATATGGA
Organism: Raddia guianensis; assembly: GCA_036346415.1. Taxonomy (NCBI): domain Eukaryota; kingdom Viridiplantae; phylum Streptophyta; class Magnoliopsida; order Poales; family Poaceae; genus Raddia; species Raddia guianensis. The sequence continues at coordinate 42,505,393 of CM070539.1, forward strand.
GCCACTAAAGCTGTTTGTTTCAATACTATGAAATGAGCTTGTCCAAATGACAGTATATCTTTGCATGATGATTCTTTCCTACCTAGAGTGTCTTTTTCCTATAGCCTCCCCTCGTAGCGTGATACATGCACGCCAATTGGATTGAAATCATTCATGTAGTCGATGCAAAACTCAATCACCTCTTCTGTGCCAACACTCTGGGCAATGCATCCTTCTGGGCGAGACCGGTTACGAACATATTTTATTAGGACACCCATGTACCTCTCGAAAGGAGACATGCTATGCAAGAACACGGGTCCGAGAATTTCTATCTATGTCACCATGTGAACCATGAGATGGACCATCATATCAAAGAAGGACGGAGGGAAGATTATCTCAATGTTGACTAAAGCAGCGATAATGTCATCCTACAGATTAGATAACTTATATGGATTTAGGACCTTTACTGATATTGCATTGAAGAACGAGCACATCTTGACGATTGTACCTCATACCATGTCAGGCAGAACACCTCTCAACCTCACTGGCAACAACTGGGTCATCAACACATAACAATCATGCGATTTCATGTTTACGATTTTATTCTCATTTGTGTTTATAAGTCTTCTTATGTTCGATGAGTATCCAGAAAGGACCTTAACATTGTTTAACAACTTAATCATGCTTTTTTATCTTCTTTACTTGGAGTGTAGCTCGCAGGATGGAGGCAATGCCCTTTGTCTCTTTCTTGCGGATGTAATTCATGCCTGAGTTTTAATAGTTGTAGGTCCTTCCATGTTTGAATAGTATCTTTTGATTTGCTGTACATATCTAGGAATCTTAGCAGGTTCGCACAGACATTCTTTGTTATATGCATGAAGTCCAATGAGTGACGAACCTTTAAGTCTTTCCAGTAAGGCAAATCCTAAAAAATTGATTGATTCTTCGAACTAGCCTTCTTCTTAGCTTCTTCAGTCGGGAAAGGTGGGACAGGTTTGCTACCAGGACCCTTTCCAAATAGTACTTCCAGATCTTTTGCCATAGAAAATAAATCTGCCCCACTACGGTGCTTAGGCTTCTTGCGTTTCTCTTCCGTCCTATCAAAATTAACTAGGTTACTACGTAACGGATGCTTCAGGTTGAGGAACCTACGGTGGCCCATGTATACAACCTTCCGAGAGTTTTTCAGATACTTGTCTTCCGTATCATCCAAGCACTCGATGCAGACTTTATATCCCTTGATAGATAGGCTCGACAGGTTATCAAGTGTTGATCAGTCATTGATTGTTATGAATAGCAATGCACGTAGGGTGAAGTACTCTCTTTTGTACTCATCCCATACACGTACACCATCGTTCCACAACGTTAGCAGATCTTCGACCAATGGTTTTAGGTACACATCGATGTCGTTCCCGGATTGCTTGGAGCCTTGGGTGAGCAATGGCATCATAATATACTTCCACTTTTGATATAGCCAACGAGGAAGGTTGTACATACATAGTCACTGGCCAGGTACTGTGACTACTGCTCAACTCGCCATACGGGTTCATCCCATCTGTACTCAACGCAAACAGTATGTTCCTCGCATCGCTTGAAAACTCCGGGTATTTTCTATCAAGTTTTCGCCACTGCGTGCCATCTGCTGGGTGTTTTAGCTTTCCATCAACCTTACGAACATCTTTGCGCCAACACGTCCTCTACGCATGCTCTTTGTTTCTAAACAATCGTTTCAACCTATGGATTATAGGGAACTACCACACCACCATAGCGGAGTCTCTTCATCTTAGATCCTTCCTCTACATCACCTACGTCATCACGCTTGGTCTTATACCATGATGTTTGGCACATCGGACAGGCTTCCAAATTTTTATCCTCATTGCGATAGATGATGCAATCGTTACGGTATACATATATCTTCCTACCTCCAAATCCAAAAGACAGAGAGCTTGCTTGACTTTGTATGTACTTTTAGGTAACGTGTTACCCTCTGGAAGCAACTTTTTCATGAGGCCTAACAACTCGTTGAATCCTTTATTAGACAATCCATTTGCCGCCTTCCATTGCATTAGTTCTAGCATGGTACGCAACTTTTTGTGCCCCTGTCCACAGTTTGGATACAACAGCGTTTCATAGTCCTCCCACAGATGCTGAAACTTTTCGTAATGTGTTTCATCAATGTATTCTCCCTCTACATCAAGCAGCATCTGGTCTGGATCATCGTCGCCAAACTCCACCTTATATGTTCAAAATAACTATGTTGGCAAGCTTATGAGATATTGTGCTCCACATGTTCTTCTTCAGCACGTGTAATCTCTACTTCATCGTATTTTGTCCAAAGGGTATAATTTTTCATAAAACCTCTCGAGATCAAGTGAAAAAAAATTTGCTCAGAGTTTGCCCATTCCTTTAAATTCTTGCAATCAATACATAGGCAACATATATAGTCTAAGGTAATATTGGCATCCACATGACGAATAAAAGTTTCCAAACCCTCCACAAACTGCGAGGAACGTCGGTCCACGTACATCCATCACCGATCCATCTGCATTAGTTACATCAAATACACAAATTGATATCACACAAACAAGCATGATTTAATAGTACACATACAAACATGATTCAATATTGATCTCTTAATACATAAATATTCTGGACAAAAATTTACATTTATGATCTATAAAAACATGGATTTTTTACATGAGTGCCATTATAAAGTTTCAATATTTCGGGATTGCCATTACAAAATGCATATTATTATAGATGCCATTATTTCTACAACAAATTGTCAGGGTTGCCATTCTCTGGCCTTTCCAAGCATTTCAGCCATATACTCGAGGCAAATACGAGGAAATTCTAGGCATTTCCAGGTATCCTTATGCCTATGGCAGTACATAAGGGAACTAACATTAACTGGGATATCCCATTACATCATGGCCACTAATAATAACACAGACATTACAGTTCAACCAAGTCTTCAACATCATGGCCACTGAGATTACAATGCAGCAACAAAGAACATAAAAACCAAGAGTGCAAATCTTCTCGATGTTGGCTATCCTCTTGCCTAACTCCTGCACATCATGCTTCACCATGACCACAGTGGCTACCACCTCTTCCACATATCTTGGACCTTCATCAGTGTAGTGCTGAACGGAAGATCCTTCCATCATTTGTGGACTACATGGCCCCGGATATCCTCTAGAAGGCCCATCAGGAGGCAAATGGGGGGGTGACTCAAGCTGGCTGGATCAGGATAAAGACCACTCGGGTTACGCATAACTTGATTGCCAAGGATGTTCCCGATGATAGAGTCTAGCTCCATGTAATTAGGAGATTCATGCTTGTAAATATCGGTGCATATCATGTGCTGGTATAACCGAATCTAGTATCATGTATTGGATAGAACCATGTAACCTTATCCCTCCCTGCACTACATAAAGGGAGGGGTAGATCTACATCATCATCTATATCTGCACCCTTGTCTTCTGCAAATTCATGAAAAAACATAATACCAGAACACAGGACTAAGGCATTACCTCCGAGTTGAGGGCTCGAATCTGTATAAATCCTTGTCTTGTGTTACCATATAGTTTGGTTCTAGCGCATTGCCCCGCAATAAATTCATTGTCGACAGTGACCCCCGATTAGCCATCAGTCGACATCATTCCTCCGATATAACTCTCATATTCAGACTCCCACATGAAGAAGATGTATGTCGCATGATGCTACCAAAGGAAAACACATCAATTTCCGAACAAAAAATGAACAAATGGAAATCCAGTAATCCAATCCAAAATCGAATCACTCACCCTTACATTGTTGTTGCACTTGCAGAAAATCTTTCTAAAAGATTGCGCGTTCTTAGTCCAAAGCTTAATGACAGGAATCATACACTATGGACAATCCATGAGGGGGAGATCAAATCCACTAGTCTTCGAGGCGGACCAGCTTAAATCCATGCCGCCGTGTTGGATCTCCTTCAAGGCGCCTCAGACACCAGCTTGTCAAGGGGCAAATGATGCCTGATTTGCGGTGCAGACAACGATTTGGGGGCGGATGGACAAACCCTAGAGATTGCCCCAAGAAAATCGGATGGGGAACGGTTGAGAGAGTCGGGGTTGCAGTCGGGTGTGGACCGTGTATCTGACAGGTGGGACCTAGTATTGATAGCGTATCCACATATTTTCTCTCGTATTTGGCTCATGTATATGGCTGAAATGCCTGGAAAGGCCAGAGAATGGCAACCCTGACAATTTGTTGCAGAAGTAATGGCATCTATAATAATATGCGTTTTGTAATGGCAATTCCGAAGTATTAAAACTTTGGCACGCTTGTAAAAAACCCTAAATACACAAATAAAGGTCGGCATTGGTTGTTTGCGCCAACGGTGTGGCGTACGGCTGCGGCGGTGGGGTGGGACACAAATAAAGGATAATGCGATATATCATCAGCGTGGCGTGGCCGGGGAGGCGCTGACGAAGCGGCCCGCACGCAGCGACGACCAGAATGCGCGGCTACCGTCTCCTCCCTCAGCTCGATCGGCTGTTGAGGTGTTGACGACGCGGCCGGCGCGGCGACAGGAGCGCAGCTCCGATCCGCTTTCAGCCGAGCTCCCTCAACATGGATCGAGAAGAGAGACTTGGCTCCGTATGGCCACGAATGGCTCCGGTCTCCGCTCCTTCCTCACTCCTCAGCGCCGCATGGTGACTCCCTCTCTCAGCCCGGCTAGCTCTTCTAGTGGACGCGAAGCCCAATATTAGTCCCGGTTGGTAACACTAACCGGGCTTTTTGTGATGACTGAAGAAATGTGCGTCAACCCAATATCAGTCCTAGTTTGTAACACCATCCAGGACAATAACAAGCACGTTGACAGGACAATTCACGCCGAGTGTCAGCATCCCATTATTTAATACCGTACTACATACAGAAGTACCCTTCCTTGCCAATCACGGTAACATAATCCGATCGATCCAATAATGCAATCAATACTACCTACCACTGCATCCAATCAAGCTATCAAGCTACCCGGAGACTTAATCACGGAAGTTAATTCGAGATTGATGGGTAGATGACTAATACGTATGGAAAGAGACATTTCTTAATCGAATCATGGCACATGGATGTTCTACTGTTCATATGATGCCTTTACGCTGCGTGATTTATCGACAGAGAGAAATGAACGCAGATGCAGGCCCCTACTCTCTGTGCTCATAAAATGCTCTTGCGACCAAATATAGCTAGCTTGCTTGCATAATTGGCTAGTTAGTCAACTTCACTAGCTCTTCCAACAGTCACGTAGATCGAAGCCGGCAAGGCTAGCCATAGAGCCATGGCCGGCCGGCGAGACCCCTGTGGCGTCGATGCGCAGACGGCGAGGGAGGCCGCCGCCGCAGCGAGTGCCGACGGTAGCGGCGGCGGCGTGGAGAAGGCAAGGCTGCTGCTCGGGGTGCTGGCTCTGCACGGCTGCATCGCGGGGTTCCACATCGTGTCGCGCATGGCGCTCGACATGGGCGTCAGCGAGGTCGTCTTCATGGTGTACCGGAACGCCGCCGCCTTGGCCCTCGTCGCCCCTTTCGCCTACTTCCTGGAGAAGTGAGTAGACACGCATGCATGCATGATGTTCATGAGAATTCTCGAGCAATCGAACAAGTGTACAATTCGTCGATCGACTTCATGCTCCATAAACGTCGTCTTCAGATCACATGAGCTGATTTGTGTATGTGTTGTGTGATTCTTTTCTTATTTTTTCTTGTGTGTGTATGCAAGTAGTTCAAGCGAAGTTCCGACTGGTTATACTCCTTCTTTGATTTGATTTGATATCGCTTGCTGCCTTCTGATCTGTAGGAAAGACAGGCCTCCCATCACTTTGTCGTTGGTGACCCACCTCTTCATTCTTGCAGCCTTTGGGTGAGTCTCTACCACATTCTATCTGCAGAGCAGCACTTATCATTTATCAGCATTGCATCTGTGCTACGTCTCTCTACATGTGCTAATTAACTATATATTCTGCTACTATCCTATATATCAAAAGATTCCATTTTTCGACAGTTATGAACGTACGTACATATATCATTGCAGGGTTACTGGCAATCAGGGATTTTACCTTGTCGGCCTGTACTATTTGTCTCCAACTTATGCTTCAGCCATCCAAAATTCGATCCCTGCTATCACCTTTGCATTGGCCGTCGCTCTAAGGTAATCTCTACCGGTATCATTGTCAGTTAGTGAAACTTAATATTTGCACATCGACATGCCTCTGCCCAAAAAAAGTTTTTTGGAAGTTTCATGTTGCCGCGTTTCTGATTGACCGTTCTGTAATTTACTACCATGCCTTCGAGCATATATAGATTATAGAACATCCATTTGCACAAGTACGTCTAAGGCTTGTGGTCGCGAAATTAGTCGATCCGGAAAACGTTTGCAAAACAAGTCGTAACATCTTGCTTGTTGCTCAACTTGACCACAGCTCCTCATCGAACACTCCAGATATTTTGATTAATTATTATATAATATATATGTGGGCTCCATTAGGCCAAAATCTCTCCCCATCCACACATTGGGACCAAGGTGTATATGGGATGTGCATCAACCTTCAGTTTTCTGGCATAGGATGCATTTTTGTCCATCTAAATCAAACAATGTACAACACATTAATTAGGTTGGTCCCTATAGTATTTAGATGGAGCAAAACTTCTAGGTTGGTACGAATTTAACACTATGCAAGATCTAAATGATACTAGGATACAATATTTAGTAACACAATTTGGCACGACTACATAGATCTCCAGGGCGCTATATTATCGGTTTCCACAAAATTACAAGCACACCGGGTCATGCTCCCAAGTTGTGGCCACATGTTGGTTGCTAACTCGTGGACCCCATGACTAAAACATACTCATTATAGCAGGTTACAACAGTATTGCTCCCTTTTATATATATAGCACTAGGACTCAAACTCTAATATCACCTATATATTAGAATTCATAATCCATGTAATCCTATTTATACATATATCCGAAACAAACTTTTACGTATTCAACCTTGACAAATATGACTGCACCACCTAGAAGCATGAAATTTTCTTGTGTGAACATTTATCTATTCCTAATCATGTTGAGGACTTAGCAGCCTACATTGAGAGTTGCATGACTATTGAGTTTGGTTTGGCTTAGAACCGCAGCCTTCTAGAAAAAATATAGCCGCCAACCTTGCAACTTCTACTTTTTAGTAGATGTATGAATCTGGAATCGAACTTTCTTGTAGTTTGTATAGGCATTAAGTTGTCATCTCCCCTATCATCACAATCTCACTAGCTTTCATGATCCTAGTGGCCATTTGAACTGTAGCAGCATGAAGCATTGTCTCATTCTCCAAGTGATTGTCCCACACTACATCAAAACCATACATTAATAATGCGTTGCAACAACCAAAAGTGACGGATACAGCAACCCTCACCCCGGACTGGTCACTGATGAGTCAATATTAGTGATGGGTGTTCACCCATCACTAATTAACTAAATATGTGACGGGCTATATACAATCCGTTACTTATCTTGGCCTCTTGGAGGTCCCCTAGGTTTCTTATGGTGCATATAAGTGACGGGTAATAGATAATCCGTCGCCCATGAGAACAAGATAAGTGGCGGCTATAATTTTTACCCATCACCCACGATAGTTATATAAGTGATGACCAACATTATAACCCGTCACCCGTGGTAATAAGATAAGTGACGGTTTGTAATAATGTACGTCACTTATCTTTGCCTGAGGACCTCATAGGTTTCTCATGATGCATATAAGTGACGGATAAAATGTTTAACTGTCACTGTTTGTATCATGACAGTGACGACCTTTAGTGTGACTCGTCATTAGTGTTCTATGCCCCAGGGCATGCAGTACATGCTGCATCCTGATGTAGATCCAGTATTCGGCGACTTATTTATTTATCTATCACAAACATGTACACTACATACTACATTCACAAGTTAAAAATCTTTATTTGCATAAACAAAAATACACAATACACATTCACAAGTTACAAACTCATGTTGCAAACAACAATTAATGAACAAAATCCACAAGACAATATTGCCAAGCTAATTCTTACATCGTCATAGGTTTAGTCGACGTAGTGGAACATGACTTTTGGGTTAGTGACTTCGTACAACAAACAATTGGCGATCCTCTATTGAATCATTGGAGGACAACATCGTTGAGCAGAAGAATCACACAATCCTACATGAACTATACCCAACCATTTTCACATTAACTTTGAAAAATATGTAATTAATTTGTGCTAAAAATATAACTATATATACGTGTGTGTTCTACTTACTTCGGGAACATTGATTTGTTTTTTATGCGTGCGCTATGTGGATCATTTTGTTCACAACAAAAAATCCGCAAGCGTTGCTCGATGGTTGTTAATCCCACTGTGGAATAAAAATTATTGTAGCATCATCTAGGCAAAAAAATGCAAGCCGTAAATGTAATCTTTTTGGTAGCATTAATTTATCTCGAATGATGTCTTATGTGTCAGTTTGCGGGATGACGGTTGTATCAATTTATCGACTTCTTCAATGTATTGAGCATATGACCTTCAAGAAGAGGGATCCACTAGCTAGGCAACATTTGATTATTTGAAAAGTTGAACAAGCAAACATACACATGAAGGAGTTATTTTAGATAGTCATAATCACGTTCTCCTTGTTTGCCACTTGGTCTGACCCGTCTTAATGAGTCTAGGTACCACATCGTGTTCCACCTGGGACAAATGACCTAAAGGATCCAATGGCCATAGAGATTATGGGCGCCAATAAAGAAGTCAGTTTTAACATTCTCAATTAGAACTTTTGTGACATACTCCATAGTTGATTTGCGTGTGTGTTCAGGATCAAGAAATCCGATGGACAACTTCCTAACTTGTGCTTCTTCATCAACTGTCTACAGATAAGAAGCTAGATAGACTGAGGATATAGTGGTCTTGCTGTTAATGAGTATCAAATTTTAAGGTGACTTACAATGCGAGGCACCGTAACAAGGTTAAAAGTCATATAAATCGTCAAAGCCCACAAATATAGAGTTGTCACATTTAGAAAAGTGATTCACTGTACTGATTGCAAAAGCCGGTATTGGTGTCACTATGAGTCTTCATGTAGTATTTACGTAGGGAGACACAAGCTTGTCCTACTATTAATAGCTCATCAACAAACATGATGGGCTATCCACACTTATATTTTGTATTGGAGCTTGTCTAGTATGCACCAATGGCCGGGGACTCCTTGTTCTTGGACTGCTACGTTGGCACAAGAGCCCTTCTTCTTCCTCACTCCATTTACATGTTCTTTTGGCTCCGTGGAGTGGGTTGAATTGAATATGCAAGAGAGGCGGTAATTGATATTAGCTATTACTTTCTGCAAAAGTAACATACATTTGATGATATTGTAAGGAGTCTTAGAAGTAGTATTATCTTGACGAAGAGAGGGTGCCCCATTGTTATTGTTTTTTGGCTTGGTGGAGCGGGTGAAATTGGATTTGTAAGAGAGGCAGTAATTGATATTGATATTATTATTTACAAAAGTAACATACATTTGATGGTATTGTAAGAAGGAGTCATATTACCTTGAGAAAAAGATGATGCTCCCTTGATATTGTTCTTTTGGCTCGGTGGAGCAGGCGGAATTGGATATACAAGATAGGCAGTAATTGATATTAGATATTATTTTATGCAAAAGTAACATACATTTGATGGTGTCTTCAGGAGTCATATAAATTACCTCGAGGAAGAGATCGTCCCTCTTTCTTCCCCTATCCCTTTTCATTGTTCTTTGGGCTCGATGAAGTGAAAGACAGTGACATTGTCTTTTGTACAGCTGAAGAAGGCAGTGTGGCCCGCGGTGGAGGTGCACTTGAAGTTGTACCAGGCTAAGATGCATTGGGCAACATGATGTGGCCCTCTTCCACTGAATCCTTTAGTTGACTGACGGATAAAGCAACCATCACCTCGGTCGAGTCATTATTAGTGATTGGTGTTCACCCATCATTAATTAAACAAATATGTGACGGGTCTGTGTACTATCCGTCACTTATCTTCGCCTCCCAGACGCCCCGTAGGTTCCTAATGGCACTCATAATTTATGGGTTGAAAGATGAGTTGTCACCCATGATAATAAGATAAGTGACGGTTATGTTTCCAAACCATCACCCATGATAACTATATAAGTGATGGCGAACGTTACAACCCGTCTATTGTCGTTATAAGATAAGTGACTTATCTTTGCCTCTCGGAATACCTAGTAGGTTCCTCATGGTGCACGGATAAAATGCCTACCCGTCACTGCTTTTTTCATGATATTGACGACCTTTCGTTTAACTCGTCACTAGTGTTTTGTGCCCCAGGGCATGCAGTACATCCTGCATCCTAGTGTAGATCCAGTATTCAACATCAATTCACAAATACATGTACACCACATAATACATTTACAAATTCACAAATCTTTATTTGCATCAACAAAATACATAGTACACATTTGCAAGTTATAAACTCATGTTGTAATCAATAATGAATGTACAAATTAAATTCATAACACAATATTGCCAAGCTAGTTCTTACATCAATCGTCATATGTTTAGGCCATGTAGTGGAACTCGCCTTTTGGGTTATGAACTTCATAGAACAAAAAATTGGTGATCCGCTGTCGAATCATAGAGAGGACATCATTGTTGACCGGAAGATTTGCACAATCATTAATGAACTATATCCAACCATTTTTACGTAAACTTTAAATAAATATGTCATTAACATGTGCTAAAAATATAACTATATATGTATTCTATTTACATCAGGAACGATGTTTTTTTATTCATGTGCTATATGGACTGGCCAACCTCCTCCCCAAGCTGTTGTGCAGCCATGCCCAGAAATGGGCCGCTATCGTATCTAGGTAGCCTCCCCCTTTGAGCCGACCACCACAAGGGATGTTACACCTCTACCACCATAGAGGATGCCGCGTCACTGCTTGCCACGTCGTGGCCAGCCGCTGCGCCTCCTCCTACGGTCGTGCCTAGGTTAAGCGGCCGCTGGGACGAGGCCGCAGTGCCACAGCCGAGAGCCAGCCGTCGAGCCCCGCCTGTCGTCGTCGTGCGCCCCTCGGTAAAGCCACCGCCCGCTGGTGAGACGACATGCCACGCCGCCCAGGGCAGCCACCGCCTCGTCGCGCCTTTGCCGAAGTCGTTGGGTCGTCGACGTGCGCGTCATAGGAGATTGTCAACACAGACGTCTCGCCTCGCCACACATAGGGTATGAGCCTGATGTCACGCCTCTCCTCTAGTGTGCCGCCAGCCACTAGGCCACCATAGGATGCCTTGAAGGGCAAAGCCTAGCCATGGTGTTTGGATGGCTTAGCCCCTAAGCCTCCACCACCTCTCCTTTCATAGCACTCAGCCCACACCGGGGCATATTCTCTGAATATTCCTAGCATCCTAAGAATATTCGACGCACCGAGCCATGCAGGGCTCAAACTTGGGTTTTGACACAAAGGGTAACCCGGAATATCAACTGGGTTTTCTAACACAGGCTAACCCATAATCTAACAAGGGTTTTCTCTTAGGATAACTTGGAACCTAATCTCCCATCCATGAATCTTGAAGCGAACGGCAACAATCTTCTGTGATCCTTCACCTCAAAGCATATGTCCATCCGTAGCCACGTGCACTGGTTTTGAACCTTCCCGCCTTGTCTCATGCATTCGGGTCCCACCGAACCGTCTTGAATCCCAGCGAAGGCTTCGATCACCAGGTAGCACCTCACAAGCTACCTTTGTCTTGCAGCGTCCGCCAAGTACCACTAGATCTTGAGCGGGCCCCACCTTGCCCCTTGCGCATCCAGGCACCTCTCGGACCGACCTGACAACTGGTCTCGACTATCGACGCCACATGTCTACCTGTGAACCAACATACTCAGGCAAACTGTGAACCGGACCCAAACCTCGCCAACTTGGTTCGGGGTTAATCCATAACGTAAACTCAATTCACAACTACAGATTTAGACTAACTTGTGCAAAAGCTTTGCTTGGGTTCATTATCCACAGAGTGACAAGGACCTCTCAGCCTCACCCGTCTTCGTCACACTCACCATAGTATCTAGCCTCCTGACCTCGCCCATATTCAGTATGCCTCACCATGTTATCTAGCCTCCCTCGGCCTCACCTGTCTTCGGCATCCCTCACCACATTATCTATCCAGATCTAGCCTCACCCGTTTGAGCTATGCTTCACCACAGTATATAGCGTCGAAGTCTTGCAACCACACAGACAAACAAACCATCACGTAGCACCTTTATTAAGCACCAAAGCTTGTCAATATCCTTATCACCAAAAGGGACAGCCTCCACATATTTCAACAATGGGGAGGAGCACCCATAATCATAGTCGTAGACGTAGGTTGAGAGCCAAATTGTGTTACCAAACATCGTGCCTCCGGTGTCATTCAGATTTAGTATCGACATTCTATTTTTCTAACAAGTGGCATCAGAGCAGAGGTTTGACGATGCGGGTGATCTTGGACAAGGTATGAGGATTATGCATACACACATTGCCGAGAAAAAAATGTTGGCTTCACGCAAGGAGTAGTCGAACACGCCAAGCAGGTGGCCTGGACTATTTAATGGGCTACTATTGGCAAGGATCAAAAGAGTAGGGGCGGTTTTCGGTGCTTAGGATCAAACCAACCACCAGACGTGGCGAAACGGCTAGAGCGATCGCGGCGAGGTGGGAGCATCGTGGCATGGGCGATGTCCCCGGTTGTTACATAGGGGCAACGCCATGACACTACTAATACATAATGTATTGTGGACGTTCGGCTAGAGTGCGCCATGTAGCCGTGCACGAGGAATGTATTGTGACGTGCAGGAAAGCATGTTTAAAGGCTCAAAACTTGAATCAAGTCGTGGAGGAATTTTTTAGGTATTTTCTAATGTCGGTGAACGTCCTTAATAGTCCCCACGGCGCACGATGTACATGTTACGGTTGTTAATAATCATGACCTTGTTTTTTTCAACTTAAAGCTGCTAAAAGTTTTATTCTAAAAAAGTTGTAACCCTTCGAGAAAGACTTTAAACAGTTATAAAATTTATAAAAAATTTATTATAGTAACTTTATGAAAAATTATTTAAAACCCTACACCCTTGGAGAGACGCTTTCAAGAGTTTAACAATTTTTTTTTAAAAATATTTTAGTAACTCAAAGAAAATATATTTAAAACCCACAAAAATAATTACAAAATACTACATCATTTAGCTCGTGAAAAATAAATTTTTATGTAGTTTAGTTTAAGCCAAAATAACAAAGTCCATATGCTCTGGTTGTCTCACGTGCATGCAAAGACCCCACATTGGCTCAATTGTTTGACGTGCATACAAGGGCCTCACGTTTGCTTAGGGCTTTGTGATAAATTCTTTGAGTTAACTTGCTATTTTCATGAGAAATAAAGCTGACAAGTCGAGTTGGAGATTCTTCTTTTCTTGCAAGAGATCCGACGGGAAAAGTGTTGCTAAATTTCTCCCTTCATCTATTTTATATGCGACTGTAGGTCAAACCGAAAGAAAATACACTTTTTTGCCCTTGAGAATTTTTTTTGTGCATACGGCATAGGCATGCGTGCGTGTGGCATGTGTGCAATGGAGCAATCAGCATGATATGGGTGTGGCATGTTCACGCACGTGGCATGATCGAGGTTTGCCCGATGGCAGGCAGGCGCAGGGCATGTGTCAGCGGCAGTCATTGCGTGGGAATGAGATCCTCTGCAGTCACACCGCGTCACTGACGCGTGGGACCGGGCCCACACGTCAGTGACGACTGCACGGTGAAGTCGACTGCAGAGGAATCATTCGCCATTGCGTGAGGTTGCAGACCGGCTGGATTTGAAAAGGAAGAGGCAAAAGAGAGAGGAGCCCTAATTTGATGAAGAAAACGAGTTTATTTAAATTTGAATTTTGAGAAAAAAAATAGTGGCGTCCTCACTACTGTAAAATCAGATTTAGGGCTCACTACTATAAAATCAGATTTAAGAAGAGCAAAAAAATGTAAGGAGAAAAGTAGAAGACGGTATTTGAAGACTCCAAAAAAACTCAGATTTGCAGCTCATTGCCGCCAGTTTGAGCATAGGTTTTTGAACAAGGCATGAGATGTAGGTTCCAAAGGGGTGCTCAGGGTTGTTGTGGTTTGATCGGAGAGGCTAGGTCAGGCTAACTGTTGAACAACGAAGTCAGCAACAATCTATGGTGAAACATTAATGGATCATGCAGTTATATCAAGAATCTGTTCAAAGAGGCTAATGGATTAGGCGACGACCGAGGATCTGTCTTAGGGTCAAAATGATCGAGTAGCACAAACCGTGGTCGGTAGGATTGGACCGTCAAAAGAAGGAACAAGCAAGTGCTAATAAGGCAATTTCTACATGTGACTCAAAAAGCATTGGTAGTGAGATTTTCTCGATATCAAATATGCAACCAGCTAGAGTAAGGATTTAATTAGATTGTGTTGACCTTTTCATGTGACACTAAAGGTAGTGGTTCACTTTTTATACGGCTAGGATTGTGTTTTGGTCTACTTGGGCCATGGTATTTCATGACAGGAAGACCATCAGGATTATTAAGGGTAGCAAGGTTGTGATGATTGAAGTGAGGGATCGGCTCACATCTTTACAAGGTGAGATGGAGTATTGTTGCAGTGCAGTCATAAAGCCAACATTTACATGTTTACCAGCTTGAGTTTCAGAAGGCGGTGGGTCTAAGGCCATGTCAGACTTGTCATGTGGCTCGACGTGAGTTATAAAAGAAGCAAGCAGAGTTCAGGGTTCACAAAAAGCATTACAACAACTTGAAGATGGTGGACACCATATTCGTCGAGGTGGAGTTTGTTAGTGTTGGTGTTGAATATGTGAATAAGTAGGTTGTCTGGATTCTAACTTGTAATTGGCAGGGGAGGGACATGTTAGGGTCGAACTCAGCTCAATTATAAATAGGGGGCACACATGGTGTAACCTATAACGACCAAAGTAGTGACATAGGCACAACGGAGGTCGCAATCAACATGAGGACGTGACTAGGGCGCTCATATTTATAGCCTCATAGATGTAGGCCATGAGTCGAACTACGTTACCAAACGTCTTTCATATATAAAATTTACGTCATTTTTACTACCAGACATATCATCACAACATTGTTCTTTCGGAACCTGAGGTTGACAGCTGTCTTGACGTTTGAGTCTAACGGTTGAGAGAAGCTAAGTGTCTCGGCGATATGTTTTGAGCCATGCAGAGTAGCCTTCAGTATCGGTTGAATAGGCACTTCAATACCGGTTTTTGAACAAGAAACCACTACTAGTGCCTAAGGGGCATTAGAACCGTTTCAACCAAAGGTGTCTAGACTACCTTTCAAAAAGAAAAAATATTGGGAGAACCAGGACTCGAACCTAGCACCTCTTTTCTCTTTGAGACACACGCCTCACTCTTCTAGACAACTCACTCACCCACGCGCTCTGATATAACTAGCACATGCATATCTTTTAGTCTATTTAGAAGCGAGGCATCAGTTTCGGTTCGTAATTGATGAGCCCACATGCATGCTGGTTTGTACCCGCCTACGATAGGAATCTTTATTGTTGCCTTCAACCGGTATTGAAAGTTTGAATCACTATTGTTGCTGCGAACCGGTATTGATGCCATTATTAGTACCGGTTCCAATCTAACCACTACTAGGGAACAAACCTTCTATCCCGGCACATCAGTCCCAGTTAACTACAAACCCGGACTAATAGTGGCATCAGTCCTGGGCCAAAAGCACATTTTTTCACCCACATTAGTCCCGGTTCGTGTCACGAACCGGGATAGAAGAGTGTTTTGGCATATGGGTACATGCCACCTGGCGCGGGCACACATTAGTCCCGATTCGTAACACGAACCCAGACTGAAGGTAAGCTTTATTCCTGGTTCGTGCTACGAACCGAGACTAAAGCCTCGTTCCAGCATACTTAAAAGGAATGCATATCCTAGTCTAGTAAATACGCGTTGCTGGGTGGGTTGGTTAGAGGGGTGAGTGGGGAATCCTGTGGTGGCAGAAGATTCCAGGTTCAAGCCTTGGGTTTGGCATATTTTTTAGATATTTTCTACACCATGATAAGGTTTGTATCCTGGTTGGGGAAATCTGGAATAAAGGCATGTGACCTTCAGTCCCTAAAAGTTGTTCCGGTTTGGCAACCGAGACTAAAGCCAGTTGGCAACCGGGACTAAAGGACTAAAGGCCCTTTCCCTGATAGTGAACCAGTACTGATGTGCTGGTATAATAGCCCAGTTTTTTTAGTAGTGATTATTGGATCATTGACAATTTTGTATTGATTATTGAATCATTGACAATGGGCGTTGCTTCAGAAAGAATCTTTTGTGGTCCAGAAATAGTTTGGTGTCTTAAAGTGCCCTGGGGATAAAATTAATTTAAATATCGATTGTATACTGTGTGTAAAAGATTTTTGTATAAAATTAGCTGCAAAACTTACTTGTTTTACCATAGATGTAATGCCATACTGCATTATTTGTGGCATATCTTAGGAACCCCTTCATTTGGAACTTTTATACTGGGAAATGGGTAGCTAATTCAAATAATGTCATGTATGCATAGACTGAATATAATTAGTACTAAAACAGTAGTCAATGAAAATATGTATGACATGTTTACATTTATCTTAGAATTTATGAAGGTGTTTGCTATGTATGTCATCAGACTTGAGCAGACGAACATTTACAATACATATGGGCTTGCAAAAGTGATTGGTACGGTGGTGAGCTTAATAGGAGCTACCATTATCACTTTTTACAAAGGGAATCCACTAATGGCACATGACGAACGGACTCAAGGTTCTGAAAACATTGGCTTTGCTTCTTCGAACCCTATAGTGAGCTGGACATTGGGGTGCCTCTTCCTCCTCGGGAACTGCCTATCTTGGTCTGGCTGGATGGTCCTGCAGGTCTGTTTCCCTGTTTGCAACCATGCAGTCCTCTGCTACGCTCTTGAATTATTTACTTCTAGGATAGCAATTATTTTGTGCATTACATAGTATAGGGTATAGGGATGTCATTGCTAGTAATCTATAGTCAACGAAAATGGTAGTAGTATGAATATGAACAGGAATACTGAAGTGATTTATTCGCAGGATTAGTGTGGTCACACGCCTTTAAGACATCCCGGTCCTACTGCCTAGTAATTAATTTATCGGATTAGTGTTGTATGGAGTATTTGGTTTAAAGGATTTTTTAATACACCATCTATCATGTGTTGGTTCATATGTCCGACATTATAGAGACATTTATCATTTAGAGTGAGTCAGATGATGAATACATTAATTAGAACTATCTAAGTTTGGTCTAACAATGTAGAGAACTCTTATACTCTAAATTCATTGCAGAAGTGCTAGTTTTGAAGTAAAAGTCTACAGAGAGATGATAGAAAAAAAAAATGTATAGTGCTGTAGAATATACTTAACGATATAGGGCAACATAATTATAGGTTAGCCCTACGTGTTTGTCAATGATACTAAAGAAAGAAATGTTCGTTTCTTGGTTTTGTACAATGAATGAACGCATGAGAAATTGGCAATGCTCCGAACTTCTTTATCTTGACCATTTCTTAGTGTATAAAATTATTCAGGTTGTTAATTGTTTTGCAAAGTTTAAATAACCTAGCTAAATGTTGTGTATTGCCGACGATTGTAGACTAAATGGACTTTCAACAGGTCCCCATACTGAAGAGATACCCTGCTAGGCTGTCAATGCTTGCCATCTGCCTTGTCTTTGGGCTAGTTCAACTCCTAGCCATTGCAGCGTTCTGTGAGAGTGACATCGAGAGGTGGAAGGTTCACTCAGCATCCGAGCTCTTCGACATCCTTTACGCCGTAACTCTCTTCCCAAACTAACTGCAAATATTGTGTCATGATCTCAGCTTTGCTTTCAAACATATTTACCATCTTTTTCATCTGCTGCTAAAAGATTTATTTAGATATTATTTTTCTTCTTCCAACAATCATTTCAAACCAACACCTCCATAGTGTGAGCTGCATTGTGCGTAACGTTTTAACTAGTTATGCCTCTGTAGGGTCTTGTCGCTTCGGGAGTTGCCCTGTCCCTCCAGATCTGGTGCATACACAGGGGTGGTCCGCTCTTCACCGCTGTCTTCCAGCCAGCACAGACCATCATGGTCGCTATCCTAGCTGCCATTATTCTTGGAGTCCGGTTATACACCGGAGGGTAAGGCACAGAATGGCGAAAAAAATCGTTCATCAGAATATACCTAGTAAAAAACGTCCAATTTCATAATTTGCAGAAGGAATTGTTCATGGACAAAAAATTAACTACAAGTTAGGGATTAGAACGTTAATTGCATTACTAACAACAGTATATTCTACAGCATCATCGGCGGTGTGATCATAGTGATTGGCCTCTACCTTGTGCTCTGGGGCAAAAGTGAAGAGAAGAAATATCAAGGTTACCAACAAATTGAGCCATGCTTGTCAACGCGTCTGCTTGGTGAGCTGGAGTCCCCTCACCAAGTCAACATGGCAACCAACGACCTACCATAAGACAAAAGCAGCAACCAGCAAGCAGCATACTAAGTGGTGCAGATGTTTCCGAATATATTGTGATCATAAATTTGTGATTCGTCGCACCAAATCTTAGAAATATTTTTGTCTTTGGTTTCTGTATTCAATTTACTGAATATAACTCAGCCAACAAATTAATTATTAACCACACCATTTTTATTCATGGGCCAATCCTGTGCCAACCTATTTCATGACCAAACAATCTATGGATTATTACAATTAAATTATGAGAAAATTGCACTGTTGCTCTCTGATCTTGCAGCGATTCTTGTGTAGCCCCCTGAACTAGAGTTTTACTTTGTCAACCCCATAAACTTGTCTCTGTTTGCACGGTTGTCCCAAAACTGTTAGGTTAATCGTTAAGTGCGGACGTGCTGCTTACGTGGCAGTTGCTAGTTGATGTGACTGCCATATGCTGCTTGTGTAACAGTTGATGTGTCTGGTTATTAATGAAAAAATTCATAATAATTTATAAAACTAAAAAAATCATAAAAAATCATAAAAAATCTGAAAATTTTGAAAAAATTCGAAACAAATCATAAGAATTCGAAAAATCATAAAAAACCAAAAATATTAGGAAAAATAAAATTTTTAAAACACAGAAAAATCAAAAGCCATAAAAATCGTCAACATAAAAAAAGAAAATTTTTTGATTTTGATTTTTATTTATTCTAATTTTATTTATTTTTATTTTTCAAATTGTTTGAATTATTTTTAGTTTTTTATAATTTGTTTCAACCTTTTTGAGTTTTTTATTTTCATTTTGAATTTTTATAATTTTTAATATTTTCCAATTTTTATAAAGAGTAAAATACACAAGCGGTCCCTAAACAATTAGTTGATTCTCATCTTGGTCCCCAATCTATAAAACTGCAGTTTTGGGCCTCGGTCCAAACTTGACACGTAACAACCCAAGATTTTTATGAATTTTCCTATTTGATTTACTATTTCCCATATTTTTTATGATTTTTGAAATTTTTTAGTACTTTTTCTGAATTTTTTAAGTAATTTATGTGACATGGTCGGCCATGTCAGCGCCACGTAAATTCTAGGGCTGCTACATGGCAGTTTCGGAATGGGACGAACCCACTTAAAAAGATTAGGGACCCAAATCTATAGTTTTATAGATTGGGGACCTAGATGAGAATCGACTAATAGTTTAGGGACCGCTCGTGCATTTTACTCTTTTATAAATTTTTATGAATTTTTTCATTAATAATTGGACACATTAACTGCCATGTAAGCACCATGTGGCATCCACATCAACTGTTAACGGAAACCTAAGCGATACGTTAGCACTTAACGGTTGCCATAACGGTTTTGGGGCAATCGTGCAAACAAAGACAAGTTTAGGGGTGTGAGAAAGTAAAGCTCAAGTTAAGAGGCCTATGTGAGAATCGCTGCCAGTTCAGAAGGCAACAATGCAATTTTCTCTTATATATGCAATTTTCTCTTATATTATATTGTATAAACTTGGCGGTCAATGTTAAAATTTAAGTAGTTCAATGAATAGGTAAATAAATCACTACTATAGGACACCATGTCACTGCCAGGCCAAAACAGGTTTTACTGACGAATTTGACTACGGCAATAAATAAACAGCGGTGATAAGGGTCACTATTATTGCCGATGCAGAAATTGGAATTGGTAAGTACTCATCACAGCTAGTTGGTAGCAAGAACTAGCAATAATTCACTGTCACCGCAGGCTCATTCTCCGAACCTGACAGTGCTAGCATGTTATCACTGTCGACACTAGCCATGAGCTGGCACTGCTATCCCCCCTCTAATTAAACCAGTGAGCAACTACAATTACTGTCATTTAATACAATAATCTAAATAGTTCACATAATCCAACAACAAATTCAATACAAAATTAATATATTGTCGTCTCATATATATGATTCAACCACATGACACATACATATGTCAAGATCAGATATGATACAACTACCAGTGTAAATATGATACAACCACATCACTCACAGAAATGAAGATCGGTTCTAATTACAAATGACACCAATTTTTCAAATGGATAGTTCATTCTTTATTCATTCCGTTCATAAGAGATCTAGCCCCTCTTGATATGCATCAACATCTTCTGAGTGTACCCATGCTGTGGAGTAAAATTTGCCTTTTCGGTGGACGACCACGGTGAGAAAGAACCCATCAAGTTGTTCTGCAATACATCCAATCATGGTTCGAGTTTGCCATTAGATCTTAGAGTACGCTGCATAGAAATTGATTGTCAAATCATCTGTGTTAAGTGAGTATTTTGTCACTCAAGTAATTTCTAAAACTAAGGATATTTGGCAATTCTTGTACCAATTGATTGATATACATGAAGCATGAGCTTTAGATGCACTTGGTCATAATTAATAATTCTCAAGTTGAGTTCGTCAAGTAGTACTACAAATACACTTGTCTTATGCAAATTATTAAAAAGTGTTCAGATACATTCTAACAAAACAAACTGCATAAAAATTGTCCTAGAAAGGAATATATCAAAATTGAACACAAATAGAAGTATTGATCATAATTCATTGCGACTTATTTGGGTGTTTCACGCGACATGGGAAACATAGCTACATATTTGCCCTCAAACTGTTATCCTATGCCACTATCTATTTCATAGTTCATGGCCAGGAATATGACAAATTTGAGATAATTGTATGTATTTTGCTTTTCTTATACAAAGGGTGCTTAATACTGCCTTGCGACTCATAAAAAAATTTTATAATGTTGGCTGCGCAATCATGTAGCAAATGGAATAAGTGGTTTTTATCATTGGTCCGGGCTAGCCAACATATTTCTATTTGTTAAACTTTTCCATTATCAGGTTCACACAAATTTTCCCATATAATGTTTTAGGGCTTTTCAACACCGCCTCCTACTGCTCCCGTTCGAGACAACGCCACTAGTGCTTCGGGGACGCCTTCCGTCAGTCAATTTCTAAACTCCTCGAACTGAGGATTTGTGTTTGGTGAACTTTATGAAGTAGGATGTGTGTAACCTATGTATGCGACACTGTATTTGATGTACAGTGATAATAATGCGACAAATTGTGATGTGGTTTATTTAATTTGTGATGAAATTGAGCTTAGTAATTATTGTGATTTTCCTGTTAGTAACTATGATTTTTAGTTCTTGTTTCCCCTTTTTTCTTACATAAAAATAAATATTTTTGTCGGCATTGGGCGACGAAATTACTAAAGCTGGAAAACCCAGCCAGCTATTGCCCTAGTTATTTCATCGACCCGGGCAGATGAAATTACAATTATTTTCATTGGCCTAGGCCGACGAAAATACTTTGAGCATAATTTCATCGGCTTAGGCCGACGAAATTATATCTGTCATGTCACCTTCCTACTTGGACTGCCGTCGGCTGAGCAAGATTCATCGGCCAAGA
This sequence comes from Raddia guianensis, assembly GCA_036346415.1. NCBI lineage: Eukaryota > Viridiplantae > Streptophyta > Magnoliopsida > Poales > Poaceae > Raddia > Raddia guianensis. Next base: position 42,527,427 of record CM070539.1, read on the forward strand.
GAAACCGTCGAAATTTCCCTAATTTCGTCGGCTACCGGTGAAACCGTTCATAATTTCATCGGGTCAATTTCGTCAGCAAACCTATGAAATTAGTGTATTTTCATTGGTATCACATTTAATTTTGTTCGTACCAGACAGACAAAATTAAACTTGATTCATATACTGCATCAAGGAATTCAAATGCAAAAGGTGCCAAGACCGCAGAAGGTATGAATGAACATGGTGACCCAGCCGTAAGTGCTTGATGCAAACCTGAAAAGCTTGATTCGGCCGTAAGTGTTTGATGCAAACCTGAAGAAAATTTATTCAACTCAAGCACATTGCAACTCGATGATGGACAGTCCGGCAAAATCTTTTGATGTGAACGATGAAGAGTTCTGTTGTTTTTGCAGGCTCATGAAGATTTGATTCACCATTTGGACTTTTCTGGTCTGTGCGTTTACAGTCTCTCAAGTAGGAACCCTTTCTTATTGGTGCCACACTGCAACCTACTCTCTGCAGTAGTAGTCAGCGAAACATTTTTTTCTCTTCAAATTGTCCAGTAAGCCCCTTATATGCGTCCCAGTGGACGACCTACGAATGACCGGCCACCTCCACGCCTTCTCGTGCTTCCCCCTCGGCTCGGTGAGCATCTTCATAATCCCCGGGAACTCCTATATGCATTAGTTCGTAGAAATCCCGCCAGTAGGTAGGCCCATTGTCTCGCCCGAGTACGGCTCCGCCGCCGCTTGTCTTGCCGCAGCGTCGCTGCTCGGTTTCCCTCGATGTGGGCACCATTGGGTGCGGCCCGAGGTGGGGATCCCATTTTTCCATATCCCCCTAGTCATCGCGTCCCCTAGCTCCGGTTAGCCGAGCTCGCCGTGCCTCCAATGGCCGGCACCGTCCGGTCTCACGAGCAGCGACGGAGGAAGACGAAGCACAATGTTCGTGAGTGTTTAACCGCTGACATGGAAGCGTAAAGTCGAAAATGCGTCTTCGGTTGAGCCCTTGCGCAGCCAGGTGAGCCACTTTTGGCCCAACTTGGCCTAGAAGCAGCCCACGACCGGATTAGGTATTTAAATTCTTAATTTCGTTAATTTATGTGACACAGAAGGTGTGTAGAATTTATTTAAAATACCAAACGACCACAAAAAATTATGAAATTTTGTACAAAAATATTATAGAGGGTTTACTATCTAGGAATAATATCACAATAAATATTTCAGTGCGAAAATTAGAATAATAAAATCGTATTAAGCCTAATGGCAACCTTTCTCCTATTTTTCAGGATTTCACAATTTATTAAAATCCGTAAGCACCCCCAGAATCCGAGAGGGGATCCAAGGCGGTCGGCCGACCCACCTTCGGTTGATACTGGCCCTCTTTTTTCTCGGGATGCTTCTTTGGCGGTGTAGATTACTCCCCCAAGTCGGTTATAGCAGTCAGAGCCTGTAGAATTGGCTTCCTTAAGAGCCAAGTCACCCAATTATGAAGCAACTGCAGCCATTTGATCAAACCGACATATATGAACGCTTGAGATTACTCCTTGGTACATTTCTTGGCAACTGGGAGAAGTTGGGGCCGGTTTGGTGCAGATGCCAGGTCGACCGACCTAGGGTAGGTCGATCGACCAACTCTTGTGTCTGGTTCAGCTCCGGTTTCTCTCCACTTTATTCCTGAGGGCGAAATCTCATCAAAACTTTGTAAATTTATTAGGACACTATTCAAATTTCAACTTGTGCTAGCTCGTTCAAATTGGTGTCTACTTCAAAAATGACATTGCTTTTGGTTTTGCAAAAACTTTGATGTGGCATAAGATTTTCACTATCTGAATGTTGTTGTTTGATGAGGCGTTTGCAGTCTTCTTTCAGTCATACTTGCAACTTAGAGAAATATTTTGTTGGCCAAATCTTACTCCTGTAAATTGAAAAACCAAAAATATAAAATTTCAAGTTTCGAAAAGTTTTCACCAGTTATCCTTCACGAGATGGCATGCCATTGCACATAAGAGACATGAACTTAGAAGGGAATCGGATAGTCAAGACGTGTGAGTCCTTCAGTGTAATGCTGGGCATCATCGGCCATTTGTATGAGGCGAGAGGCTCTCCCGCCTAAATTCAATCAAAAAATGCAAAAAACACACATAGGAGGAGAGTGACCTAGTAGGCTATTTCCAGTAATCCTTGGGATATGCCTTACTAGCAATTGTTCGCTTTAAACCTGTGGATGCATTCAAAAGTGTTTTAAAAAAATAAAAAAATGAAAATGCTAGTTAGTTGAGTTGTCGATTTGAAGCTTGGATTTCAAAAGGTTGCATGTGGTGTTCTATTGAAGCCGTCTTGATGCCTTGTCATGCCGCGATATTTGATTGTGATTTTCTGAACCACATCTTCCAATATGAAAAATCGACTTACTAGCATTTTTTGAACTTGTGAGCACCGAACTAAAATTGCATTGCTGCGAGCATCTTTGCCATATGCTTCACATTCAAATGGATAATTTTCGAAGCTCTTTAGGACTTGCATTTTGTTTGCATCATGCTTTGTGCTTGTTTCCTTAAATTTCTTGATGTCTATATTGCCAAAAGGAGGAGAATTGAAAAGAACATCAACATGCATTTCTTGAAAAAGGGGATAATTTCTTGGGAAGGTTTGACTTTCACGACTTAGAAATTTTGAAAACATGTTGTTGCTGATTGATAAGCGAGCCACCTTAGGATGGGCCTTGGGCCGATTCCGTACCAACCCACCGCGCGTACAGAAGGTCCAAAAGGCCACCCCTCGCTGCACTAAAGGAGGCGTCTAGCCCGCCAAGGCCTGCCCCGAGCTTGACCGGGTCAATCGCGTTGTCTTGGGTCCCTGCCAGGGGCGTGGCGCGCCTCCCGGGCTACCCTTAGCCCGGGAGAAGGCTCCGCGGACGGTCCGCCTGTTTGTGGATAGGTGGCGACAACTGTTGTGTCCCACCGCACTTTCTCCGGCATTGACCGAAACGAACTGTGTCTCCCCGGGAACCCGCATCCCGGGGAAGGGCACGCAGGCAGCTTGGTTTGTCGTCTGCCTTCTTTGGCGAAAACGAAGGTTGTTACGCTTACGCGACGCTTCTAACCAGGCGCGCGAGGTCGCCCATCTAGTCAATGCTATATTGGGGATAAAGGAAAAGTGCTTTCTCCCTAAAGAGGTTTTCTCCCCTGTATTGGCATGTTAAAACAAGCACGCGTCGAGATTAACTGCACTCGTTTCTCCTCGCAGTTCAACCGACAAAGCCACGAACGAGACAAGAACATCGTCACTAAAGCAAAGACCGGCGCAGGGCCCGCCGCATCGGCTTCGGGCAACTCGCCGCGCCTATAAAAGGAGGATTCCTGAACATTCGAAGGGATCCCAAGATCTGACCCGCAGTTCCAAGCGCACAAGCCGCATTCGCATCCGAAACTTCTTAGCAGTAGTCTTAGTCCTTAGTCACCATCGTTGTAAGCTCGGGATCGGTGTCTCCAAGCCTGGTCTCGGCACCTTTGTATTGTTTTCCACCATATAAGCAACAAGACTGGAGTAGAGCTATTACCCGGCAGTGGGGGCTCGAACCAGGGTAAATCACTTGTGTCTTCATGGTTTGTATTGTTTTCTTCCTCTCACTGTACGAAGGATCTGTACCTGGATCGCCAAATCGCACCAGGCCCTTGTCCAGGAAGACAACGCGGCCTAAGCCCCCCGTAGGCTCGATCGCCGCCCCGAGCTGCTGAGAAGGGTGGTCGTTGGGCCTCACACCAACTACAAATTCGTCTGCCGGTCCGTGGACCCGCTGCTCTTCAGGACCGCGTTTCCCAGACACCGACAGCTGGCGCCCATCGTGGGGCCCATAAGCAGCCCTCAACACTCCGTTCCCTCGGACATGCCTGAGATTCCGAGCAGCGACGAGGTCCTGGACCTCGAGTTCGATGAGTGCGATGATCTGGACAACCTGGTCCCATCGTACGTTGGCTAGCGGGAGGAGTACCTCGCCGAAGCCAGGGCTGATGAGATGGAGGTTGACGCCTCTCTCGCCCCAGGGGTAGATCTTCGCCCCGAGGAGTCGCTCCTCGAGCTGGAGCCCTCTGTCACTCACGTCAGCGAGACTCCCATGGATTTCGAGCTGGTCGTGACTCCGCTACCTCTGCTGGCGACACTGGGACGTTTCCCCCGGTCTAGCGCACGTCCCCCTGCATCTTCGCGACCGCGGCCGACAATGGTGCCGAGAATGAGGCCCAGGAGCAGCTGCGCCGCCACTGCAGCCTCTAAATTTTTCAACGATGACGTCCGTCGCGTCATTGATGGGATCTACGAGGAGGACCGTCGCCAGCGCACCCCACCGGGCCGCAAATTGGTCGACTCTCTCATTGAGACGATGATGAACCCGCTCCCGCGCAGCCAGCAGAGGGCGCGCGCCATCACCACGGTCATCCGTGACCTAGAAAAGGACCCCCGCGGCTTCACCATGGCGAACCTATGTCCGGCCATCGCCGAGGGCGTCGGCGTCATCACCTGCGGCATCGACCAGCACGAGCAGCAGACTGGTTGCGGTCGCCCGGACTTCTGGCGCGAAAACGAGTCTGACCGCCACGGCACTCAAAACCGCTCCAGCCAAGACGGCACTCAGGAGCGTTCCTGCCGTCGCCGCAGTCGCTCGCGCCAGACTCAGACGGCCTCCTCTGCCGGAGGTTCGTCACGTGCCCCAGGCGGAGTGTTTTCTCGCCTAGGCCCGCGCTGGGATGCCTCTCCCTTGAAGGCCGCACCAGGATGCCCTGCCTTCTCCCGCGCTCTCCGTGAAGTGCATGGCCGCCGAGGTTTAAGCCCGGGCCGATCGAGAAATTCGACGGGAGCAAGAATCCCGAGGAGTTCCTCTCCATCTACACCACCGCCGTCCGAGCTATGAGAGGAGACGAGGCCGTCATGGTCAACTACTTCCCCACAGTGCTCGAGAGCATGGCCCGGACCTGGCTGTTCAACCAGCGGCCTGGTTCTATCCGTAGCTGGTCCCAGCTGCAGGATGCCCTCTGCACAAGCTTTCAGGGGTGTTAAGCCCGCTCTGGGCGCCCCCAGGACCTCAAGCTCGTGGTGCAGCGAGACGATGAAAGTCTCCAGGACTTTGTGTGTCGGTTCGTTAGGGCCCGCAACACAGTTCCCGGCATCTCCAACGAGGCCATCATCGAGGCCTTCAAGGACGGCGTGCGGGACCGGCGCTACACCGAGGACCTCGAGCTCCACCCGGTCAATACCGCTAGTGAGCTCTTCCGCGCCGCTTCCCTCTACGTCAACGCCTCTGAGGCAGTTGAGAGCAAGAGGGACCGCACCAAGAAAAAGGCCAAGGTCGGCGACAGCTCGGGCAAGACCGATACGGACAAAAAGAAGAAGAAGCGGTAGGAGCAGCCTGCCAAGTTCATCGCCGCCGTCGAGGCTGACCAGCCCGAGTGCCCGCCGCTTTAGCGCTCTCTCGCGGCAGGCTCATTGTCAGCGCCGCCACAGAAGAAGCCGACCGCCCCAGTCGGAGAGGCGAGCAGCGTGGCGGGACAGGGCCACCTCAGGGCCGGCCTTCCCGTCCACAGCAGCAGAACAGAGGTGAGGACCCGTTCCATGATCCTAGTCTCTTCGCCGCCCATCCATCGGCCCCACCACGACTGCAGAATCGCCGACATGGCCCGCCAGTTGGAGGACTTCTACACTGGCCGCGGTCCCATGCCCGAGTTATCTGAGGGTGCAGCCGCAGTACCTACACCCCAGGGTGGCCAGGACCAGGGCTTCCCTGAGGCCCGCGGTCACGTTGCCGTCATCTTTGGCGGCACGTCGGCCTACAGCTCCCGCCGCGAGCTAAAGGCAGCATCCCGCGAGGTCCTCCACATCTCCCGCGGTGAGCCCGAGGTGGAATCCCTGACTTGGTCCAGCCAGGCCATCACCTTTTTGGTGATGGATTGCCCGGCCGGGCTCTCCAAGCCGCAGCGCCTCCCGCTGGTCATGTGCCCCACCATCAGCAACATCGGAGTTGACCGTGTCCTCGTGGACAGCGGAGCTCGCTAGATATCATTACGGTGCGCGTTCTGGGCCTCATGCAGGTCCCGCGCTCCAAGATAAAGGACATCACCGTCCACTTCCACGGGATCGTCCCAGGGTCGCCTCTTCGCCCCGTAGGGCAAGGTCGTGCTACCCGTCACGTTCGGCTCCTCCGCCAACTTCCGGACGGAGTACATCACCTTCGAGATGGTGGAAACCGAGCTCCCCTACAACGCCATCTTAGGACGCCCCGTGCTCTCCATGTTCATGAAGGGAAACGCGGGCGCTACGCTAGCACAGAATCTAAATTCTACCGCCGAGACCCAGGACCCCCTGTAAGTAATTGATCACAGATCGAGTTACCTTACGACGCGCAGTGCAGCGGAAGATTAGTCGATGAAGCCGGCTCAATCGATCTGCGCGTAGTTGTACGAAAGTAGTCGTTCACAACGATCCCATTGCCTCCTTGCTGGTCAGCAACAAGCCACGAGGTGCGCCATGGCCGATCCCCATGTCGTGGAGGTCGTCGACGAGCTCCGCGTTCTCGCTGAGATTCGCGATCTCTTCGCGCAGCCTGTTTTCAAACGGACGCCCCGGCCTCGTACGGAGTCTGTTTTCGACGATCTTGGACACTACGGACAAGCCCACGACGAGAGCTTTCCAACGCAACCAGCCGCATCACGAGATTCCTTCTGGATCAACGGGAATTCACGAAACAAGGACGCGACCAGATTCTAGACGCGAGCAGATCGCGTCGTCTTCTCCGGTTCGTCTTGCGGTTGATCAAGCCAGCGCCCCAAGTGTTGCGCCTCTATAGGAATACACACATCCGGAGATTGGAATCCACCCACGGCGGCGTGCTAGCGCCAGGCGCAGGTGAGGGAGAGAGGTGACGGCTAGGGTTTGGTGGAGAGGGAAAACCTAATTTCCTCAGGGCATTCTCAAGCCTCTCCACCATCTTCTTTATACAGTCCCACCGTGGGCCCTCTACACTAGAGGCCCTAACCCGGTCCATGGCCCATGTCTCACATGGTCCATGTAGCCCACGTCATACGCGTCCCCACATATCATTGAGCTCACATCCGATGTGGCCTATGATTGTCAATTGGGCATATATTTCCTTCAATCTCCCACTTGCACAATAGACAATTATGCAACACATAACTCCAACCCCTTAAGTGTGTAACCCAATAGGTTCGTATGTAGACAGTAGTGACCCAGAAACAAATTTCTAGCCACAGATCGGCAGCGGTCTCTAGCAAAACGTACCGACCCCTGAATACATGCGAAGATCAAATCTAACGAACCAAATAGCGTTAAAGTGTTGATCCCTTTGCCACACGATACCAGCCAAGCTCCAGGCAAGAAACGTGTCACCCTTGTGATAGCTCGGCCATTCACTCGATCAAGTATTGGATTTCGTATGATTAACTCTTTAATCATGGTATGGCCATACACTTTCCAAATCCAATACCTCGAGGGGCCCAGAGATATCTTTCCTGTTATAAAGGAGGGGCAAATCCCATCTTGACCGCTCACACCACAGTCCATGTTTCATGGCATACCCGAAAGCTACCTTTATAACCCCCTGTTACGGAGAGCGTTTGATAGCCCCAAAGTATACAACTACGCATGCTGGGACTCAATGGCGATCTCAGGTCAAAGGATCCCACAGTCACTATGTGAGAATTCAACTGATGACACCAAAGATTATAACAAATCTTGCAGCATCTAATTGCGGGTATGTCCAACCACCCATGTTCTCCAACATGTGTCCACATTATTGATTTGATATCTCCATATCTATGATCCGGGAACATGATCATCAATCAATACATGTGCTGATCTTGGAATCATAATTGTTCAAGTTATAATATAAGATCAGGGACTCCTTTAGAGTAACATCATATAGTAAAAGAGTTCCGCGAACAAGTCTTACTTGTTGATCGATACAGATGATGTTAGTCAAGGAACTAGGATAACAATTATCCATCATAAACATAGAAGTAATACAGTCATCTCCAAGACTGCCTAGTTGGCTTATTACTTATATTTTATCCACATGCACTAGAGCTTACCAGCCGGATATCCAATATCGGATGCTCATGTGCGCCTTTCATAAAGGTTGTGATAATATTTGTCTAGGCTGAAACTGTTTCAGCTTCTGAACCCCCATTAAGTAATGGTTTGGAAGTAGTACGCGATGTAACTTTTACAGGCCACCATTCCAAAGTGCACATTTTTTATACTTCGCAAGTATTTTAGAATGCTTCTCAACATCCAGTGACTTTCACTAGGATTAGATTGATATCTACACATCGAATGGCATTCACCTTAATGCATATGACATAAAACCCTCTTTTTGGCAATTTATCAAGCTCGTCAAATATCAAATACTAAATCTTGCGGTCCTATGTGACATATACAGGAACAATTCCCGGCTGAACCATTCAACACTATGTCAACATATGGGCCTAATCCAATTAGCCTTTCTGATCTATCTCTATAGACCCTTATGCCAAAATTTCAAATCTATCCCAAAATCTTTCATGAAGAACAATTTCTTAATCAAGACATGGTAGATTCACAGAATATTATTTCCGATCAACTATATGTCATATATATTTAAGATCAAGAAAAATTAGTGCTCTCCCACTTGCCCTTAATGAACTAGCCAAACAATTTGACTTCCCATCAAAACAAATATTCAACTCTGATATGCTTGTTTCATAAACTTGCATACTCTAACACTTTATGGATCACAAAACCTTGAGTCCGTGGTTTAACACATTCTCACTTAGGTCTCAACTAGAGAGAGAGCAGTTTCGATATCCATATTGCATATCATATATGTAACAGTAGCTAGGTGAATCAAGACAACACTTAGTAGACCAATCAAGTTCAAAACTTAGTTGTCACACATAGCTTGTCCTAAATTCATCTTCCAGAGTATAGGCCCATCACGCTTCAATATAAGTCTTAAGCCCATAACAGTCCGACAACAATTGTCTTCCCTATCATATAGGTGTCTAATTTAGCTTTAGGACCAATGCAGGGTTGGTTATTTCATAAAACATACAACAGCTTATATATAATATGAAAATTTAGTAGAAACCGAAACACTTTCAAATGATCCCCGAATAACTCCGAGTCACATCGTGCTCCCACTAAATATTTTGTAAGAAACAATTTCTCCAAAATAAAACCAATCCGAGCAACAAACACATTGCAGCTCATACCCTTCTTTATATGCAAACATTTTGCACTTCACAAAGAAACATTTATCTTAGTCGAGCGTGAGCTTATCAGACATTAGACGTCTTACACATGCCCCACGTTCCAAACATCGATAAAACAGCACGGAACACCTTCCGATCCATATCATATATGGTTGTTTCCTTATGTCTAGATGGAACCTTTAAATGAGCACAAACATTTCTAAAGTGTACCATAACATGGATAATGAAACATAATGACATCACAAGTCCTTAGGATTAAAAACACACATCCATTCACTAATGGAGCATGCCCATAAGCCAAATTAATCTCCCACTCAAAAGAAGTGAAATATTGAATTTGCTTATGCCCGGAATATAATAACAATTATTTAATTCCAATTGTGATCCTTTGGATTTGGGCCCTTAAAAGTACGTCAACGTCAAATGAGACAACTTTTATATCCCTGCCATTAATCCAGAATCCTAACCTGCGGTGTCAGGGTAGCACCAATCTTTGACTTCACAAGTCTAGATTAGTACTCAGGTCCAACTCGACCTTTCCCTTTCACTCATGACTCGGCCTCCTTCACAAGTCGATCAGTCTTTTGAACCATCATCATATGATAAAGCTAATCTTAATGCTATCTTATTTTAACATGCATCAAATGCATCTCGGCCAGTGATTTCTAAGCAATTCATCATTATGAAGAGCAACCAAAAATCACATCAATAGCTAACTATTAGCTAAAGGGAAAACCATATTTTCCAATGCCTATGCAATCAATCATATTGACCACATATGACGGCTGACCGAATTTTCTTTTGCTAACTTGCACGCAAACAATGACTTAGGGATCAAATCCTTTAGCCCTTTATTTGGATCTCAAACATGCCCACCAAATCCACAATCATATTGCAGACATCCATGATTTCATCTCGCTACAATAGCTCAGATTTCATGATGACAAGAAAGAGATAATAAGCACAAAGAAAATCATTATAGTGCTTCTAGTAAACACTTCAACTACAGATTGCATTTCAAGCTGGTTCATCAAGGTACTACTTTTAGAACAAATATTCCATAATAACTAGAGAACAATTCTCAAAAACGATATCAATCACCATAGATATATCAAGATTCACTAATCAAAGATATAGCTCAAAAATAAAGCATCAGGTATATCAACAAATATTAAACTGTGTTTATGTGCGTACCTCCTTTAACAATTTAACGAAGATACTCCCACTCAAGTCACATTCCCTCTGATGACTCGAACTAGGACAAGATCCATAGTCGGTCAAAGATCTAGTGCGCGGAGGCGACTCCTAGAACTAAGTGACATAGGTAGGCAACCCCTTGCCAATCACATCGTATGTGACTCTTGTGTGTTGGGTGGCATACGCCAATGCTCAGCACCAACACCCCTGCCCCGAAGCCCAAAACTATTTTGATAGCTTCGTTAAGTAAAACCAACTATGCAGTGAAGTCCGACTTCACCCCATTGATCAAGGAAATTAATGGCACCCTGTTGTATGCTGAAACTACCAATTAACGTACAAGATCTTTATGGGTGCAGCTGTTGGAAAAGGGCAAACTCTTAATTTTTCCGAGAGAAATCTATTCTATTAAGAATAGCAGGGCAGGAAAACCATCACAGAAAATCTAGTATTTAGCTGTGCAATGGTATGGCCCAAGACGCGGTGATCATTATCACCATGAGCCCATTCCTGTCCACCGAGCCATCAACTTGATTTTACTCAAGTATCACAAATTAATATGTAACCCTTAGTAAGGACCCCACACATGCATCATATGTACGAGGGTCAAACTATTCACATACATCTGCATAGAATCAAATTCTACAAAATAAAGTGAATACATAACAATTATGAAAAGGCACATAAATAATTTGTGTTGTGGAAACAATTTTCCCATAGTTAATCATATTCACAAACTATGCCCATGAATAATTCCAATGAATTAATCACATTAACTCGTTCCGGGCCAATCATATTGTCCCAATAAATATTCATTAAGCAAGTCAGCCTACTAACAAATTAACTGGCATGGTTCGAACTGTGAATCCTATTCACAATCTTACCTGTGACAATTCGATTAAATTAATCATATTAATCCAATTCCCTCATTAGCCCTATGGCCCTAACCAACCGTCGAGGCATCAAGGCAGTAGAGAAAGCTCACCAGACAACCAGTGCTCGAGTCAGCTGGCGCCGATGCCGTCCTCCAACTCTATGGACCATTGACAGCGTGGCTATACCGCTGCTCGGGATCCATATCCTAGCGTGCAGCGGGGCTTTCCGACCAACTCGAGCTCATGCGAGCAGAACCGAGTGGCGCCGAGCAGATCTAGGCACCATCGAACAATACCGAGTGACCGAAACAACAATTTGCTCATCATCGATTAGTCCGATTAGCGCCGAGCAGCGTCGACCATTACCGACACACTACCGAACAAGACCGAGTTACCCGAGCAACAATTTGCTCGTCACCAAGCAGTTCAGGTAGCGCCGAGTAGTTTTGAGCAATGCCGAACAGCATCAAGTCACCTGAGTAACAATTTGCTTGTTATCGATCTGTCCGAACACAAACATGCACGTCTACAAGCCATATATGGAACCTACGCATCATATGCACAGGGCCACGCAGATCTGACCTCTCTGATAGACTACATTAGAAATTGCAGAACACTTAAGCAAAACTAATTAGCATCGAGAGAGCCAAATAGCACGATAGCCATAGTGACAAGGCACACGATGGCGATGACCAACCCGTGCGCGCGCACCATAATACATCAACATGCACTTGGCAAGCATGAGACGGTCGATCTCATCTCTCGCCTAATCCAATTAGCTAAGGCAGAAGCGATACCTAGTCAAGATTGAGCAAAGACCGACCACCGTCACAAGAAGGTGCCGAAATCTTCCGAAAGCGGCGGCGTGGCAACCGGCAAAGACACCCCGAGCAATAAAGGCATGATCCAATCAGCGATACCATGCGGCCGAGATCAAATCCCATAGAGCAAACCCATACCGCCAAAGGGCTCCCATGGCGATTGCCCGGTGACATGACAACTTTGTTGAGCACAACCTAGCCGACCAATAACTCAACTAGTCGATCATATCAACGAGATATCAAGCCATCGGCCGAACCAATTTCATTAGCTGCATCACCGTACTTATCTCATCAAGTACTTCTCAAGTAATCCCTTCAAATTTCGTACATCAATTAAGAGATCAAATCTATTAACACAATGCACGTGCATCTAGTTGATCTCATCATCAGGAACCTACTTGATCGCTGAAACTAATCAAGAGACAATTGATCTTATCAATCCAACAACGTGGCTAATCATATTAACCAGTACCCATGTTTGATCATAGCAATCCACGGCCAACTCCATAAACCCTAACCGATCCAATCGGCTAGTAAAACAGTAGATCATATCTACCACCCCGCACATCACATATGTGGCCGATCTGGATCAAGAACTAAACAGGATGGCTCTGATACCACTGAAGGGAAACGCGGGCGCTACGCTAGCACAGAATCTAAATTCTACCGCCGAGACCGGGACCCACATAAGTAATTGATCACGGATCGAGTTACCTTCTGACGCCGCAAAGCAATGGAAGATTAGTCGATGAAGCCGGTTCAATCGATCTGCACGTAGTTGTACGGAAGTAGTCGTTCACAACGATCCCATCGCCTCCTTGCTGGTCAGCAACAAGCCACGAGGTGCGCCATGGCCGATCCCCATGTCGTGGAGGACGTCGACAAGCTCCGCGTGCTCGCCGAGATTCGCGATCTCTTCGCGCAGCCTGTCTTCAAACGGACGCCGCGGCCTCGTACGGAGTCTGTTTTCGACGATCTTGGACACTAAGGACAAGCCCACGACGAGAGCTTTCCAACGCAACCAGCCGCATCACGAGATTCCTTCTGGATCAAAGGGAATTCGCGAAACAAGGACGCGACCAGATTCTAGACGCGAGCAGATCGCGTCGTCTTCTCCGGTTCGTCTTGCGGTTGATCAAGCCAGCGCCCCAAGTGTTGCGCCTCTATAGGAATACACACATCCGGAGATTGGAATCCACCCACGGCGGTGTGCTAGCGCCAGGCGCAGGTGAGGGAGAGAGGTGACGGCTAGGGTTTGGTGGAGAGGAAAAACCTAATTTCCTCAGGGCATTCTCAAGCCTCTCCACCATCTTCTTTATATAGTCCCACCGTGGGCCCTCTACACTAGAGGCCCTAACCCGGTCCATGGCCCATGTCTCACATGGTCCATGTAGCCCACGTCATACGCGTTCCCACATATCATTGAGCTCACATCCGATATGGCCTATGATTGTCAATTGGGCATATATTTCCTTCAGTTCATGGCGGTCTCCCTCCACGCCTACCATTGCCTAAAGATGTCGGCGCCTAAGGGAGTCATCACTGTCCAGGGGAACCACTAGACGGCACTCGACTGCGACGAGACCGCACTGGCCATGGTAGGCCAACTCCCTACCCGTGGTCCCAACAGCAAGGAGCGCCCCACAGCGCACCCAAAGGTGGCACTGCAACCGCAGGAGCCCACCAAAACTGTCGTCCTCACGGAGTCAGATCCCTCCAAGGTGGTCCACGTGGGGACAACCCTCGAGTCTCAGTAGGAACTCGAGCTCATTACCTTCCTCCGGGCTAACAAGGACGCGTTTGCATGGAAACCGTCCGATATGCTCGGTGTCCCAAGGGAGGTGATTGAGATAGGCTAGCTGTCCAGCCTGACAAGAAACTGGTAAGGCAGTGTCAGAGGCTTGTTCCCAACTAGAAGGCCAAGATCATCCAAGACCAGCTCGGCAAGCTGCTTCGAGCAGGTTTCATCCGCGAAGTTCAGCACTCCGATTGGATTGCGAAGCCAGTCGTCGTCCAGAAGAAAGGCGACAAATGGCGCATGTGTATCGACCACCGCGACCTTAATTCCGCCTGTCCCAAGGATAACTTTCCCTTTCCACGCATAGATCAGCTAGTTGATGCTACGACAGATTCAGCTTCGATGAGTTTCCTGGATGCTTATTCCTATTACCATCATATCGCGTTGTGTAAAGAGGACGAGGAGAAAACCGCCTTTGTAACGCCTTTCGGCACATTTTGTTACACGACCATGTCCTTCGGTCTCAGAAATGCTGGCGCCACGTTCCAGCGTCTCATGCAAAAAACCCTCCCTGATCAAATAGGGCGCAACGTAGAAGTCTACATGGACGATATCGTAGTCAAGAGTAAGGACGTCCGCGACCACGTATTCGACCTACGGGAAACCTTTGACAGCCTGAGACAGCACCGGGTCAAGTTAAACCCCGAGAAATGCGTCTTTGGCGTCAAGTTCGGTATGCTCTTAGGCTACTTAATCGGCGGGACGAGCATCGGTGCGAACCCCGAGATCGAGGCCGTCGAGAAGATAAAGTCGCCGACCTGCGTAAAGGACATCCAGTCCCTAACAGGCAAAATGGCGGCTTTAAGCCGTTTCATCTCCCGTCTTGGAGACCGAAGCGCGCCTTCCTGCAAGTTGCTACGCAAGCACGATAGTTTCGAGTGAACTGAGGAGGCTGAGGCCGCGTTTCTGCAGCTCAAGCAGTATCTCCCCTCGCCACCTATCCTCACCACTCCCAAGCTCGGGGAAGCCCTCCTGCTGTACCTCTCGGTGACGCCGAACGCCGCAAGCGCGGTACTGGCAGTAGAACGAGAAGGGAAGCAACAGCCCGTCTACTACGTGAGCAAAGTCCTCACCGGGTCGAAGGAGCGCTATCCCGACCTTCAGAAACTGTGCTATGCCTTGCTGATGGCCTCGCGTAAGTTGCGTCACTATTTCCAAGCCCACCAAGTCATTGTCCCGATCACTTACCCGATCAAAGACATTCTCCGAAACCCGGAGGCCACTGGCCGGGTCGCGAAGTGGGGAGTCGAGTTGGGTAAGTTCGACATCCAGTTTGTATCCCGAACCGCGATCAAGGCTCAGGCCCTGGCTGATTTCGTTGCAGAGTTGACTAGGCCGGATGAGCAAGATAAATGCTCTCCAAGTCAAGACGGGGGAGAAGGTCGATGGACTCTGTTCTTCGACGGTTCACACTAGTCCGAGTGATCAAGATGCGGTCTCGTTCTCATTTCCCCCAACGGAGAGCGACTCTAGCACGTCATACAGATACACTTCGTGGCGACAAACAATGCCGCGAAGTATGAAGCCCTAATTGCGGGCCTAAGAGCATGCACTGCGCTCGACATAAAACGGCTTGTTGCGAAAGGGGATTCGCAGCTCGTCGTTCGCCAGGTGAGGGAGGAGTTTCAGGCAACTGACGACTCGATGGCGCGGTACCTGGCAGAAGTGAGGAAACTGGAGAAGCGTTTCACGAGTTTCGAAATCAGCTACATTCCCAGGAAAGAGAATGGCGAAGCTGACAAGCTCGCCAAACTCGGATCCTCGCAAGAACCGGCCCCGCCGGGGGTGCTAGTGCAGTACCTTTTAAAGCCCTCCATTCCCGCCAGAGAGGAGGCCAAGGGGACGTCTGCTACCCCCCAAACCGAGACATCCGGTACTGTCTCATTCCTCGAGCAAAACACCTCCTGGATGACGCCATTCATCCAGTTCTTGGAGCAGGGGACATTGCCCGAGGATGCTGCTGAGCGTTCCCAGCTAAAAACGGCGAGCCCGAGCTTACCGCCTGCATGGGGGCTTGCTGTACCGAAGGGGTGCTAATGGCGTGCTTTGTAAGTGCGTCACTCAAGAAGAAGGTAAGTACCTTCTAGTCGACATTCACGAGGGCATCTGCGGCGCACACGCCTCACACAGAACTCTCGTCGGCAAAGCATTTCGCATGGACTACTATTGGCCCACTGCGATGAGCGACGCAGAAGCCTTGGTTAAACGCTGTGAAGCTTGCCAGTATCATGCGCGGATGACGCACCAGCCCGCGTATGAGCTGCAAACAATTCCACTAGCGTGGCCGTTCGCAGTTTGGGGCATGGACCTCCTAGGACCGTTCCCCAAAGGTCTTGGTGGCAAAACATACTTGTTCGTAGCCATCGACACCTTCACCAAGTGGATCTAGGCTGAGCCGGTCTCCAACATCACTGCAATTGCCGCGGTACATTTTTTTGGAGCATCGTTGCAAGATTTGGTGTGCCCAGCAGGATCATCGCTGACAATGGCACCCAATTCACGAGCCGGGAGTTCAACGATTACTGCTAGGAAATCGGTATGAAGCTCGCCCTGGCCTCTGTGGCCCACCCACAGAGCAACGGAGCAGCTGAACGAGCTAACGGACAGCTAGTCCAAGGCATCAAAAAGCGGGTCTAAGACGCCCTCAAGGCTAAACACCAAGGTTGGGTTGACGAGCTACCGCCAGTCCTCTGGGCAGTCCGGACAACAGCTAGCCGGGCTACAGGAGAAACTCCTTTCCGACTCGTCTATGGCTCGAAAGCCGTCCTCCAAACAGAAATGAGACTAGGATCCGATCGCGTTGACTTCGCCAGCTTTGTGGTCAACGACGAGGAGCGGCATCTCGACCTCGATCTACTTGAGGCGCACAGTGAGCAAGCAATCCCTACTCCGGGCTGCAGAATACCAACAGTCCCTGCGTCATTACGCAGCTCGAGACATATATGCAAGGACCCTGCAAGTAGCAGACCTGGTTCTACGTTGAATTCTGAATCTCGCGGGCTCCAATAAGCTTAGCCCCAAGTGGGAGGAACCGTACAAAGTAGTCAGCGTGGCGCGCACGGGCTCAGTACGCCTTGCTGACAAGGATGGGAACGAGCTCCCTAGCTCATGGAACATCTCCCTTCTACTACGCTTCTACGCTTAATCAGGTCGTAAGTTCCCTTTATTTCAATTCATTTTAATTCCAAAAAAAAAACTTCCCCCAATGACGAGTCACACTGGTTTATGTCTTGACCATTTCAAAACAGCCCGTGGCCAAAGCCTGAGAGCTAAGGATAAAGCATTCCAGAGCATTTCCATGACGGGATAAGCTGATCTCTCGCACCCTAGTGAATCTCTGCGCAATGTGGAATTCCCGTGACCCAAAGGTACAGTAAGCCCACGTCAGGTTTGTTTGGATGGCTAACTTGGACCTCGCAGCGCTCGGGGGCTGAGGGATTTTTTGCGCCCAGAATTTTTCTTAAGCCCTTCACTTCGCCAAGCCCGCATCGCCGCGCGGCCTAACGAAGCTCAGGGGCTGGGGGTTTTTCGCGAATTTTTTCTAAGCCCTTCACTTCGCCAAGCCTGCATCGCCGCGCGGCCTAACGAAGCTCGGGGGCTGGGAGTTCGCGCGAAATTTTTTCTAAGTCACTCTAGTCTCTAGACCGCACCCAACTCCAAGATCGCGCTTGGACTTGGCCACGGCCCGAGGGCTGGATGATTAGGCGCGCCAAAAACAATCTTTCAAAGGAACCTGTTTGCTCGAGTTTCCTAAGTTCTCCTCAGAACTTCATTACTGTTCATCTGGTTCCCCTGTTTTTTGCATTTCAGATTCGCATAGGAAAAGGGAAACAGACGGGCTTAACAAGGAGTTCCATCAAAGGAAGCTGCATTTCACATAAAAATCTTACAAGAGCAGGATTCTACAAGCAAAAGGAGGCCTCGCCACCCTTGACTACCACAAAAGGGGCACCACTACAGCTACGGCAGCGCCCAAGCCCTACAGCGACCTCGCCTCGCCTACCAATGGCGCTGGCGACGAGCTGGCGGAGCCGAAGACTCCGCCGCCGACGACGACGATGACGGCGATGGGCGGCAGCGGCGCTGAGCAGACGGTCCCGGCTTCGCTCGGGTGCCGCCTCCGCCCGGCAGCGGATGGGGTCGCCCATAGGCACCACGGCACGCGTCGGAAGCCTCCGCCGCCACGACCTCCTCCGCCACAAGCTCGGTGGAGCCTCCTCCTCCTCACGCTGCCACCGTGAGAGCATCCTCCTCCGCCATGAGTCTTGGCGGCAGTCTGTGGCGTCGGCGGCGTCTGCCCGCACCGCATTTTCTCCTCCTCCTCGCCACGAAGCGTGACCCCAGCCGCTTGGCCGCCTGCGTCGGCTGAATCTAGGCATCGCCGCCCGCCTCGCCTCTGGGCGCAATGACGGGGCCCGGCCAGTCCACCTCCTCCGCTCCAGGCTGGATCGGCGGCAGAGGAGGCAGCGGCGACAGATCCTCCGATGCTGCTACCGCCCAGGACGCAAGGTAATCAGAGCTAGCGTCGGAAGACATGCTTTGGGTCCTCTCTCTGTTTTCCTCTGCGTTTTTCCTCTGTTTCTCTCCCTCTGACTGCGAGCTTCGCTCTTTGGTCTGAGATTGGAGAAGACTGAGGGCCTGTTTGGCAACAAAGTTTTTGAATACCAAGGTTTTGTAATACCATGGTTTGTGTTTTGCTATGATTATGAAATACTATGGTTTTTCAATACCATGGTTTGCTAGCACAAGTGAGAAAACTTTGGGTTGGAGTGGAGTCTACAATACTCCAAAAATACCATGGTATTGCCAATACCATGGTTTTCAAAACATAGTTTTTGAGGTTGCTTCCAAACACCTCATTGCCAAAATACCATGGTATTCTCCAAAACCATGGTTTTGCCTCGAAACTATGAAAATACTTTGTTGCCAAACAGGCCCTGAGATGGAGGCGGCACGACGCACTGCGCCTCGCTTTATATAGGCCTGCGGCTGTGTAAGGTCCCGTCGCTGCGCGGCTACCCGGCGCCGTCGTTCTTGCGAAGGCGAGTAATTAAACGCATCTGCTGAAGTGAAGAGAGCGCGTGCGTCTCCTGAGAATACTAGTCGCGCCGGTCGCTGCGCGACACGTGCCCCGGTCCCGCTGTCAGTGGCGAAGAAAAAATCGTTATGAGTCAAAGACTACTGCGTAGGCCAGGCCCACCAACATGAGCAAAGACTCAGCGATGCTTCCGCGGTCTGACGCGTGGCTTAGGCCGGGTGCGTGAACCGGCGCGGGTAGTTTCGCCTCCGTATTTGTGCCTAGCAAACGTGCCCTTCCCATTAGCGGAACACTGTGCCGCGCCGCAGAGCCCACAGTGCGTACGATTTGACGCAATAAACTAAGGCAGAAAATGGCCAAGCCCTTCGGCCACCACGTATTACGCAACGCTTATCCGATTAAGCGGGCGTTTAAAAGAAAATATACAAGTATTCATGGCAAAAAGGTTCGGGAACAGGGAGCCCGGGTCAAGCTACGATCTACGCCGCAATTTGAGCCTTTCTAGCTCGGTTTCTAAGTCCCGGACTTGTTTCTGCGCCTGAAGCAACTCTATGGCTTGCGAGGCCTTGTCGTTCCGTTCCTGGCGCAGCATAGCCCGGGCTTCGACGAGCACCTCCTCCTTTTTCTTCAGGGCTTCTGACTCCGCCGTGGACTTCTCCCCAGCCTCTCGAAGCGTAGTATTCTCCGCCGCGAGCTTGTCGCGGGCTTCCTCAAGCCCGCGCACGATGGAGTTATGCTCAGACTGAGTGGCCGCCAGCTCATTGGTTGCCGCCTCCCTGCGTTTGCGCTCCTCATCAGACAGAGCCATGGAACGAGACAAGAACATCGCCACTAAAGCAAAGACCGGCGCGGGGCCCGCCACATCGGCTTCGGGCAACTCGCCGCGCCTATAAAAGGAGGATTCCTGGACATTCGAAGGGATCCCAAGATCTGACCCCTAGCTCCAAGCGCACAAGCCGCATTCGCATCTGAAGTCCTTAGCAGTAGTCTTAGTCCTTAGTCACCATCATTGTATGCTCGGGATCGGTGCCTCCAAGACTGGAGTAGAGCTATTACCCGGCAGTGGGGGCTCGAATCAGGGTAAATCACTTGTGTCTTCACGGTTTGTATTGTTTTCTTCCTCTCACCGTATGAAGGATCTGTACCTGGATCGCCAATTCGCACCAGGCCCTTGTCCGAGAAGACAGCGTGGCCTGAGCCCCCCGTAGGCTCGGCCGCCGCCCCGGGCTGCTGAGAAGGGTGGTCGTTAGGCCTCACACCAACTACAAATTCGTCTGCCGGTCCGTGGACCCGCTGCTCTTCAGGAGCGCGTTTCCCAGACACCGACACATGTGTTTCTATATTTTTCTCCAAGCGTGATTCGGCATTTGCAACATGCCTTGTTCAACAAATCCAAAAACTTCAAAATATTTTTTGAGGGTTTGTCAATATATTCATCAAGGGGAGTGTTGAGACCCATGTGTAGGGTACCCCGGTTTGCTGATGAATGTATGTGACAAGATGGAATTTGAATTGTTTTCGAAATTGTTAAATGGTGCATTTGTGGAAATTGTCGTGAAATTAGACCCGGATCATGTGCTGAGCTTGGGCTAGATAATAGTTTTGATCGAAAGTGGTCCGGTGGAATTTTTTAAGCTGACACGTGGTGTGTTAAAGCTTGTTAATTGTGGTGTCACGATTGGATTATGATGTTGGTAATTTTGTGATGAACTAACCTTGCAGGTGAGGTAAGTTGTGTTAGTTTCGTGTGTAGTCACCTCGATGATGCGGTATCGGTAGTGCGTGGACGCCATGGGACAGCTAGAGGCTGGTGCGTCCGAAGAGGAGACCGGGTTCGATGACTTGGCGGTTACATGAGGTTGTGTGCTCGAGAAGTTTAGCCATGGAAAGGAATCCGAGGCAGCTGGAGGCTGTGGCGTCGGTAACCTGGTGGCGAAGTTGAACTTACTGGTGGGACTAGGCGTGGGCTGGTGACCGAGCAAGCTACGAAGATATTTTTCGAAGGAATATGTGGAGTATATTCTCTCTCAGGGGTGTGTCTTGTAGTGCGTGAGTTGCACACCGCTCATTCTTAAATGAAAGGTGGAGATGTGCTCTAGGATTTAGGGCATCTCACCCTTGGGCTATAAATAGAGGGGACGGGAGCACCTCCTCCTCCTCGTCCCCTTAGAGCTGAAAATTTTAGAAATAGAGAGGATCAGTTGGGTGTGTAAGGGTGGCACCTAGAGTGCTTGTGATCACATGGAGTGTGGTTTGTAATCCCCAACTTCTATGCAATGAAATCTCTCATCTTCATGAACATCTTGTGTTGATTTGATTCCAGTCCTTCTTGCTTTTGTTTTTTCTTTTTGGAGCTCTTATTTGGAGATGAGTCATGGTGATTTCTTGCTGGTTCTTGATTGTCTATGATGCCTTGAGGTTGCTAATATGATTTTTTACACTTTTTGCAATTATGTGAGAGGCAAGAGATCAAGTTCTTGACTTGCTGCAAATCTGTACAGAAACTTTCATCCGTGCAGCAGTCAGTTTTTGATTTTTAGAACAATTTACAAAAATCATTTTTGAGTGATTCCACTTGGAGAAGTTCCGTGACTTACATATATATCAACACAAAAAATTTTAAGTCATGGAGATTTTTCGTTTGGGTGCAGTGAGGTAAAAAATGAGCCCCAAATTTTCTGGACGAGATTTCCGGTAGGCTATAGTGTTTGAATTTTCCAGATTTTTGTTAAAGGAGTCTTGAGGAAATTTTTGATGGAGTGCTTCACGACTCATGGTTCAATCGGAGAAAAATGCCCATAATTTGTGGAGCAACAGAAGACCACCATCTCTCTGCTCCAAGTGAGAACAAATTCTAAAGAATCTGCTTTTGCTTTTTTGAAAGTGGCTTTAGTTATTTGGTTTGATGTGCTTTATTAAAGAATGATTTGAATTGATTCTCTTTTGTTTGGACACTTGACAATCAGGATTGTAACTGAAAAATCCCCTCATATTTTCATACGTCTTATCCATGCACTGTTGGGATATACATAGTTGTCACGGTATTTATATTTTGGAAAACCGGCAAATTTGAAGAGCACCGTCCGATGAAAAATTTTCAGGGCTCCCATTCACCCCCCCCCCTCTTGTCGCCGTAATGGTTTTACGGAACGCAAACGAGCTGAGGGGAAGACGCTCAGGTGGTCTGGCGACATGAGGGTAAGATAGGGTGGTGCTGCCACGGAGTAGAAAATGGTCATGGCGGTGGCCGTAGACCAATTCCATATGGCAGCGTGCGTGGGGTGCATCGAGAGTATTAGGCCCTGTTCGATAGCTCGTTCCGCGCTGGTTTGTTGCGTTTTAGTCAGGAACCAACCACTCGCTGCACTCGCATTCAATGCCCAGCACACGCACTCGCTGCCCAGTTCACAGTCAACAAAAACTGAACGCAACCGGACATAACGACGTATCGAAGAGGGCCTTAGTGAGCAGGCCCGGCTCTAGGCCCATGCCTCGTGGCGCGACGGCCGGGGCCCAGTCGGGAGGCCCATCCCTAGGTATCAACCGAGACCATTAGTAGCTAGTCGTGGCTTGAGTAATCTTGAGTAGCTCCCGCCCATAGTTCGTGAGCCCATAGCAGATTAGCGACTAGCCCGACTAGTCAGTAGCTCGGCGGCGACCCATATGGCCATATCAGCTCTGCGTCCTGGTTTCTAGCCTCCAAGTGAATTGATCAATTGAATCAATCGATCGATCGATTGGCCGAGACGCCGACTCCCGAGCGCAACGTCTCACGCCCTCACCTCCAACGCCCCTCGCCGACTGGCAGAGCCGCAGACCGCAGTCAGCGTGAATAGGCGATCCACCCACTGACCGATCCGCCACCTATCTCGTCAGTTGTCCCAATTGGCCAGCCGCCGTCGTTCGTCCGTCATCGTCGTCAATTCATCATTCATCGAACATCGTAAGTCCAATCGATTTTCCGATCTGATGTCCATCTATCATCTATGATTAATTGATTATTTGATTAGAAAATAGGAAGGAATCATCCATGATCGATCCATGAACTATTTAACTTTTGAAAAGGTGTTTGGTTTCTTATTCAACTCAAAAAATCTGAAGTCCTTGGATAATAATGATCTACGGAAATGCTGTGCTACTTTTGCAGAAGCTTTTTCACATGATAACTCGTCTAATGTTGATTTAGATGACTTCTTCTCTAAACTAAAAGTGTTGTAAGTTACTTTGCCAGATGATTTGTTGTCTGCGCCTGAGATCCTTCAGTTTGTTACATCTGTAGATTGCTATCCAAATGTCTCTGTTGCTTATCGGATCCTCTTAACAGTACATGTAACTGTGGCCTCAACAGAAAGAAGTTTCTCAAAATTGAAACTACTAAAAAACTATTTGAGGTTAACTATGTTACAAGATAGATTGAATGGCTTGGCTATGTGCTGCATTGAGAAGGATACCTTGGACAACATTGATCTTGATATTATCCTTAATGATTTTGCATCACGAAATACTCGAAGGAGTTTTTTTATGAAGCACGGAAGCATTATTACCAGTCATTGGAGTTTGGTACTTATTTAAGGTAATCATATTAGTTTCATTTTACTTCCTCTTTTAGTTTGTAATATCGATATTGTTTTTAAAGAATTAAGTATATGTTAGTTTTTTACTAGTACTACTATTTGCTTATCAATTATCATGTGATAAATAAAAATTAATTTTAACAAAAGCTCAAAGCTAAAGGGCCCATAGTCTCTCATTCGCCCTAGGGCCCTCGAAAACCTAGAGACGGCCCTATTAGTGAGCTCAGGGGTGCCTTGGAGCACCGAGAGCATACGTGTGTGGCCAGCCACAACCCGTGTGCGGTTTCGGCAATATCGACGACGGCACGGTCACCGGCGAGCTATGGTGACACACAGGGCTTGAGTACGGCACAGAGCACGTTTCTGGTGCTTGGCGGCACACGCGCGGACGCGAGCGACAACTGAGGCGCTTTGGTGGCCATGACAGGCAGTTCGCAAGGAGTTGGCGCCACAACGGCGAAGGCAGCAGGCGGCGTGGATACTACGGTGGCGGCTGCGTGCAGAGAGATAGCAGAGGTGTCCAGGCATATGGGATTTGGCACCTGACACCATGCGCGCCAGAGAGGGAGAGGTAGCTGTCGCTAAGGGAGAAAGCAGAGAGACAGCCCCTTAGGTGTTTGCTGAAATACCAAAAAGGGGAGAAAGTGATGAGGGACTGTCATGTGGGGCCCACTAGGTGAAATTTTGGTTAAATTCAACTTCAAAGATTCAAATAGGATTCAAACTATTTTATAGGATTTTCCTCTATTTTTGCTAATTTTTCCACGTGACGGATTGTGTGTATGGATGTGTAGGTGAACTTTTCTTTATTACTATTATTCATCTATTTATTTTCCAAATCAATATAAATTAATAGTCCAAAGTATTCACAACTTATTTTCAAACTTTGAGTTTCAATTTTTAAGTAGGTATATTTGCATTTCTAGTTTTGAAATTGTTATGGGCCTAATATGATTTGACCATTTTTCAAAGTTAGAAATTTGTGCAACTACTGCAACTATGAGGTGAATTTGAGATAAATTGAAAAGATAACTTGATCACATGACCATACGAACATAGATAGTTTTTGTGCTTTGACATCTTAGGTAAGTATAATTTTAAGGGCTGACATCTTGCCTATTTACAGATCCAAATTTGTAACGGCAAGATCCAAAGTTGCAAAAGTTTGTTCAGATTTAAATAAACGAAGGCGGGCGCCAGGCATCGGATGTCCATTGGGCGCAGCCCCGATCGGACGTCGCACGTCCGTCCGATGGCTGCGTCGCTGCATCTGTTGTGCGTCTGGCTTTTCTTCCCGCGCAGTGCGCCGTGTAGGCCCCTCCCAAAAACAAGTAAATCCCCCTCGCGCCTCTTCCCGCGCAGCGTGACACAACAGCTGGCATGCGTGTAGTCTCCTGCAAAAAATGCAAGCGAATCCCTACAGGGCTGAAGCTAGCGATGACTTGGACCAAAAATAATGCATTGGCGGTCAATGAAACTTAGGCCCTGTTCTTTTGAGCTGATCTGAATGGCTGAACAGCTAAATGGCTGAAATGACTGAACTTCGAGAGCCTCTCGAAATAGTTTCGAGATTCGGATCCATTTCATTTGACTTGTTTTTTAAAGCGTTAGGACCCACCTTCAAAACAGCGAAAAAATAGACTTAAAAACTCAAAGCATATGTTTTTTTAAAACATAGATAAGTCGTCAAGCTGTTAAGCCGTTAAGCTGAAAAGAACTGGGCCTTAAAGATGAAACGTAAGAACCAACTATTGAAACTTAAGAACTAACTAATGAAACTTGAGAACCTATTGATGAAATTTGAGAAAAATATATATTGAAACTTGGAAAATAATTGATGAATAATATGATAAAACTTGATAGTTCGGGAAGTTTTATGAGTATGAAATCCAAGTTTCAGTGGCAAGAAACAAAGTTTCGTTAGACAAAGGTAGAAGTTTCAATCATGAAAATGCAAAGTTTCAATGTCACAAAACTCAAAAGTTTTGGCGAACGAAACTCCAAGTTTAAACTAAAACAAGTTCAAGTTTCAGTAGTAAAAATCAAAGTTTCAAAAGCAGAAATCCAAAGTTTCATACAGGAGAAGTCCAAGTTTCAATAGAGAGATTTCAAGTTTTATCAGGCAAAAACAAATTTCAATGGTGAAAATCCAATGTTTTAGAGCGAAAAACTCAAAGTTTCACAGGTACAAAGTCTAAGTGTCGAGCGTGCAAACCCAAATTTCAGAAGGCAAGGTCCCATGTTTCGTGTCAAAATGGGGGATGGACCTCCTCCTTGCCTTCTTCTTCTCCACATCCGGCAACCCCATACCCATACTCACCGAATCGAGCCACAACAAATAAAAACCAAGTTCATACTTACATGCTTGAAGTTTCCATGTGAAAAATGGGGATTCAACTCCCTCCCTATCCCTTTTCTTCTTCGGATCTGACAATATCACCTCCTCCTGACCCTCTTCTTCCCAAGATCCAGTGAACTCCACCCCATGCTCAACGGATTCCGGCCTACAAAAATGTTTGCAGGAGATGGGAAATAGAGAGGAAGATAGAGGAAGGAGGACGGGTGTGCGAAGTGGCGCCGTCGTCCTTGTCGGCGAACCATCAACGACGGCGAACGACGGCAAGTTGGGTGACAAGTTTTGCTCCCCTACTCCTATTTGATGTTGTGTTGTGTGTGTGTGAGCAAGGAGATGGGTGGAGGAGCAAAAAGCAAGCAATAGATTAGGCAGGAAAAAAGGTGGGACCTACGACATGGCACTCGATAAGGTGAAAACACGCATAGCTATAGTGTGAGGTTCACGCGCACGACATGGGCAGCGCATCTCTCGAGCGTATGCCGCGTGCTCTCCCTCGCGTCCGTTTGGTCGGATGGCCGACGAAAAGTCTTTTCGATAAACAAATGGTCTTTAAGAATAAGGCCCTGTTCTTTTAATATGATCGGAACATTTGATCAGTTGAACGATTGAAATGATGGAATTTTGAGATTTTTTTGAGATAGTCTTGATATTCGGATTTATTTCGTTTAACTTGCTTTTTAAAGCATTAGAACACACCTTTAAAACAACGAAAAAAGTCTAAAAAAACTCAAAGCATATGTATTTTAAAAACGTAGATAAATCGTTAAACTGTTAAGCTGTTAAGCTGAAAATAACAGGGCCTAAAGTTTTTTTTTCCGTGAAGCGATGCGGTAAGTGAACAAGCATACGAATGGTTTAGCCTTCGTCTCGCTCATACATTCGGCGATCATGTAAAATCCGTTCGTGAAGGAAAAATTTATAACGCGCCAGACGCTTGGCAAGAGATGTTTATTTATTTAATTTTTTAAAAAAGAGGTAATATTTATTTATTTTTAGTAAATAAAAATATTTTAAAATCGCAACCTGGATATGAACGAACCCGATCTTCCCCCCACTCCGCCGTCGCGGGGCAAAACCCCAAAACCCCCAACCCGAGTCGATCCAATGCGGAATCGGGCGGATTCCCGGTCGGAGTTGCTGCCGCCTGCTCGTCATACTCCGCTCTGGTGAAGGTTTCGTCTTCGATTTGAGGTCGGCTGGCTGCCATCTTCCTCGCGCTCACCTCTGCTCGGAAGCCGTCGGCAGTTCTCAGCCGGAGTCGCCGTTCTTTGTTACTATCTAGTCTAGTGCGACTGTGCCGTTCTTGTTCGAGGCTTTAGATGTTAGAGTCGTCGCATCTTTGTGCCTGATTTTGGCTTTGTGCGTTGGTTTGTTGTGATAAAGTGAAGGAATTGGGTGCTACTTGCCGCCGTCTTTGTTTCCCCTATTTTTTTTCTCAGCGTTTTGTATATTGTTCTTGTTGGTTCTGTGATATTTGAAAGCAATTTGAAAAGAAGAAATAAAGAATTTGGATGACAGAGACAGAAAAAAGACCAACTCTTTCGTCGTAACGAAGTTAAGGAACTGAGGGGAAATTGTTTAATTCGGGCTAGCTAATAAGGGACAGCAGGGTTGCAGGAAGGCAGATTTACAGGCTGCCAATGGCGAAGATCATCAATAATAGTAATGCTTACCTCGGTGTTACTGAGCCAATCTCGTTGAGTGGTCCTATGGAGAAGGACATCATCCGCACTGTGGAGGTTGAAAAGGTAGGAACATGGATTTCTAAATGCTAATACCTCAGCAAGTTCCAATTTCTGGTTATATCGTCTATGGAACGAGCTTAATGTTTCTATGCTTTTTCATCAGTGCCTTGCTGATGCTGGCCTGTATGACAGCCAAGAGGAGGCTGTTTCACGAGAAGAGGTTTTAGGCAAATTGGATCAGGTTGAGCGTTTATCCTCCTTGTGCTTTTCTCGAATTAAAGTCTGTGTTAGAGGTTAGTCAAGTTAGTATTGACTCCTTGGATCTTCTAGCAGATTGTAAAGGCATGGATTAAGAAGGCAACTAGGGCTAGCGGTTATGGCGAACAATTTGTGCAAGAAGCAAATGCAAAGATATTTACTTTTGGCTCATACCGACTGGGGGTACTACATACCCTCTGTTTCTTCTATAGTCGTTCAACAGTAAAGAATGTTGTTTATTGGCTTAAAAAATTATTTGTTGTTATTCTTGAGATGATAAATTTATAAGGCCATCCCATTTTTAATTAAATCACTAATGTTTCTATATTTACATGATGTATGATCGCTATCATTTTTCTTTCATTCTTTCTTGGAAGTGCATAAATCCGTCAATTGTGGATTATTAATGGATATTATCTTCCTAGTACATTGCTGCATACTGAAGGTTTCAGTTAGCAGTTAGTCATTCTTACTTGTAGTCTTTCTGTTGTTTTGTTACCCATCTATGCTAAGATTTATGAAAGTTGCTCTATTTTTCAAATGCTTCCAAGGTACATGGCCCTGGTGCAGATATTGATACACTGTGCGTGGGCCCAAGGCATGCAACTCGAAATGTAAGCGAATTTTGTTTTGTTTTTAAAGTTTCTACAATATTTCCTTATTGTATAAAATGCACCGTTTTTTGCAGGAATACTTTTTTCAGGCACTTCATGATATGCTAGTTGAGATGCCAGAAATTTCAGAGTTACATCCAGTGCCAGATGCTCATGTGCCTGTTTTAAAATTTAAACTTACTGGGGTGTGCATTGATCTTTTATATGCTAAGCTCACACATGTGGTGATTCCAGAGGCAAGTTTTCGTTTCTATCTCCTTTGTATCCTTGCATGCTTGATTAACGGTATGAAACATACTCATAGATCACTGTTTTTCTTCTTATGTCTTTTATGAAGGGGTGCTCACATTTTTTTAAGCTTAAATTCTATGTCCTTATTTCATGGGCATCTGAATCATTTTTATATAATCATCTCTTACAATGCTGTATCATTACATTGCAGGACCTGGATCTTTCACAGGACTCAATATTGTACAATGTTGATGAACAAACTGTCCGTAGTTTAAATGGATGTCGGGTTACTGATCAAATTTTACGATTGGTTCCAAATATTCTGGTTTGCATCTTTAGACATGTTTCTTTTTCAGACAATATACTTACTAATCTTTAGTGGATATCTGATAGGTAGATTTTTTTCAATTTAAATAATTGGTACCAACCCATTTGTTTTTTTCAAATCCAGAACTTCCGGACAACCTTGAGGTTCATGAGATTTTGGGCAAAACGTCGTGGGGTCTATTCAAATGTATGGTCTTCTTACTAAGCTTTTTTCTGCAGTATTATGTTTCACTGTATGAATGTATGTGCATCAACAAAAGTAAACATGTTCAATTTTTTTAACAGTAATGCATACATAGTCATCAATCTTGGGTATGCCTGTGTCTGTAATATAAATTTACAAAGATAAATGTTTTACATGTTTTCCAGGTTATAGGATTTCTGGGTGGGATAAACTGGGCACTTCTTGTTGCTCGTATATGTCAATTGTACCCAAATGCATCACCAAGCATGTTGATATCTCGGTTTTTCAGAGTCTACAGCAAGTGGAAGTGGCCAAATCCTGTTATGCTTTGCCATATTGAGGAGGGTTCTCTTGGTCTTCCTGTGTGGGATCCAAGAAGAAATTTTAGAGACAGGGTTCATCACATGCCTATAATTACACCTGCTTATCCTTGTATGAATTCTAGCTACAATGTATCTTTTAGTACTAGGCATGTGATGGTCCAAGAATTTGCACGAGCTTATGAGATCTGTCAGGTACATTTACTGTTTCTGCTAGTGGAGAAGAACCATAGAAGAATATCTGCATAAATTACTTAAGGTCAATTAGTGATATTCTGTTGTCTGGTCTGATGTACTGATGCACTTGACTATGTTTCGATAGGGAAAAAAAGAAGTGTCTTTAAAATTTGTCAAAGATCACCCTTATTATTACATGCTCAATGCTGCATTATGTTAATATATTACAATGGATATTGCAAGATATGTGTTTGCTATCTTGATAGGAATGCATATGTCACTGTGATAGAAATGCAGTGATAGAAGCATACAACATATGCAGGGTTCTTGGCATTATGTAGCTTATTAGCACCTATTGGACAACTTTGTAGGGAGTACAAAAGCCCTAACAATAGAAGTCTTTGTATTAGTAAGTCTTAAAATGTGAAAGAAACATAACTCTTAAAATTTACTGTTTCTAGACTTCAAATGCACCCTACATTAAAATATTGCACAGACATTCAGAACATTTTTTATGTAATAATCTGTGAAATTATTTATGTACAGTGTATATAATTGCTATTGCCAGATACCTCAATAGCAAATAAACTTTTGTTCAAGTCTGTGAATATAATTTATGTTGCATTTTCAATATTAAATTTAATGATGTCAATTTTACATCTTACTGTAGAACGCAGATGAAAGCAATACAGACTGGGATGCTTTGTTTGA
Source organism: Raddia guianensis (assembly GCA_036346415.1). NCBI lineage: Eukaryota > Viridiplantae > Streptophyta > Magnoliopsida > Poales > Poaceae > Raddia > Raddia guianensis. The sequence continues at coordinate 42,557,831 of CM070539.1, forward strand.
GCCATATCCATTCTTTGAATCATATAGAAATTATCTAAAGATTGAGATAACTGCAAGAAATGAAGATGATCTCAGGAATTGGAAAGGCTGGGTAGAATCTCGTCTTCGTACACTTGTATTGAAGGTGATTAACAGATACATTTCATTCTTTTAAGTAAGTGGGCTATGTTCTAATATAATTTTTTTTTATTTACTGTGCTTTTTCAGATAGAACGATTTACCCGTGAGATGCTTCTCTCACACCCTAATCCTAGAGATTTCTTAGACAGCTCCAGGCCATTGCATTGTTTTTACTTTATGGGTCTTTGGAGAAAACAAATCAACCAAGCTCATGAAGCTGAGCAATTTGATATTAGAGCAATTGTGAATGACTTTAAAAGCTCTATACATGCTTATCAACATTGGAAAGAAGGAATGGAACTTGATGTGTCCCATGTAAAAAGAAGAGATATTCCATTGTTTGTTTTTCCTGGTAGCGTGCGTCCTCGTCCTTCCAAAACAGCTGGCAGGCAATCTTTTGGAGTTTCAAAAAATAAGGTTTCAAATGATTCTCAAGCAGGAAATGTTGTGATTGATCGACAGTACGCACCATGCAAGAGTAGTCATATAGAGAAACTTCCTTCAGATCCTCTTGGTGGCTATCAGTCTCTGAACAGAACTCCTATAGTGATGTTTAATTTGCCATGTGTAGAAACTGACCATACTATCAATGAGTATGTGAACCACCATACAGAATCTGTTGAACAGAAACATGCGGGCAACTATTCAAAAGGAACATATGTTCCTGGGAAGCATGTAGCTCATGATGTAGTCAATCCACCAGAATGTTCGGCACATAACTCAAGCAATATTTGCGCAAGTACAACCAATGGATTCAACTCTCTTTTAGATCATTCACATCAAGAATCTGTAATGACTGCTGTATATATGCATACTAATATTTTCTCAGAAGTTGACGATCTGGAATCTCATCAGGTGAAATTAAATGAGACAGATCTAAATCCTGCTGACCAAATATTATCTATGGAGGGTAGTGCTGGAAGTAATGTGGAGCGCACAGAGCGTGCCCATGGCAGTATTCATCTGAAGCGTAAAGCTGAGGAAGAGCTTCAGGTATTTTTCCTTTTCTCTTGAATAACTTTTACTTGTTAAGGATGCCATTATATTTATCTTGAGTTAGTTGACAGGAGTGATATTTTATAAGCATTTTTCAAAGTTTTGATATAAATGAATGGGCGTTGGATTTCTTTGCTTTGTCTCTTTAAAATCATTTTGCTACCAAAGGTGTTTGATCTTATTTGGTTTGTTTCTGTGCTTTTCATTGGAGTACAACAGTATGGCACACCAATTCTCATACTAGATTATTTGAATCGCACACCAATTCTCATACTAGATTATTTGAATCAACCTATTTTGCACCAATACAAGAAAGGATTCTGCACTTATTATGCTATGTTGGATTTTTTTTTTCTGTTTATACAAAAAATACAGCAGCGATTATGTATTATTTTATTTATTTTGGTACCTCCTGTTTTTGTAGTGCACGATTATTTTCCTTGTTTTAGATATTGATATCTTTTCTTTTATTTTGGGACAAATAGCCTCTTGAGCTTGCTGCCCCAATAATTTGCGCTCCTGCACCAGCGTCCACCCAGAGGAAGCCCCTTAGGTATTTACTGCATATTTTGAAGCTTCCCTTTTGTCATTTTCAACTGAATTCTACTGCATTTGTGCATTAATGGGTGTTCTGTTGCGTTGGTTCTAATTCCTGCTTTTATGTCACTGTTATATGAAAATTGTTTTTTGAAGACTGAGAATGTCGACTCTGGGGAAAACAAAACCTGCAGAAGGAACCTCATGAATCTAATTGGCACGAGAAATGGAGGATTTTTTTTTTCTCTTCAATGCATGAGAAGTGACCCAGTTGGTATATGTTCTTGTAGAGCTGTAAAACAGAATGTAAAACGCACTGAAATGAAATACCAACCAGTGCCAGATGTGAATTAAATTTATGTGGAATTCAGTTTGCAATTTTTCATTTTGTAAACTAGTAGTACTTTGCTCCTGATTTCTTTGGGTGTAGGTATCCTGAGCTCGAGTTGGAAAGCAGCTAGTAAATGATGTGCACAAGATATATCACTTTAGTTCTTATTCTTCTAGGCAGTAAAGAAACTGTAAGCAATCTCTGTTTTTTTTTTTCACAAAGGAACTATTGGCCAACTCTAAATAATTGTCTCCCTGCCACCTGCCTAGCTATTTCGTTCATTGGACTGGGCCGCGTCATGTTTATCCTTCCCGATGGCAGACGCCGTCTGTGCCACTGCTGCACATTTTCTCTCCGGCCCTCCGCCGTGTCGTGCCTAGGAGGCCATTAGGAACAGAGGGATTGGTTGTTCGACCCCTGTCAGACCAGGCCCGTCTAATAGCCCGTCTTGCCGTCCAACTCCCTTACCCGGGCCGTTCGATCTAGCCCATCAGTGCAGCGTACGCCTATGCCTTCCTCACGAATTTTTTACATTTTGTTTTCTACAATAAATAAATAATATTTTATAATATAACTAAATAAATGGACACCTCCTGTCAGCATATCAATTCCGCCCATCCACAGTGATTTTTATATAATCGTTTTTATATAAGGAAAAGTGCCAATTTAGTCCCACAACTATGTCCATCGGATCACTTTGGTCCCTAAACTCAATACCGGACTTAGGCAACTCCGAACTAGTAAAACCGGACCAATTTGATCCTTTGACCGGTCAGGAGAGGTTTTGAAGATTTTTTTTTTTGCTGACGTTGCTTAGTTTCGCTGACATGGCTGCCTCCTCTCCTAATCCCCCTCCTCTCACACACACTCACTAATCTCTCTCTCCTCTCACTCGCTCGCCCCGCCTCCTCACTCACTCTCACTGATCTCTCTCTGTCACTCCTCCCTCTCTCTATGCCACCGCAGCCTAGACGGCGTCGGCGAGGTTGTCGCCCGCCGAAGCTGATGTCGTCGCCCCAACGGCGCCGGTGAGGTCACCGCCTGCCGTTGCTGATGTCGCCGCCTTGACGGCACCGGCGAGGCCTTCTCCTGCTGATCTCGGCGCCGGCAAGGCCTTCTCCTTGCTGATCTTGGCGCCGACGAGGCCTCTCCCTGCTGGCTCGCCTCTTGCCGCCGCCTCGTCTCCTGGAGCTGCCCTGCCTTCCGCTGCCGCTGTCGAGGCCGAGAGTGGAGGGAGAGGGAGAGGGAGAGGGAGAGGCACGGGGCAGCAAGATCGACGCCGTCGGAGCGGGGCGGCGAGCTCAACGACGTCGGTGAGGCTGGGGGACTGAGAGAGGACTAGGAGAGAGAGACCAGAGTGAGTGAGAGAGAGGAGGCGGTAGAGAGGGAGGAGAGAGAGAAAATAGAGAGGAAGTGATGAGGACATGACAACGTTCAATAATAAAGATGATCAATCAAGCAAACATGAGAATCAAATCGATGATCAAGTTGGTCGTTTCCAAAGACCAATTACTCGAGCCAGTGCTAAACAACTTCATGACCAGGTGAATGCTAATCTTAGTTCCATTCATGATCCAAAGAACTTAATGGTGTTTCCAATATCTTCTTGTTTGATGGAACTCAGGTGCACTGCATGAGACAACGAAGGATGGACACGCATACAAGCTACACACATGGAAAGTATTGAACACTCTTCGCACACCCCTCATCCGAGTGACTATCCAAGTGATCTTCCAAGTGATTGGGTGCTTGGCCGAGTGATTAAGTACTCGCCCGAGTGGTCGACTGGACACTCGACTGACCGCCAAGTCTAGCAACCACTCGGCGGCGACATATCACGTACTTGGAAGAAATACTGGACATAACTTGAGCGTGCAACATGATCATGGCCACATTTTTGGAAGGCTTATCAAGTCTACTTTCATCTCCAACAAACGGATCACCATTTGGACTTTCAAGAAGCAAGTTAAGGCTATTTTACTGAAGACTACGCGTGCTGTAAAATACTGTGCGAGAATCTGGAGAGTTTCTCTTGATGCAGCTCATGTTCACATGTAAACCTCTAAATAAACTCCTCTAGTTCTTGTTTAGTTTCACACCTAAACTAGGAGGGTTGCTCCTAGTATAAATACCCTAGTACTCCATCCATTTAAGATAACTTTGATGATATGATAAACTGAGATTTCAGATTGCAGCCGAGCTGCTTGAGTGTCTTACACCTTTGTTCTTGTGAGTTCTTTGGGCTTGCGAGAGATCCCTCTGGGGTCCCCTAGTTCGTGCTCTACGGTTCCGGCCGTTTTGTGTGGATTAGTCCTGGTTTGTGGTTCTGTGATCGTTCGGAGATCGAGTCGGAGTCCAGCGGGCTACGGTGTCTCTCTCCCCGTCACTTGGTCGCATCCAACCTTGGTAGGTATAAAGCTAGTTATCCCGGCATTCATGACTAGTTATCCTTGTGTTTGCCTTGTTTTATCGTTGATTGTTACCTACTGCCGTGAAGATCCTTGGCACCCTATCCTTGTCCTTATCAGGAAGATGAGGTGGCGAGCGAGTGAGAGGAGGGGGATTAGGAGAGGAGGTGGCAGCCATGTCAGCGAAACTAAGCCACGTCAGCAAAAAAAAATCTTCAAAACCACTCCGCTGGCCGGTCAAAGGACCAAATTGGTCTGGTTTTACTAGTTCGGGGTTGGCTAAGTCCGATATTGAGGTTTAGGACCAAAATGGTCCGATGGGCATAGTTGAGAGACTAAATCAGTACTTTTTCCTATAAGAAAAAAGTGTCGCGACACTTTTTCCTCTATATAATCCGTCAAACGAACATAATAACAAAAGGAGGACAAATCCTGATTAAAACGGTAGGATAAATCCTGATTAAAACGGTGGGATTTAAATTCGACCCGACGGCGGGATTTAATTGCCACCTGAAAAAAATACTGTGAAAGAAGACCGATCTATTACTTTGGTACACGCGCACGGGAGAAAGGAGAGTCCTCACTGGAATTGAGAAAAAGGTAAAAGAATTCCCATCTCCCCTCTCTCCTCCCTTTATTCTCTCCATCTCACATATTCTCTCTCCTATCTCACACAAAAACCTGCGCATATCTCTTCCTTCTTTAAAGCATGAATGTGATTTTCCATCTAGAACTCTCTCCTCGCCGGCTGCCCTCGTACCTTCTTTTTACTTATTTCCTTCACCACGCATGTATGTGTACTGCACACCCTTTCTTTCTTTCTTTCTTTCTTTCTTTTCCTTTCTTTTACTTTTCCCTGCCACGATTCCTCACATGCACTGCCATCTTCTTTCTTCTCTCTTTGATGCACGCATGCATGCGGGACATCTACTGTGTGCATGCATGCTGCCAAAATAAATCCCACTATTTCATCGGCTAGAATTTAAATTCCGCTTTATCGGTTGGGATTTATCCTTCTTTTGCTATTGGTTTAATCCATTTGTTCGTTTTGCAGATTATATAAATCCCTCCCATCTATCTGGCGGGATTTATATCCCATCCAGGGGTGGCGGGAGGCGTCTATGTATTTGATTATATTAAAAGAAATATTGTTTATTTATGTTTGGAAAAAATAAATGTTAAAACATATTTCTCTTTCTTTAAAATAATTATTCCTCAAACCAGATAGTTAAAAGACAAAATATACTTTTTTATTTTTGGAAGACCTCCAAATTATTTATTTGATTTTCGAATTTTAACAACCGTAACCTAGTGTTGCACAGTTATAGGAAAAATTTATCAAAATAAATTATTTAAGTATGATTTTTAGAAAATCATCCATATTTTAATTTTATTTTTATAAATAAAATACAAAAGCCTTGGTTCATAACCCAAAATTAAATTACCTTTTATTTTTAAAGTAACATACTCATTTTTATGCTTTAAAATGTTTATTTGATTCAAATGCTATGCATGTTTTTTTTTTATTTTCATAAAAATGAGGGTGTTAAACTATTAATGAGGAGCCTTCTAGCTCCTTGAACATTCTCCAGTGGGTTATATTTGAGGAGTTTCTTTAGCCTCCTCTTCATCGTGCACCTCCTTGTCAGACTCGGGCGTGACCTCCTTTTGCTTTCTACATCTTTAGGATATGTCGGATCTCGAGTGGATTTACCCAATCTTATGGAGACTGCGTTGACATTTTTTTGGATGTACTTACGATTCCCTCGGGAGTTTAACCATGTTGGGATTTGGTAGAGATGTAGCTAGTTAGGCGATTTGAGTTTCTAACATTTTGTTAAAACTGAACTGGTTTTGGAAAGCAGAGGGAAAAGCTTCCAATTTTAAATCTGTGTTTTCCAGGATCTTTGAACTTTTGACTAATATTATTATTGATTTTCTCCTGGCCTAACACAAGATCTTTAAAAGGAGGTTTGCTGCGATTGAAATTATAGTTACCTCCCTGTTGCATGTTGTTGAAGAAGAAATTGGGCTTGAAGCTCCATCCTAAAGTGGAACCTTGCTGTTGAGGTCAAAACTTATTGTTGTTAATAAAATGAATGTTCTATTGTGAATATGTCCTACATCAATCATATGACATGATTGTAAATACATCTTTGTTCATGTATATTTGATAATTTTGATTATCGGTTCCTTTAGCAAATGTCATAAATTTGTTTATCAAGTATGACTTGGTTATGAAATGCAATTGTGAATGTGATATTATTCTAAATAATCGCTGATCCATATAATTACGAGCAGTGGTAATGATTTGATAAGCACATGTATTCATTGATGGTACTGTTTCACATACCATTGATATGGAGATATCAAATGAATAATGTTGACACATGTTAGAGAAGATGGATGGTTGGATTGAACTACTCTGAGACAGTGCTGAGATTGTTGTCTTAAAAGTGCCATCAAATTGTTGTCTCGAATGGTACGCTTGTATGTTCCTTAGACATGAGAACATCATAGAGTTCTAGCATGCGTAGTCGTATATAGGGTTATCAAATGTTACTCCGTAAATGGGTAGCTATAAAGATAACTTACAGGTATGCCACTGTTGTCAGTCGTTAAAGTCCAATTTCATTTGCCGACATACACCAACATTCCGATAATTTGCCAGAAAATCATGATTTATATATGCATTTTATTTACACTAATAAATTTCCATAAGTTTTGGCGAGATTTTGTCCTCAATAATAAAGTGGAGAGAAACCGGAGCTGAACTAGACACAGGAGCCAGTCGACAGGCCTACCCTAGGTCAACCGACCTGGCCTCTGCACCGAACCTACCCCAACTTCTCTCGATTGCCAAGAAATGTACCAAGGAGTAATCTCAAGCGTCCATATGCGTCGGTTTGATCAAATGGCTGGAGTTGCTTCACAATTGGGTGACTTGGCTCTTAAGGAAGCCAATTCTACTGGCTCTAACTGCCATAACCCACTTGGGGAAGTAATCTAGACCTCCAAAGATGCATCCCAGGCGAAAACGAGGGCCAGGATGAACCGAAGGTGGGTCGGCCGACCCACCTAGGTCGGCCGACCGCCTTGGATCTCCTCTCGGATTCTTCTTCGGCTGGTGTGGAGATGACATTTGTCTTATGATGTGGAAGCACCTCATTGGTCACGGATGGCAATAAAAGGACCACCTCACCTAACTTGATAAACACACACCACATTACTCTCAATTGGAGTCACTCTTCACTTGTTAGAGTAGTAGTTAGCTTGTGAGTTAGAGTTGAGTTGAGCTGAAGCTCAGAGTTTCGGAATCGTCTTCGGAATTTCGGATAATATATAGCTCTTGTATCCTTTCCCTTCTGTAAGACTTTGCTTTTATAATACAAGTGTCTTTCATTATCTGAGCTGAGCATATTTACACTAAGTGGGAAGTGTGAATTACTAGAGCGGTTGATTAAGTTCATCTGGTTCCGAGCCCGGGTTCATTCTCATATGCTTAGAATAGTCTAAGTATTGAACTTGGATCGCCTTCCTAGGATCTGGGGGGAGTGATCGGATTTAATAGCAGACGTGTTGTCTGAGATTATCTTTGACTTGGTTTACCCCATTCCGACGTACTTTGTGGTATGTGGTAGGTGGTGACAGCCCTATTCATCCGAGATTTATCTCACGTGTAATCCACTGCGTTAGGAATTGGACTAGTAGGGCACAATCGGGGGTGGTCATAACCATTCGGTGTTCTTAACTGATAGCGGGTGGTAGTGAATCGACTGAGCTTTGTTCTTAAAACAAACCTCCAAACTCATATCTGCTAGCTCAACCTGATAATTGGTTGCACTATTAAGGGACTTTATACTCTTCTCGTTGTTCTCCCAACTATGTGCCTAACTTATCTTTTATACTCCTATGTGTGTGTGTGTCACCGGTCTTATGATCTTATTATCCTTATCCCCGTTAACTAGATGGCTGGTATCTTAAATAATATTGGTATTAGAATTATCCTTCTACCTTGTTCCATGTGGATTCGATACTCTGGAATACTCCCGGGTGAAAACTACAAGCGATATCCGTCCGCTTGCGGAGTATTTCTAATAGCGTAAGAATCGCTAATAGCCACCTAACATGACGTAGAGGTGAGATCAAGATGGAATTTATCCCTCCTTAGTAACATGAGAGATACCTCTAGGCCCCTTGGTGTGGATGGATAAGGAAAGTGTGTGGTCGTGCCATTGTGATTAATTGTTAATCACAACTTATATCCATTACATTGACAAGTGAATGGTCGATCTATCAAAGGGTGACACACATCTTGTCTTGTGCTTGACTAGTGTTGTGCGGCAAAAGGATCGGTATGTGAGCATATCAAGGTTCAGCCGATGAGAATCATCCTATGCATTTTGGGGTCAATATGTGCTACTAGGTACCGCTATTGATCTGTGGATTGGAAAGCGGGTTTTCGGATCCATGACTGCCTTGCACATGAACCTAACAGGTAAGACAATTAACGGGTTGGAACATGCCTAATGGATTTATCTGTTAGTTGGTTTTGCACACGGATTCGAATCCGCATAGGATTTAGAGTCCTAGTGGGCTGCTAAGTGTAAGACCATTAGCACGTCTATATAAGGAGGAGGCCTAGGGCAGCGCGGCTAAGCTAACTAGTCTACCCTGAACCCTAGCCGTTGCGCCCCTCCTGCTTCTGAGAAAACACTAGATGTCAGTGTGGGACTTTCCACCTCTGGACATGTGGATATATACTTTTAGAGGCGCTGCTGCTACCGTGGACGTCCTGCTGATCGGCGAATCCCAAGCTAGAGGTGATCAACCCTGAGTTTCGCCGACCTTCGGCCCAGGCTTCCCAAGCCTTGCTAAGCTTGCCGACTTTCAGCCCGAGCTTCACCGAGCTTCTCCCCAACCTCCGCTGACTACGTGGTGATCGTTCTCGACCTAGGTTACGACCTACTCGGCGTCAGGAATTGAAGGACTACTTCCTATTCCTTGATGCTCGTTACGTGTGTTGTAGGAAGGCCCCCCCCCAATTCTTCGAAAAGACGGGGCTAGAATCCCAAGGATACGGGCTGGAATCCACAAGGCCCCACGCGTCCGTCATCCTCATCCAAAGGGAATCTTTGGGGACTTCATGAAGATGAGGAAGGGAAAGATCGAAGACAGTACGTTCTAGCGATGACCCTATTGTGCGGAGGCTAAGAGATATCCGAAGACCCTTTGGCGATCGCCCGAAATTGGTTCTCATTTCCTAGGTGCCCACAGGGCCCACGGAGATGGTGAAGCCCAAAAAGCGCAATCCTGGGGAAGCCACCTGCCTGCAGGTTCAGTGTTGAGCCACGCATTGCCTGGCGGCCCACTGAGATTAGCCTAGTATAGGGCAAAAGGGATAGATTCGGTCTTTCACATAATTGTAACAAGTGTCAATGTAAAGGATCGTTGATTTATCATCGACGGTTTAGGAGCACGGGCAAAGGGGTCTTTCCACATTGCTGAAAACCCTAGGCTGTGCTCCCCCTATAAATAAAGAGGCCCTCCCTCGAGGAGGGGGGCTAATTAATTTCTGCTCAACCATTGTCTCCAGTTCCAAAACCCTAAGAACCCAAAGCGTTCTCCTTCTTGGGAATAGACGCTCTTCGTACTGTTTGAGACACGTCGACGACAGTTGGCGCCGTCCATGGGGACCTTGGCGCAGAGGTGATGGCTGGGGGTAGGAACCCAACAACAAGCGAAATACCAGCTCAAGGCATCGCATGAGCCGTGATAGGAGTTGGCACGACGAGTGGAGGAACCAGATGGAACGTGGGACCAGTGCACCCAAGGATATCTGTAAAGGGAGGACATCTTCGCCTCGAGCTCCAACCACCGGCGGGGCCTCTCGAGTGACTATCGACGCTCCCGCTGTGGGGCAAGCGGCCACCCTGCTCTAGGTGTGGCAGGCACCTCGGCGCTTCCAGCCATTTTGAGAGGGACCATTCACGACACGTCGGCCATGCTTGTAGCAATGTTCTCAGAAAATCTAGGGGAGACCATGCTCTCGTCAATTCCAGATGTTCGCAATCTTTGCGAGGGAGTAGCTCCCGAGGTCTAACTTCACAGCCTCCAGGAGAACATCCTCCCGGTATCACCTTTCCTTTTCAATGCTAATCTTCGTGTTATACTCAACGTATGAAAATGTCATGCTTGGATTTTTTTTAGTGGGCCGTTTGGTCGACAATGCTTGCCCTTCGCAGCGCCGAGGCATTGGCCGACCTTCGCCAGTGCAATTGCGAGCTTGAGGCACTTCGGGAAGAAGATGCCAAAGTGCGAGCGCTGGAACTAGTTGCAAGGGAGGCCCTGACCACGGAGCTAGAAGCCTCCAAAACTCAGGACGCAGAGCTGGAGTCCCAAGTGAGGCGGACCTCCTCCACAAGTGTTTCCAAAGGGCCTCCTCAGAAATAGGTATTCTCCAGGCCGCCCATGAAAAGCTGCAGAGAGTGCTAAAAGGGATGCAGCTGAAAACCCTGGGAGTAGCGCAACGGGTCCACCAGGAGCTATCGCTCTTGGGGACCATGAAGATGCCCAGTTCTCCTCCTTTTGCTCCGGAGAGGGCCTTATGCTCTCTTCGGGACGGGCTGTCCATTCTTCCGGGTGGCATAATAGCCTGCGGGACGGAGTGTGCGACCGGGGTGGTGCTTGCCTACACAATGTTGCTGGAAGCCTTAGGCTGTACGCATTGGAAAGGAACCCTTCAAGGCGCCGCCGGCCCCACCAAGTTCCGCGAAGAACATCCCTCAGACGAGCTACCCCAGGAGCACAGGCAGAATATTTGAGATTTCATGAAGCGTTTCTGGCATCCCAGGACCGCACCTTCGCCCAATCCTTCATGGGTGACGCCAAGAGGTACGCTGCAGTGAGGCGCTCCAAAGACTCTGGCTGGCAGGCATCTTCTGGGGTGAAGGACATTGTTGACCCGAAGGGCAAAGGCCAAATGTAATTATTCAATGTTTCGTAGTTTGGTCATTGTGATGCGGCATCTCTTTTGTCAATGAAAAGCAAGAACTTTTGGAATTAATGGAGCCTTTTGAATCAGATGAAGTTTCTTATTTACTCCCGAGTGCATGATTTCTTCAATTCCTCCCCTTATCAGCTTGGCAAACCTTGGTTGGCCAAGATGATGTTTCAATAGCTATGCTCGATGGTTAACTATATTCATTATTTCCTATTGCTAGATTTTTGCAATTATATTTGTGGTGTGAAGATTTTGCCTTCGCGGTAGATTTTTTTGGTTTTAGAAGAACGCTGATACATTGCGAGGATGAGTAGGGCGGTATAACTTAATCGACGCGCTTGTGGGTGCTGGTGCGAAGATCCATTGGTGTTCGCGTGAGGCACTTTGTTTACCAGGGCATTATGATGCATTCAACCAGGCTTTTGTACGGGTGCTGATGTGAAGATCCTTTGTTATTCGCGGTAGCCCCTTAGTTCACTGGGGCACTATGACACAATCAACCTAGATTTTTAATCGGTGTCGGTGCGAAGATCCATTGGTCTTCGCGGCATCTCCTTAGTTTAACAGGGCGCTATGACACAAGCAACCAGGATTTTTGTGATGATTGACAGGGCGCTATGAGACAATCAACATGCTCTTATGGGTGCTGCCCCGAAGATCAGGTGGTCTTCGTGGTAGCCCCTTAACATACCAGGGCACTATGACGAGATCAACTTGGTTTTTTATGATGATTGGCAGGGTGATATAATGCAATCAAACTGCTCTTATGGGTGCTGGCGCAAAGATCCAGTGGTCTTTGCGACAGCCCCTTACCTTACAAGGGTGCTATGACGCAATCAACCTGGATTTTTATGCGCGGTATCGCGAATGGGGCTGGGCGTGATTTTCAACGGGCCCCATGCCAACCTCACGGGGGACGTCACCCCCATAAATTTCCGGGACGCTATAACTCAATCAACCTAGGATTATTGATGTAAAGTTTGCGTTGCGAGATTTTTTCACTGGCCATCGGTTCGGATACCTTCACCCTGCAACAGGTAATACATAGTTTGGTGCCCAAGGTTCGGGACTTAACATAGTGTTTTTACATTAATCGATACATGCCCAATTGTGCTGGCCTTAACTAGTCGCAGCCGGCAATCTTGGGTAATACTTCTTGAGAGACTTCGCATTCCAGGTGTGTGGCACGTCTTCGCATTCGGTAATCAAGTCATAATATGCTTCTCTTGTCTTTTTCTTGATGGCGAACGGTCCATACCATACTGTTTGTAGCTTAGATGGGCGCTGCGGCATCTTTCTCAACACAAGGTCTCCTTCTTCGAGTTCCCTTGGTCGAACTCTTTAGTTTTACGCCTTCGCCATGATTTCATTATACTTGTTCATGCTTTGTTTGGTGGCAAGCCTGACTCCTTCAATGAAGTCCGCTGATAGGATATCTTCGAGGTTGGCACCTCTAGTGATGATTTGGAGTGTCCTCTCTTGTACTTCGGCTTCAGTGACAGCCTCTTCGCCATAGACAAGCCTAAACGGTGAAAAACCCATTAGTATTGTTGGAATTGTTCGTATGGCCCATAGTGCTTTCTGCAGCTCTCGGGCCACCTTTCTCCTGCTTCCTCAACAAGCCTTCGCTTCAGAGCCTGCATGATGTTTTGGTTTGCCCTCGCCGCAGTTCCATTGGCTTGAGGGTAACCCACCGAGGCATAGCATATTTTAATACCTAGATCTGCGCAAAAAGATCGAAATTTAGATTATAAAATTTGTGATCCATTGTCAGCGACCACTTCGTGTGGCACCCCGAATCTGTATACATTTTTCTAGAAAAAATGTTGCGCCTTTGCCGCAGTAATAGATGTTAGTGGTCGGCTTTGTCGGGACCCGTTGCATCAGTCGAGTTCCTTCTGTTCCTTACTGTACTAGTCCCTGGATCAGTAGCTAGTACACACAGATTTTCAGAACTTGGATCATAACCATTCTCATTAAAACATTAAATATTACATCCGAGTGCGGCCAATAAGGCACATAATACAAAAGTCTGGCACGTAGGGCATACAACTGCTGAAGCATGGGTACATAGTAACATCCAAAAGGAAACTGCAACACAATCCCACAGGAAAGGCTGTAGTAGCGATCCTAGGCGTCGGAGAAATCTATGTCCTGAACACCATCGGCGAAGTCTTCGTCTCCAGGCTCAACGTTGTCTGGGCAGTAACTCTAAGACTCCGAACCTACTCGTTGGAATGAGCAGCCCCGCGAGTGAACGCGAGGGTGAGTATATGTGCAAATACTCGCAAGACAAACTGACATATGCATATGGGAGCTTATAAAATGAGGGATTAGGGTTTATTTTGCGGAAAGCCAACTTTACAAATTTTCCTATATCTTTGAAATTGTCAAAAAGAGTTAAGAATAGTAAAACAAATCTCTATCTTTTGAAATTCTGGCTACCTACCGGTTTTAACCCTCCAAGGTCAACTCATGGCTACCTGCCATGTCGTAACAGGACTCAAAGCTAACTGCCGAGTCAAACAAAAGTCTCAAGCTCATAAGCTCATGGCACCTGCCATGTCAATCTGAATATCTCAGGGCTGACTGCCCTGTCAAGTCATGGCCCCTGCCATGCTATCTCAGTCACTCCACAACGTCATGCTGCAAAGGCCCAAAACAAATCTCACGACGTCCTATTGTGGTTTTCACATAAAAACACCATTTCGAAAGACTACCATGAGACAGCGCTCCGTCACCCGCCCTTGACCGTGAGCACGGCTGTCTAGACAGTTCTACACTCTACAGAGGTTGCCCACTTTACCCACGAGAGGTAATTTAAAAAGTAAACCACCACAAGGACTTTAGCCAACTCATTCCTAGCTTAGACATCTCCGCTAAGGATTCCACCTCTGGGTAGGTACTCAGTTGTCAGCGACCCCCTCTTGCGCTAATAAGTTCATAGTCTGCGTGACATTGTGTGCTACGGATTCTACGCTCCTTATTCCACCAAGTGAGATGCCCAAACTAAGAACTTGAAGGGTACTCAACCAGGGCTTGCCCATATCAGCACTCGTGGCCACACTGTTGAACTTAGTTTGTCTACCTCAACGACTTGGTCCTAAGGGATCTGGGTGGTTCCCACAGTAGGCCCAAGTCTCGTGCATACTGCACTAATCCATTCAACCATCCACCCAAACCAGGGTTTTACAAAAATAATTTCCCATTATAATAATAACTACTGTATCCCAATAGTCCCATTTTATCAAACACGGCAGCGCCAACTGCCTTTAAATCACGCATTTCAAACATTGCATCTCACATAAAATAACAGCGATGACTACAAGCAAATAAATAGCAGGGCAAAGCAATTAAGGATTAACAAAACAATGAAATGGCAATAAACAAGGTATATAATCCTAAGGTTGACAAGCATCAGGTTTATACGACAATAATAATTTTTATGCGCATTTAACTAATCAACCTAATTAATTAACATTTTTAAGTTACAATTATCATGCATATTCACAATTATGTAAAATCATTTATTACATTAGGTGGCAATATGATCAACAAATTTTTGAGGGAGAAAGTCAACAGTGACTTGTCGTTAATCCAGTCTTTCGGGCGTCCGGATAGGTTCTCGGCTCCAATGACGCCGAAATTTGGATCTAGCGCAAATAAATAATACACACAATTAATGCACATACAAAAATATGCATGCAATTATGAAATTGATATTTTTAAATTAAAGCCTGCATTTTGTGAATCTTTAATTTATTTTGATACACAAGGATGAGAACAACTTTGCATTAGCATATAGATTTCTTTTTGTTTTTGAAAATTTTGTCTATTATGCTTTTAAATTTATGTTTGGAACAATGCCTTCTCTATGTCATCACAGCTTGTGCTAACTAGTTAAATGGATAGCGAGGTTAAAAAAATTCAAATGTTTTGATTTTTTTCAAAATAGATGTGGCTTGAGATCTTCACTTTCCAAGTATTGTTGCTTAGTTAGCTTATTGTGTTTTCCTTTCAGTCGCTCTTGCAACTTGGTGAAATATTTTGTTAGCCAAAATCTCTTGCTCATGTAAATGAAAAAAAAAGCAATTTCTTGTTTTAAAGAGTTTCACCAATTATCATTCACAAGACGGCTTGCCATTGCACAAAAGAGGCATGAACTTGGAATGAAATTGTATAGCCAAGACGGGTGAATCCTTCAGAGTAATGCGGGGCACCTTCGGCCATTGGTTTGTAAGGCTCGAAGCTCCCTTTTAAAATCAAGCAAAAAACATTTGCAAAATTTTGATTAAAAAAATGCTAGTTAGCCGAGTAATCGTTTTGTGCTACTTGTATTTCAAAAGGTTGCTTCTAGTGTTCCATTGGTTCCGTATTGATGTCTCCTTTGGCCTCGGCATTTGGTTTGTGTCTCTCACCATGTCTTCCAAAAATGAAAATCGATTTACTAGCATCTATTGAACTTGATAGCACCAAACTATAAATTGAATAGTTCCGAGCATCTTTCACTTGTGCTTCATGTTCAATTGGATAATTGTCAAAGCTTCTTGGGGTTGAATGTGCATTTCATCTTGCATTTTGTTCTTTTCACTAAATCTTTATGCCTATATTGTCAAAAGGGGGAGATTCATTTTGAAAAAAGGCATTAACTAATTACAAAATGAAAAAGGGGAGATTTTACCCTTGAGAGAATTTGATTCTAATGTCTTGGATATGGCGAACAACTGCATCAATTTTTGATCCAAGCATGACCTGGCATTTCCAAATGCTTCTTGCTTTTCATTTCAAAACTTCAAAGTACTTTTTAAAAAGATTTGCCAATATATTCATTAAGGGGGAGTGTTGAGATTCATGTGGAGGATACCCCGATGTTATGATGAATATATGTAATGTATTACTTTGGTGAGATTTTGAATTACTTTGGTAGAGCATTTGTCGAAAGGTGCATGAAATTTGAAACGGTGTCCGATGGTGACGGACAGTGTCCGATAGATTCGTATTCAAACTGATTGTGTGGCTAAATGCATTCAAATGATCCTTTTGTACATGGATGTTGAGGTTTATGATGTTTGTGAAGTTAACCATGAAGAAGAGCTAAGGTGTTGGTTTTGTGTGTGTTCACCTCAGTGATGCAGGTATCGGTGGGTACGTGGCTGACGCTGACCTGGGACAGCTGGAGGCTGGTGCGTATGGAGGCGTGCAAGCGACCGGGTTCGATGACCTGGCGGTCACATGAGGTGTTGTGCTCGAGAAGCTTCGACCATGGCTAGGGATCGGAGGCAGCTGGAGGCTGTGGCATCGGTTACTTGGTGGCGAAGTTGATCTGTCCGATTGGCCCAGGAGTGGGCTCGCGACCGAGGAAGCTAAGAAGATATTTTCCAAATAAATATGTGGAGAATATTACCTCTCGGGATTGTGTCTTTTAGTGTGCGAGTTGTACACCACTCATCCTCAAATGAAGGGTGGAGATGTGCTCTAGGGTTTAGGAAATTTCACCCTTGGGCTATAAATAGAAGGATGGGAGCACCTCCTCTCCCCTTAGAGCCGAAAATTTCAGAAATAGAGAGGGTGAGTTGGGTGTGTAAGGGTGGCACCTAGAGTGCTTGTGACCGCATGGAATGTGGTATGTAATCCCACAACATATATGCAATGAAATATCTCATTTGTATAAACATTTTATGTTGATTTTCTTCTAATTCTTCTTATTTTTGTTTTTCCTTTTGTAGATCTTATTTGGAGATAAAGTTGGGTGATTTCTTATTGGTTCTTGATGGTCTATGATGACTTGAGTTTGCTAATATTATTTTCCACACTCTTTGCAACCATATGAGAGACAAGAGATCAAATTCTTTACTTACTGCAAATCTGTACAAAAACTTTTCTCTGCGCAGCAGTCAGTGTTTGATTTATAGAAAAATCTCGAAAACTCATTTTTGAGTAATTACACTTGGAGAAGTACCGTGACTTACGTATCTATCAACACAAAAAATTTGAAGTCATACAGATTCTTGGTTTGAGTGTAGTGAGGTGAAAACCGAGCCACAAAATTTCTGAACGAGATTTCTGGCAGGCTGTAGTATTTGAATTATCCTGATTTTTTGTGCAAGGAGTTTTGAGGAGATTTTTGTTCGAGTGCTTCACAACTAATGGTTTCATAGGGAGAAAATGTCCCATAATTTTGGAGTACTAGAAAGCCACCATCTCTTTGTTTTAAGTGAAAACAAATTCTTAATAATAGGCGTTTACTTTTCAGAAAGTGGCTTTAGTGATTTGGCTTGAAGTGCTTTATTAAAGCATGATTCAAATTGATTCTCTTTTGTTTGTACACTTGACAATCAGGATTTTCTTTGAAAATACCCTCATATTTTCATGGATCTTATCCATGCACTCTTGGGGTATACATAGTTACCACGGTGTTTATATTTCGGAAAATTGGTAAGTGTGAGGAGAACCTTCCGATGAAACATTTTCAAGACTCCCATTCACCCCCCTCTGGTCGCCGTAATGGTTTTACAAGTTTAGAGTTTACTTGTCGTGACCCCGGCTTCACCGGGATCCAATCATAATCTATTGCTAGTCTCAGAGATCAATGCCGGCAACTTGTGAGCGACAGTTTATTGAACATCATCACATAGTCACACATAACTAAGAGCAATTACATATTATGCAAAAGTAATTGATACACAACTACTTATTATAGTAGTTTGATTAAAAGATGACCTAATATTGTCCATAATATATCAGAGTGTGGAAATTCAAATATGCAGTGGAAAAAATATGATGATGCTCCAATCCGACCCTTGAGCGTCAGCTAATCCTTATCGAAGTCCGAAACAAGATCCTTATGATCCTGAAGATAGACCGAACCTAACTCTTTTCTTGAATACAAATTTATCCGTGGTTTATATAGTGAGTACATAGCTACCAAAAAAGAGTCCTTAAAATGATGCAAGGGTAATAACAAGAACATGGTGGCTATTTTGCATAAAGACCTACTCTAATCAGATTATTTAAAGTGTTGTAAAACAAATTTGTAGAACAATTAATATTGATACAGATTCCCAAGAAAAAATGCAGAGCTCGGCTTCGAAAGTCCCTCTGTAAATCAAACCTACCTCGAACAACTCAAAACAAACCAACCCATTAGGTTATTTATTAACACATGATGCTACCATGTACGACCTTCCTCCCCTCCCATGATCGTGGGAATGGCTATCATGAAAGTTTTAACTCTGCAGAGTGTAGCACACTTTACCCATAAGCTTAGTGGTACTTTTATGTCTTAGCTCTTCCTTTGGAGCCTTGACCCAGAAACGATACAAGGCGATTTATTAGTTCCTTCTGTTAACACCGATACCTCCTCTAAGGTTTCGACATCTCGGGTCCCCCTTTTGAGCCCACGGACAGTAGCCCCGATCTTTTCAAGGTAAAGTGTGTTAACAGTTATCCCTAACTACTAAGCTAGGGCTAGCACATGGTGCACATCATGCTTGAGCTGGCACTTATGGCTACGCTTATATGGTTTGGCCGGATAAGCACGCGTCAAGGGTCATTAGACCAAGGTGACTACCTCCACAACACTCCTCAATCCACAAAACCACCCGAATTGCCACCTTTGGTCAACACACACCACGTAGGTTTTAGTTGATTAGGTTATTAAAGTAACTCAGCACCTCCAATCATACCAAGTCACAAGGATAATTAAATGATGAACCTAATCAACTACCAACCCACGAGCACTAGCAACTATGCACAAGGATAGGCTAGGAAAATGACTAAGGGAGCAATAAATAGGCTAAATTCACAGGGTAGATGACTCAGTGTGCATATAATAGGCTTATACCCTTTTCCATCATTTCATGCGTAAGGAAAAATAGATAAAAAATAGTAAACCGGTGAGTTTTGCGATCTAGGGAGCAAGATGCAAACTAGCTTGCCTTGGTAGTACTCCAGGTCTTGGAATCCTCCTCCGGACGGCTCCTGGAATCCTACCGAACAACGCGGACACGGACAATCTACACGTATATACATAAATGCAAGAAACAACAAAACAATCAACAGAACACATAGCTAAATAAAATATATAAAATTCTAGGCTATTTATGGAAAATAATGGCTCTAGAATCACTTAATTTGGAGTTCGGATGCTACCGGAACAATTCCTGGAAGACTTAGGAAAATCAGAAATTTCAAAAAAGAATAAACCGGTTAACAAATAAAAACCGCTCAAACTGGCGGTTTCAAGTGAGCGGGCACGCAGTGCAGCGCCAGAGGGGACACGTGGCGGCCACGGGTTGGCGGTGCGACGGGCGTGCGACAGCGGCTTGACGCGTGGCAGACGCGGGCAAAGCACGGCGGCGGCAACGCTGTTTCGCCATCGCGGCGCTGATTGAGGCCGTGGCGCTGGGCGGAATGGCGTGGACACGCGGCGGCACACGACTGGGCAGCAGCGCTGGCAAACGGAGGTGACGCGTGGCGGCGTCGAAGTCTTGGGTGGCGCGGCGAGACGACGCGTGTCGGCTCTGCGGCGGCGCGTCGACGCGAAGCCTGCTGAGATCTGGCGAGGTGGGGCGCGTGGCGCAGCGGGATTCATGGGTGCGGAATCTTGCGCGGCGGCGGCAGCATGAAGCCAGGTGGCGGGCACTGGTTCGCTGGTGCGGGATCCGGGGCGGAGCGTAGACGGCGAGGCTGCCGGCGGCGATGTCGGCGGCGGCGGAGGCGGCGGCGTAGCCCGAACTTCGGTGAGCCATATCTCCTTCGTTTCTTGGTCAAATTGGATGATCCATATATCCATCTTGACCGTCTCGACGAGATCTACAACATAGCACCATCTAATCTTGAGTTTGGCATGGTACAGAGAGAGATATGTAGAAAAGTGTTTCGGTGAGAAGGGTTTTGACGGCTAGGGTTTGAGACATGAGGGATTTCGTGATGGGGACTTGGGACAGGGGTCTTGGGGGTTTATATGGTGCCAAGGACAACCTAGGCTGGGCCTTGGGCTAAGAGGGGTTGGATTAAGACTCGAATTATAATCCGGAAAGAATTTGGATAGGTTTTGGGCTTGTTTAGCAAGCAAACGGAGTTTCCTTTGGAGGATTGGGCTGCAATTTGGAGGGTAATTCGGATTAAGCTTCTAAAAGGTCCCCTCCAAATTTGAGCACGAGATTCTCTCGTTCACTCATTATTTGATGGGTTTTACGAGCTCTCGGCAAAACGGCAAACTTCAAGGAATCATAAGCTAGCTTTGAAATTTGGGCATGAAATTTGGAGGGTTGCTTGATGATGGCTTCAAAGAATTACTGGAATCTTTCCAGAATTTTCCTAAAAGGTTTCCTAGGGTTTTTGTCTTTAAACCTAATTTAAAGTAATTTAAACTAGGGTTTTTTATATGATAATTCTCTTTTATTTAATTTTAATGTTTTTGAAATTACAAGTGACATACGATAAAATAGATGATGTCACATTACTGCTTCAAGGCTCCCATGCACTCTTGGGGTATACTCATTACTTCACCCGCAAAGGTCCTAAAGCCCGCTCTGATACCAACTGTAACACCCCAACCTAACATGGCTCAAGTGCTACGAACATAACATACATAACACAATACTTGAAAGAAAATTTCGACAGCATGTCTAAATTAACACTTTTACATAGGACATTCTCAAACTCACAAAAATAAGCCAGCACTCTAATTAAAATACCATCTTAGAATCATAAAGCATAAATAAGGTACCATCCAAGCATTAAACTTTAGTCGACCTCGAACAATAAGGAACCAAGTTAACATTTAACAAACAAATGGAAAAAAAACGATTGCAAGCTCTAACATCATGTGACTAAGTTTATTTGAATCACTAAGGAATCGAATGTGGAGTTTAAAGTGCGTGTGGCATCAGTGTACTACGCCCATCCCATGCATGCTTCACTGGTCACCTAAGAGCATGCACAGCACGCACGCTTTCAGCACGGGCCGTCGTCAGCAGGCGCTCGCGGGCGGGAGATATTTCAAACGCAGCAGATTACGCAGCAGGCGGGCAGGCGGGCGCAGTGCTATTAGTGCGTGATGCAGGCCGCGTGATGCGAATCTTGGTGCGCATGCTCTAAAGGAAAAAACATAGAAAGTAACAGTGAGTATAAAACTCAGCAGGTACATAAAACAAGGCATATCGTATCCAAACCTAAATTAACTTAAGACTTCAAGCCATGACTTCTTCATAATTTGATATGCAATCATGCAATGCATATGCTTATACTCATTTTTCATATGCTTGTACCGGTACCGCTGAGTATACGTCCATCAATGTCACACTCTACACTCCATCTCGTGGAGGTTGAGCGCCAAAGCGAGTCCACCCCGCCATCCTATGGGTCTTTCATGCCATCACATGCTCATAGATGCAAATGCTCATAGATTTAATCTTTAATTATGAATCGCTTACCATCGTATCATCTCATACCAACAAGGCATCATCCTCATAGGAGTAAGCATTCAATCACAAGTTATACCAAGACGATCACCAATAATGAAATATGCACTTGCCACTTCTCCCAAACAATGCCGAGTTAACCGCAGGTGGAACCGACCCCGAAGCGGCGCTCCCTACAATAAAACGCTCTAAATCAACACCTAGAAAGCGAGAGAGACGCTCTCTAATGAGTATTAACTTATGACCATATAGAGCAAGTTAATTTCCCGTAGCGTCACTTCTATAAATTCGAAATTCATTAAATTCCTATTATGAGCAGCAGCTTAAAACAACCATAACGGCCAAACCGTAAGTCTTAATTTCACGTTTTTGTACTCTACGAAAAGATAATTTCGAGATCTACAATTTTCGTAATATTTTCAAAGTCTAATCCCTACAGATTTAAATTAATTTAAGTAATAGCGTACTATTGTAACAATCGATCTATTAAACCATCACCTACAAGGATTCACTTCTATTAATCACGAAAATTAGCATCTAAATAGGGGAAGATCATGAGAACATATTCAACTTCGTCACACTTAAACCAATCAGCAAGAATTCAATCAAAATCTCAAACCCTAACTCTTTCTTACCTTCCTCTTCCCCTCCCTTCTCCTTCCTTCTCTCTCCTCTCCTCTACTCCTTCCCTTCCTTGCTCCTAGCCGAAGTCAGCGACGGCTGTGCTTGTGGCAATGCGCAGGAGGCAGAACAGGGGCAGGGCACTTGGTTGGCCAAAGGAGGCGAGGGGAGGCGGTGCTCGGCACAACGGCGGCGGCGGCGACACCCCTCTGGCGGTGGCTAGGGCAAATGGCAGCAGGGAGGATCGATCTCTTCGTGGCCTCCTACCCTCAAGTCAAATTTAAAGCCCAAATGGGCCGGGCTTTACTTGGCCTGGAAGTGGCTCAAACAGGGCCTCACAGCCACTGATTAGTGTTACGAGCCAAAGTTGATGACCTATTAGGTATTGTACATACTTATGTTGCCTCTTTTCATTACTAAGGTCCCACTCTCCGTAACTTATGTAAGTTTGTTTATCTTCCTTCGAAATACAAACAATTTGGCTTTTTTGAATTTTAATTTTTCTGTCTAGAAGGTATCTCTAAAACTAAAAGCTAATGAAGAGCATTTGGCTCTCAAAGCCATGCTGTGAAGTTTTTTTTAGATAACCTAGATAATTAAACTAAGGAGATAAGCTAGATATGCTTTGTGATGAAATTTGTGTTTTCGTTTGTTTGCGCTTATTTTTTTTTGGCTAGATCTGCTGCTTGTCTGATACAACGAATAGGAAAAATGCCACGTGCTCACCGACAGGTTCAAATGTTAACTTACACGACACTTTTATAGTTTTATTCGGTGTCTGACAAAGAAACTAAAGAGTGAATTAACGAGTGGTCAGCCATCAATATGGCGCATTAAGCATATTGGTGACAAATGGGATGCACTCATGCACCAGTTGTACTTCCGCCAAGTTTGTTTGCGAGGTTCGTCCCATTTCTTGGGAACGCATGGATTACTAAACCTAAAATCACATCATTACCCCAGAGATCGCTGAACGGAGATAAATATTGAGCGGAAACGCCAGCTGAAGATATGGTGATAAGGGCCATCGCAATTATATTGATGGTATGTTCGCTAGGCACCAGAAATTTCAAATTAGGAGTAAGCAAGCTAGCACACCTTAATTGAGTTTGAGGCCGGAAAACATAAACCTGACTTTCTTTCTTCCAGAAATTACAGAACGTACCCCGTCCCTCACTGAGGCACTGACAAACTGGCACGCAAGAAAGAAAGCATTTGTATACTGCTGTGACGGTGAGCGTGCGATTAGAAGCGGGAGAAGCACGATACGGCGTCGTCGGCGGCCGGGGCGGGGGGGCCGGCACGGCAGAGCGGGCAGGAGAGGCAGGTCTGGTCGAACCAGCCGTCGAGGCAGGCGGCGTGGAAGTCGTGGCGGCAGGCGAGCGTGCGCACGCGCTCGCCCTCCGCCATCGCCGACAGGCAGACCGTACAGTCGCCGGCAGCGCCTCCGGTGGCCATGGAGACGGAGGAGGCAGCCAGGTGGTCGGCCAGCGCGGCGAGGCCGGAGGAGAGGGTGGGGCCGGCGGCGGAGCAATAGAAGAGGGACGCCAGCGCCGAGGCCAGCGAGGCCAGCAGGAGCAGCGGCAGCGACGCCGCGCCGGAGACGTCATGGAGGTGGCTGGAGAGGCCCATGGATCGTGACTTCGTGAGCTTCGCGCGGCTCGTAGGGGTCGCACTCGCAGTCGCCGTGTGCGGGTGCTCGTCTCGAGCTGCCGTGGGACGTGGGGAAGCGGAAGACCCAGGACTGAATTTATTGGAGCGTGTACTAGGTAGAATGCTGTGCTGATGACCGGCACCTGGTCTGCTCTGCTCCCCCGTATGTGCTCCACGCACCGAACAAGAGCTTATCATCCTGATCAAGCAGCAGTGGATTTATACAACTACAAGATATCTTGACACACCATGATTTGATTTGTTTCATGGAAACTGAATTGAAGTTTCTTGTACTCCCTCAAATATATGCCGCATGCCAAAGTTTCAAAATTTGAACCTTTAAGATTGGGTACATAAGAATCTTGTACTATTATTGATAGATTTTATAAATAACGGTTTTGCTACGTTATAGTCGCCTGCAATCGCATTGTCCGCGTAGGCAAATTTGAATGGCTCGCGATATTCGGTTGAGCGCAAGGCCACGAGCCGCCGCCGCTGCAATGCTGCCCACGCGGCCACGTGCACATGCTGTTGCCCGCGCAGCAGCTCGCGCATGCAGCCAACGTCCTGCTACAAGAAAAGGTAAATAGAGACCAAAATAAGAAAATTAAATAGAAAAAATGAATCGCTTTCGTTTTTTGCTAGCACTAAAGCAGCGTCTTTGGACCCTCATTGGAACCATATTTCTTTGGGCTCGCGTCTTGGGCCACGACAGCGTCCGACGCGTCGGACGTCCACGCTGAAGCATTTCCCTATTTATAATGTTTGAAACAAGAAATAAGTCCATTTTACATAACTCAACTATCTAAAAAGTCCATTCTACACTTTAAACTACAAAACTGATTTTTTACCACCCTCATATATCAAAATCAGGTCACCCCTAGTGTCGACGGTTGGGATATCGGTCCCAAGTCAACCAAGGTTCTTGAGAAGGGGAGATAGAAGACACTGCCGAGCAGGGCAAACAGCAATGAACAAGCAGCGGACAAACATAGGATTTTTGTACTGGTTCAGGCCTCTCCGGGGAGATAATAACCCTACGTCTAGTGCTTCTTTATATGAAAGGGGATTACAAGAAAGAACTCGGCGAGACGAACAGGTCTAGGCAAGATTCTGGGTGTATAAGAAGTAGTATTTGATCTTGGCCCCTCTACACGCCGTAGGGGCCTGGTTTATATAGTGTGGAACAACCGACGTACCGGGATAATCGGGCCGGGCTGGCCGCTTGCCCGTAACGGACTCGTAGACATGCCAAATATATCCCGCAGTTGATAAGATATATCTCTAATTCTTGGGGATCACGATGTCTGCTCCAATCCGAGAAACCGTCCGGATCTTCACGTAGCCGTGTGGAACTCTATTCGAGTCGGACTCGAACAGGAAGCCTAGGCTGCCACGCACCGTGTCAACTAGGAGGCTGTTCGGCAGGATGCACATGGGCCTGATAGAGCCCTCTAAGGAGCCAGGCCCTAGGAGGCTGTTTGGTTAGGCCGTCAGGGAGTGGGCCATGGCAATGGCCCATGATTTTATCCCTGACAGCTAGCCCCCGAGACTCAAGTGGAAGTTCTTACTAGAATGGGGTCTTCCTCTTGAGACTCCAAGTCACAAAGAGGGTAATTTTTCTCCTACAAAGACGTGCAACAGGCGACCGAACAGGTTATGGTTCAACCGAAAAAGTCTTGTTCGGGACCGAACAAGCCCGTCCAGTGCCGAGCAACTCTGTTGCGTCGAACAGGGAACCCGAACAGGGAACCACATCTGTCCGAGCAGAGCACCCAGCCCTCAATGCAGAAATCGGTAAAAGTAGCCGTTGGCAGATTCCAACGGTAACTTTCGCTGCGCAGTCAAAATGGGCGACCGTTTTTATCAATCGTTGCAGTAAAAAACTAGCCGTTTTATGGCAAAAAACCGTTCCAGAGCTGCTCGGACCAGGGCTATAAAGAGCACCCAAGCCGCCCGCGGCTTGCCACTTCCGCTCTTGCACGTCTTTCCTTCGCCCTATTCCAATAGTGCTAGCATCAATTAGCCACAGCCCACCTCCGAAGTCGTTCGCCAAACCTGGGGATTGCTATGGCCAAGTTCGCGGGCACTAACATGACCGAGGAGGACTTGAAGACTTTGGAGGCAGAAGGACATGTCGACGCTGGCAGCTGGAGGCTACCCGAGGAGGAGGAGATGCCGAAGCCGCTCGAAGATGAGTTCATCAACTTCGAGCTCTTCGCACTGTTTGGGTTGAGGTCTCCCGAAAGCGATTTCGTGGAGGCCCTCCTGAACATCAGCGGGTTTGAAGTTGCAAATCTCAATTCCAACTCGTTCCTCCAGATGGCCGTCTTCGCACACCTGTGCGAGGGCTATCTGGGCGTAGATCCGTCGGTGAGGTTGTTCTGCCATTACTACGCAGTAACGAGTAGCAGCTCCGCCGCTTCCGGACTGGGGTGCTATTACCTCAAGCTCTGGGCCACTGCCGAAGACGCGCCGTACCCTCGTCCACCGCTGCTCGACTCAATGGGAGCGTGGTGGATGAGGTGGTTCTACACCAAGCGAAGCGGTGACAGCAAGCTCTCCTTCACCGGACAATCGCCGGCGAAGAGGACACAGATGCCTCGGTCGGAACTGACCGGCGAAGAGTGGTACCTGACCTGGAAGATCGCCTCCCTCGTGGGCCTCGGGCTCACGGGCAGAGAGATCATTCGGAACTTCGTAGCGAGCAGGATTTGTCCGCTACGGAAGATGTCCTACCCAATTTTCAAGATAGAAGATTGGGATGACATCACTAGGGAGAGCTCAGGTAAGTTCCTCAAACGCTCACCCTTTTTTGGTGATTCATCAGAACAGGGACTAAGCATTTCTTCTGTTCGGGCAGTGAAACCGACCGATGCATGGGTGGCCGAGCAGGTCGACGCCATGCTGAAGGCCGCTAAGAAAGACACTGAGGTGACTGGAGTGGTGGTCTACACATGCCCAAGGAACGTGCTTGTCCGCTCAACAGAGGTAACATACGCCGAGCCCCCATCCGAGTTGCTAGACTTACATAATTATGGCATGCTCACTTTCGCCTCCAAATATGCAGGACGAGCAGTTGATCATCGGCGGGATTGTCGATGAGGTCACAGAGTCCGCCAAAGAGAGAGCGGGGAAGGGCAAGGCCAAGGTGGCCGAGAAGCCCAAGGTGGCCGCTGAGCCGACGCGGAGCTCGCCGCGCCACAGCGGCCGCCAACTGCCTCCAAAGCCCCTTGCGGCGATGATCCGCGCCGAGCAGGCCAAGCGTGCGTGGCCAGCCAAGGGGCGAACGCCCAAGCTCCTCCATCCTCACCGAGCAAGGCGAAGAGGTGGTACGGAACCTGACCCAATGGCTAAAGCGCTATGCAGAGGCTCACCCAGACCATATGGAATGGCTGCAACAGATCGCCGAGCAGAGGAGGCTCGAGAAGGAGGTCATGCGCAAGGAGGCCCACCTTGCGTTGCGCAAAAAGAGCGCTCAGCTCACCAAAGAGCTGAGTTTGTCGCCGCAGGCACCCGAAGGCCAGGGCGAACCAGAGGCCAAGGTTCCTCGCGGAGCAAAGAGGAAGATCAGACTTCCCACGGCGGGCACGGTAGGTATGCAATGGCAAGATTCTCCCCCTTACATTCTACGGAACCGCTCAGGTCTTAACGCATTTTTTCATCAGCTGTCGAGGAGGAGATCGCCAGCAATGACGTGGACGCGGCGATCGAGCGGTCTCTGTTGCCCGAGCACATACACGGTGCGTCACGGACAATGAGGTTGGCCACCCTTAAGGACAAGCTGGCCGCGTGGACTGCGCTCCCACCAGGCTCCACCGATCAGATCGAGACGCTGAAGGGCACATTGGAGCGGCTCGAAGCCAAAGAGGCGGGGAACAAGGCCACGAGGAGCGGGGCCAAGGAGTTGGCTCCGCCGGCTGCCTGGGGCCGGACCGAGCAGGCGGTCCTGCCATGTACTTCGTCGCAGGGGCAACTCATCCCTGTGGCGACGGAAACTTCTGGCGAGCAGGGCAAGAGACCTGCCACTAGGGAGCAGAGAGATGGCGGCGAGCAGGGGGCACAAGTCGCCCTGCTCGTGGTCCCAGCGATGTCGCCGAGCAGAGCAACGCCGGTCTTACCCGAGGGTAATCGGGTGGAGGAAGAAGAGGAAGGGCAGGAGCTCGGGGGTGAAAAATCCTCACCCGTCGCCACTGCCCCCAAGAGGGCGTGCTCTCGCAAGGAGAAGGCGTAGCGGAGAGAACATCGTGATGCGGACGTTCCGGGCAACCAAGGCTTCGCAACCCACGGCCACGTAGAGCGGCTACGCCGGAACTTGAAGCACAGGCTTCAAGAGGTAAACCCCAAACCAAAACTTACCCGTTTAAGTTACCAGCAACCTAATGTGACGGACTTGTTCTTCTCTCTTTCAGGTCTTGCAGGGCACCATGGAGGACTTCAAAGAAGGCGTCGCCATCGAGCGCGGCACCATTTTGGGAGCCTTCCAGGAGCAGCGCCGGATGAGGGAGCTCAAGGGGGAGATCAAGGGGAAGCTCAAGGGGAAGCTCAAGGCCCAGCTGTCCGAGAAGAGGCAGTCCTCCGCGGCCCTCGAGGAGAGGGTTTTGTCGACCCCGTGGATCTCACAGGAAGAGGTCGAGGAGCTTCGCGCCCTGGCCGCGAGGACGAGCACCGCGGAAGGAAGGGTCAAGGAGCTGGCCGAGCAGCTCAAGACCACCGAGCAGCGCCGGAGTCGGAACAAAAGTCTGACCGAGCAGCTGTGGGCCAAGACTGAGGAGGTCGAAGCCCTCCGTGCAGAGGCCAAGGAGCAGGCCAAGCACAGAACGGTCAGCAAGGAGGAAGCCAAGCGCCTCCGAGCTGAAGCGAAGGATAGGATCAAAGCCTAAGGGGAAACCCTGCGCCTCAAGCTAGAGATTAAGGAGCTGAAGGAGCAGCTTGGTTCTAAGTAGTAGCCGTAGGGTTGTACTCGAAAGGGCCTTTTGTACCTATAAAATTTTGTTAGTCGAAATGAAATCTTACCTTTTTGCAGCAAAAAAGAGCAGCAAAAGACAAGAAAGAGCAGGAAACTAAGAGCAAAGCAAAACAGCGCTAGAGAGTTTTTAGAAAAACGCTAGGACGCCAGCCTAACTCCTAGCCCCCGTTGTGCATCTGTTCGAAAACCTGAGTTTGCGAACTCGAAAAGGTGCACAAGCAGAAGAGCGACACCCTAGCCCTCGGTACGGATGATGCTTGAAGACCTAAGTTTGTGAATTCAAGCACGTGCATAGAGAGATAGAGCGACACCCGCATCCTAATCGACGCATTCCATGAACTGCTCGCCAACGTAAGGTAGGCGATTTCAAAGGTAACCGAACAAGGAAAGTGCCTCTGCCGCGGGGCTTACGAGAGCAGGCTTTGCCGAGTGGTTGTGCCGAGCGCGGTAAGTTCCTTTGCCGCGGGGGCTTACGAGAGCAGGCTTAGCCGCAAGGCAAAAAAGCCGTGTTACGCAACCCTGAGTTCAGTTACTTGCTGAAACTAGATGCGGGCAGGGAAATCCTGAAGATCGCGGAGCCAAGAGTTCGCAAGACCGGACGGCCATCAATTGTTACCCGATGAGAAGACAAGACGTGAAAAGGGCCGTAGAGGGCCGCGAGCATTCACTATTAATTGGATTAAACTTTACATGGCAGCTCGAGAGACTTGGACGAACCAAGACGCGAAGTTTGACAAAAGCGCAGAGGTAGGAAAACAACTGAAAGACCTACACAAAGAACTTACGAAGCTGGTCGATGTTCCAAGTGCTGGTCCGCTCTCTCCCGTCCTCCATTGCCAGGCGAACAGCCCCCGGGCGAGCAGTAGAAACGACCGTGAATGGGCCCTCCCAGCGGGGAGTTAACTTGTTGGCATTGGACAGGCTCTGGACACGGCGCAGAACGTTGTCGCCTACCTTCAAAGCCCTTGGTCGGACAGATTTGGCAGCATGCCGACGAAGGTCTTGCTGGTAGCGCGCCATTCTGACTTGTGCCCGGTCGCGTGTGCCTTCGAGGAGGTCGGGTTCGAGCAAGCGCTCTTGCTCAGTGTCAACCATGTTGACCGAACTCGTGCGAGGCGAGACGAGTACCACTTCGGCGGGCAAGATAGCTTCTGCACCGTAAATCAGTTGGAAAGAAGTTTCCCCGGTTGCCCGGTGGTACGTAGTGCGCCGACCCGGAGGATGAAGGAACCGTCGACCCGAGCTTTTTGTTTGTTTGAGTGTCGCGAACACCCGCCGTTTGATACCCTGGACTATCTGTCCGTTAGCTCGCTCGACTGCTCCATTGCTCTATGGATGTGCCACAGAGGCGAAGTAGACCTTGTTGCCCAGCTGTTCGTAGTATTCCTGGAATATCTCGCTTCTGAACTAGGGACCGTTATCGGTGATCAGCTTGAGGGGAATCCCGAAGCTCGTGATCACATTGTTTTTGAAGAAACGCACAGCCGTTTTGGCGTGAAGAGATGACACAGACTCGGCCTCAATCCACTTTGAAAGGTGTCGATGGCGACGAGCAAGTGCGTGCATCCCTCGAACCCCTTGGGGAACGGGCCGAGCAGATCCAGACCCCATGTGGAGAAAGGCCATGATGGGGGATCGTTTGGAGCTCTTGGGCGGGCTTATGGCCCTTCCTGGCGCGAAATTGGCATGCCTTGCACTTAGTTACCATATCCTTGGCATCCTGTAGCGTTGTGGGCTAGTAATAACCCATGCGAAACGCTTTGCCGACCAGAATCCTGAAGAAGGCGTGGTTGCCACAGGCACCCTCGTGTATGTCCCTAAGAAGGAACACACCCTCCTACTGCGAGATGCACTTGGAGAGTACTCCCAGAGCACCTTGCCGATAAAGGATGCCGTCCACAAACTTGTATGGACTAGCATGCCTTATAAGCCGAGAACGCTCGGCTTCGTCACTGGGTAGGGTCCCATCTGCAAGGTATCGGACAAATGGCGTTGTCCAGTCCGTAGCCTGCTCGATGATGGATACAGCACCATCTATCTCTTTTGCCTCGTCCGGAGACGTGATAGAGGGTTCATAAACGTTCTCGACGATCACCCCTACCGGGGCAGGTTCACGTGAGGATCCAAATTTGGATAGCTGGTCGGCCAAGAAGTTGTCCTTCCTAGGTACGAAGAGCACCTCAAAGAATCGAAAGTGCTGCTCAAACTTTCTCACTTCAACAAGGTATCGCGCCACTGAGTCATCGCAGCACTGATACTCCTTGTTTACCTGATTGATGACCAGCTGTGAATCTCCCTTCACAGTTAGCCGTTGGACGCCTGTTGACACCCAAATTTGGCAGGAAAAGCAGATATGGTATGGTGGTTGAATGAATTGGAATTGTTCGGCCAAATCAGAAAATGGGCTTCTGCGAAAACAAGGAAAATATATTGAAGAAAACCGATGGCCACAAGACTTCGGAAGAGATACGATTTGATCGGAAACGCAAGGCGATAAAATAGGTACTATCGGTATCGGCTTTGTAATACTATAAATAGGACCTTAGGCCTAGAGAAATAGGGATCTAATACCCAATACACAAAACTCTTTCTCGAAACCGATCGACCTCGTCGAAAGGCTTCAACTCGCAGGTAGAGCTATCTCAATGGGATAATCGATTCTCTCCTTGTAACCCGTATGCATGGCTGCATCGTCTTGATCTCATGTATACAAACCATGTTAAACTGTCTCCGGATTTACCGATCTTTAACATGTTCTCGCATATTGCACTGTCTTGATTCAATCGATCTATAATGTGTGTTTATCCTGCAATGCCGATTATCATGTACTTTGTATGCTTTTTCCTGAATCCGATATATGCGACTGTCTCGTTGAATCGATCTTGTGTATGCCTCGTTTAGGATTTTTGCGTGTATAAATGTTTGCCGATCAGCACTGCTTCGAGAATATCTGGAAAGGGCTTCTGATTTGGCTAAGTATTTTGGTATGTTCACCATTCATCATGTTCCGAGAGAACAGAATTGTGAGGCTAATGATTTGGCCCAAGAAGCATCATGATATAAATTACCAATCATGGCGTTGGACATTATCCCGATTGCAAAAACAGTTCCGATAGGATGGCAGGCAGAGATTATCGGTTATCTTATGAATCCGCAGGGGAAAACCGATAGGAAGCTTAAAAGAAGGGCTCGAGGTATGTATTAATCAATGATAAGCTTTACTATCGAGTTTTGATGGTTTATTACTTAAGTGTTTAAATGAAGAAGAGGCTAAAGTTGCAATTGGAGAAGTTCATGAAGGGTCGTGTGGAACTCATCAATCGACATACAAGATGAGATGGATGTTGAAGCGTGTGGGATACTTCGGCCAACAATGGTGGAAGATTGTTTCAAATATTACAAGGGTTGCAAAGGCCGCCGAAATTTGGGAATATCAACATGCTTTGCATCTGTTTTACACCCGATCGTGAAGCCGTGGCCTTTCAGAGGATGGGGAATTGATATGATCGGAGAAATATTTCCTTCCTTGTCCAAGGGGAGGTGACTGCCACGGAAGCGATCGACTTTGTCAAAGAGCATATAATTTACCGATTCAGGATTCCTCAAACGATCACTATGGATCAGGGATCGGTATTTATGTAAAAGGCATTTTAGAGTTATGCTCGAAGCTTGGGAATCACAACGATCAATTCATCACCGTATTATGCTCAAGCCAATGGCCAAGCGGAGTCTTCAAACAAGAGCGCTATAAAACTGATCAAACGGAAAATCGATGAAAGGCCGCGAGGTTGGCATAATACTCTAGCGGATGCGCTATGGGCGTATCGGATTGCCAAGCATGGAGCTACGAAGGTGTCACCATTTGAGCTGGTTTATGGTTAAGAAGTTGTTCTACCAGTTGAAGCTATCATCGGATCTACCAGAGTTGAAGAGTAAAATAACGTAAAAGCCGATGATTATAAAAATCTAATGGTGGATAAGCTAGATGATATGGCTGCGATTCGGTTAAAAGCTCTGTAGCATATTGAACGAGATAAGCAAAGAGTTGCCAGGCATTATAACAAGAAGGTTGTACCGAAAGCTTTTGAAGTGGGAGAGCTCGTATGGAAGACGTTTTTACCGATTGGTTCTAGAGATCCTAAGTACGGAAAGTGGTCTCCGAATTGGGAAGGGCCGTTCAAGATCAATCGAATTATTCCTGGAAATGCGTATATCTTGGAGACGCTCGATGGTGAGGTTTTCGGTAAAGCAATTAACGCTAAGTATCTGAAGAAATATTATCCTAGCGTTTGGGTTGGAGCATGAGCTGAGATCTGTTTAAAAGCCGATTCTGAAGAAATACTCTTTTGATACGTCCAAATGTGATCGGATTTTCGATCATTTACTGCAAGAAAAACAGATTCGGCTTAAGCAGGGACATGTTATTCCTCCACTGGAAGAACTGAAGAAGCGGAAGTACTGCAAGTGGCACAACTATTACTCGCATTCTACTAATGAGTGCAATGTATTCAAACAGGTGGTACAGAAAGCGATCGAGAGCGGACAACTTCGATATCAAGGTAAAAACTCACAGATAGATACAGAGCCGTTCCTAGTCGGTTTTGTTGGGATGGTCGACGCTAAGAGGAAAGCCAATAATCCGGAGGGTTCTGATCGATTTAAAGTACTTGTCGGATCTAAGAGGATCGTGGTGGAAGAGACGCCAGAACTAAAATTCGATCGTCGGTAGGCGTGGCGAAAGAAGCGTGAGTGGCGTGGTGAAGCACGGGCACGGTCGTAATCTGATTGCTAAGCCAAGGCCAAAGCCGACCTTTGATCAGCTGATGGAAAAATATGATCGGATGGCTACGGAAGCGCCTCGCAGGAGCGTTAAATCAGACACCTCAGAAGCTGTTCAATGGGATTTAAATGGTCAAGATTGAGAGATGGAGCATTGGAATTGTCCTTTTTTCCGATATTGCTGGGAAGAGAGGATGTCATTGCCTACTCTGGAAAACTGTCCAATGAATCATGCCTTTATTCCTTCCAAGAGAACATCGGTAAAAGATCAGCTGGTGTTCCCTAGTGAAAAAGCCGATAATGTTACAATGAATAAGAATACCGATGTGCATCGGCCTCCCAAGGTGCCGTTGCCACAATGGTGCCCGAGTGGGATCACAAAATCTCAGAAGCGGCGTTTGCAGCGGATGAGGCACGCTGAAGCTAAGGAAGCTGAAGCCGAAAAGTTCAGGGATGCTCTGCTGGAGCAGGTAAAGCCGACTAAACCAGCTAGGGGCAAGCTAGAGTGGAGGCCCAAGTTGAGATCGGCCGTTATTATTGAAAAAGACTCCGATGAGGTCTCAATCTTCACCAATATGGTTTGCGTGCTGCCTCGGGGGTTCATGAATGATTATGAAGAAGCTGCTGCGGAGCTAGTGGTTGGTGTTGAGGACGCTATATTCAAAAAACCAGAGAATTTCCGATTACATTTGAAGCCATTATTTATCATGGGATACATGAATGGAAAGCCGATTTCTAGAATGATGGTGGACAGTGGAGCTACTGTAAATCTGATGCCATATTCTGTGTGCCGAAAAATCAGAAAATCTATAGAAGATTTGGTCAAGACTAATATGGTCTTGTGCGATTTTAATGGAAATCCGACCGAAGCAAAAGGGGTTCTGGTCGTAGAGCTAACTGTAGGAAGCAAGACAATCCCTACGGCCTTCTTGTGATTGAAGGGAAAGGAAGTTATAATGTGCTGTTAGGAAGGGACTGGATACACGCCAATTGCTGCATTCCATCGACATTACATCAGATTCTGATTCAATGGATTGGCGAACAGATAGAAGTGGTCAGAGGGAAGTCTCTAACCGCAGAAACCGATTGTGCCGAAATACATGATAACCTGGAGGCATTATCGGGAAAACCCTTGGAGGATTGTGATTTTCTTAGCGTCAGCAAATTGGGCTTCAAGCCAACAACACTGGACGCACAATCGGTAACTCAAGGACACGAGGGTTTTTTATGGGAACCGCGGCTCTAGAGGGAATAGAGTATAAGATGGGCCAAGGATTCATATCGGCCGATGAACTTGAAAGGGTCGATATTGGAACCGATGGTAAAGAGTGGCCCACTTACATCAGTAAATAGTTGCCGCGGGAATACAAGGATCGGCTTATCCAGATACTCAAAGATCGGGTTGATTGTTTCGCATGGGAATATCACGAGATGCTTGGTTTGGACCAATCCATAGTTGAGCTCAAAATTCAGATGAAACCTGGGTTTCGGCCAATAAAACAATCGCCAAGGAGGATCAGTTGGAAAATCTACGATCAGGTAAAGGCTGAAATTCAAAGGTTATTAGATGCAAAGTTTATTCGGCCGTGCAAATTTGCCGATTGGATCTCTAATATCGTACCAGTCGGTAAAAAGATTCTGATAAGATTCGGGTGTGTATCGATTTTCGAGATTTGAATAAAGCCACATACAAAGACGAATAACCGATGCCAATAGCCGATCGTTTGATCGACGCTGCCTCAGGCAATCGGATTATCAGTTTCCTAGATGGCAATGCTGGATATAATCAAATCTTCATGGCCGAAGAAGATGTAAATAAAACTGCGTTTACATGTCCAGGAGCTATCGGCTTATTTGAGTGGGTTGTAATGACTTTCGGGCTGATCAGTGCTGGGGCTACCTACCAGAGTGGGATGAACTTGATCTGCCATGACTTAATCGGTAAATTGGTTGAAATATATATTGACGACGTGGTGATCAAATCTCAGGAGGAGGAACAACACTTGGCTGATATTGTGACCGTATTGGATCGGTTTCGGAAGTATGGTATGAGGATGAATCCAAAGAAGTGTGCTTTTGTGGTATCGGCCGGCAAGTTCTTAGGGTTTATGGTGCATCAGAGAGGAATCGAAGTTCATCCGGATAGAGTAAAGGCGATCCTGAATACGAAACCTCCAGATTCGAAGGTTCGTCTACAAGAGCTTATCGGTAAAATTAATTATTTGAGGAGGTTTATTTTGAATTTATCGGAAAGGATCATCCCGTTTTCTCCTGGTGGCATTCCATACCGATTCAGTGTTACAGTGGATTTTGGATTGACCAATAATCAGGTGGAGTACGAAGCATTGGTTCAAGGGTTGGAGTGGTTGATTCAAGCTGGAGCTATCGCTGTAGAAGTGTTCGGAGATTCGCAGTTGGTGGTTTTCCAAATGATCGGTAAATATGAATGTCACAGTGACCTGCTTCGAGAATATCTGGAAAGGGCTTCTGATTTGGCTAAGTATTTTGGTATGTTCACCATTCATCATGTTCCGAGAGAACAGAATTGTGAGGCTAATGATTTGGCCCAAGAAGCATCATGATATAAATTACCAATCATGGCGTTGGACATTATCCCGATTGCAAAAACAGTTCCGATAGGATGGCAGGCAGAGATTATCGGTTATCTTATGAATCCGCAGGGGAAAACCGATAGGAAGCTTAAAAGAAGGGCTCAGAGGTATGTATTAATCAATGATAAGCTTTACTATCAGAGTTTTGATGGTTTATTACTTAAGTGTTTAAATGAAGAAGAGGCTAAAGTTGCAATTGGAGAAGTTCATGAAGGGCTGTGTGGAACTCATCAATCAGCATACAAGATGAGATGGATGTTGAAGCGTGTGGGATACTTCTGGCCAACAATGGTGGAAGATTGTTTCAAATATTACAAGGGTTGCAAAGACTGTCAGAAATTTGGGAATATCCAACATGCGCCTGCATCTGTTTTACACCCGATCGTGAAGCCGTGGCCTTTCAGAGGATGGGGAATTGATATGATCGGAGAAATATTTCCTTCCTTGTCCAAGGGGAGGTGACTGCCACGGAAGCGATCGACTTTGTCAAAGAGCATATAATTTACCGATTCAGGATTCCTCAAACGATCACTATGGATCAGGGATCGGTATTTATGTAAAAGGCATTTTAGAGTTATGCTCGAAGCTTGGGAATCACAACGATCAATTCATCACCGTATTATGCTCAAGCCAATGGCCAAGCGGAGTCTTCAAACAAGAGCGCTATAAAACTGATCAAACGGAAAATCGATGAAAGGCCGCGAGGTTGGCATAATACTCTAGCGGATGCGCTATGGGCGTATCGGATTGCCAAGCATGGAGCTACGAAGGTGTCACCATTTGAGCTGGTTTATGGTTAAGAAGTTGTTCTACCAGTTGAAGCTATCATCGGATCTACCAGAGTTGAAGAGTAAAATAACGTAAAAGCCGATGATTATAAAAATCTAATGGTGGATAAGCTAGATGATATGGCTGCGATTCGGTTAAAAGCTCTGTAGCATATTGAACGAGATAAGCAAAGAGTTGCGAGGCATTATAACAAGAAGGTTGTACCGAAAGCTTTTGAAGTGGGAGAGCTCGTATGGAAGACGTTTTTACCGATTGGTTCTAGAGATCCTAAGTACGGAAAGTGGTCTCCGAATTGGGAAGGGCCGTTCAAGATCAATCGAATTATTCCTGGAAATGCGTATATCTTGGAGACGCTCGATGGTGAGGTTTTCGGTAAAGCAATTAACGCTAAGTATCTGAAGAAATATTATCCTAGCGTTTGGGTTGGAGCATGAGCTGAGATCTGTTTAAAAGCCGATTCCGAGGAGTCGCCTATAGTTCGAAAAACTGTTTAACACTTGGGCGAATTGGTGATAGTTTTACTCAACGCGTTGCTGTTGAGCAAAAGCCGATTCTCAGTGAATCGCCTATAAATCCAATTGGTCAGCCAAATCTAAGAAATCGCCTATAGACGAGCATAGCATAAAAATGCATAAGGAAATTATGGTTATTACATAGGCACGGAGGCCTCAGTTGTTTTGCCCAAGAGGCAAGGTGGAACA
Organism: Raddia guianensis; assembly: GCA_036346415.1. NCBI lineage: Eukaryota > Viridiplantae > Streptophyta > Magnoliopsida > Poales > Poaceae > Raddia > Raddia guianensis. Next base: position 42,595,777 of record CM070539.1, read on the forward strand.
TTATTTCTTATCGATAAAATACCGATTTACACATGACAGTTTAAAACTTTGGCTCGCAGGCCAATCATTCACAAAACTCATAAATAGCCGCGGCGGCGCTGGACATTGTGTCCCGGATCCGATTGATGGTTGCAGAATCTTCTTCGGCGGATCCGGGTATAATCGAAATCTTCTTTTTGCGTCGATCTTGCCGGCCGCGAGCCTTCACCATCTTAGATCGCTCCTTGGCCGCTGCTTTAGTCTCCTCGAAGCTGGAATGAGTAGCTGCCTCGGCTTTTCTTGCCTTCTCCAATTCCAGTTCCAGGGACTTAACCCTTGAGGCTGCTTTGGAGGCCGCAATCTTTGCCGATTCTGCCTCGTTCTTCAGTTTTAGGAGCTTGTCGTTTTGGGCGTTGGCATCTTGGATCAGCCCCTTCAGCTCGGCTTCAGCATCCTTGAGCGCTTCTCTTTGGTGTAGCCGGTCCAAGGCAGCGTCGAAATCGGCTTTCTTGTCGCCTAGGGGCAGCACCTTTTCGATGGCCGAAACCACCTGCTCAGGAAGAACCTCTTTAATGGAATCGGCTAGTTCCCGTATGGCAGAAGGATTAGCCAAGAAAGCCGATTCGTCACCAAACAGCTCCCATATCTGTTTAAGCTTATTGAGGGTGTCCGGAGAAAACCGATTCTTCTTGATGGTTTCCTGGGCTGATGACTCGATGACGGCTGGAGGAGATGAAGCCCTTATCGGAGAAGATAAGAAATCTAGCTCGTCATCGAGCCAGTCCATGCTGGATGGATCGAAGTTCTGCTCATCGATTTTCTGGCCGTCGTAAGTGATGACCTGCGTGGACACCACTGTTACCTTGACTGGGCTGCGGGGTACAAACATATACTGAAGAAAAGAAAATTGAAGTTACAAGCAATCGGAATTCAAGGATTTTATAAAGTATAAGGTGAGAAGTTCCGATTACATCTTGAGGGTTGAAGGCCGGAGGCATCTGCGACGCTGGAGGAGGAGCAGGAGTGCTATCTTTCTTCTTGGAGATGGGGGAGGTGTCCTGAAATCCAAATTCCGATAACTCAAAGATGCCAATAAGAAGTTTGTAAGAGTTTTGGGGATCGAGTGCTTACTGTATCACAGATAGACTCGGTGCTATCGGGAGTACGCACCTTTGGAGGCCTCGGTTTTCTGGCAGCCAGTTTCTTCCTCAGGCCGGTTTCGCCTTCGGGTTTCCCTGTTGAGTAAAGATGAATAAGAAATCGGATATTTCAGAGCTATATGTTATAAGCCGATTTTACCTCTCTTCTTAGACTGCTGAGAGGAACCTTGCGCGAAGGCCGATGCAGACTTGGCCGTGGAGTGGAGTTGACCGGCCGCTTCTCCAATGAGCTTGGCCTTGGGGTGCTTGTCACCACTCTAAAGAAATAAAAAAATAAACAAGAGGTTAGTAATCGGAAAAGAATAATGTGAGTTAGCAAACGCACGCAAGTTAGCAACCTCGCTTCTAGAAGATGACGTATGAAGCTGGGAGTTTGTTCTCTCGTCGTCTGAGTCTGATGAGGAAGGTCCCGATTCTGAAGAATTTTCCTCTTTATCTTCATCAGAACTATCGGAATCAGTATTACTTGAGCTGCTAGCTTCCGATTCGGCAGCAGTCTCCGCCATCTTTGGCGATTTTGGCGATTGGGCTTGCAGGTTTTCTTTTGACCAGTGACTCGTTCGATTAAGGTTGAAGCTCCGCCTTCTGTAGCATAAATGTTTTTTGCGATAGCTTCCCACTAGTTGTCAAACCTTGGCGAGGTATCAGCCCACATTCTAAATTCCGATGGCATTTCAAAGTCAATGTGAGCAGCTGACAGAATTCCATAAGCCGATTGAGGGCTCAAATCTTCTCTGGCATTCAAATGGCGATAAATGAAGTGGTCAGGAATGTCTTGACCAAGGTTGAATTGCCGAGCAACCACAGCCGGGTGATAGAATTCGTAGGATGGCTTTCTGATGTGGGTCCTCGTGCTTAGAATGGCAAAGAAAATACCTGGAGAGATGAATTCCTTATATGCTGGCAGGGTTTCTCCCTTTAAAGTGTTAGCTAATCAGAAAAACGTAGAAATCGGATATCTATTTAGATCAATATATGGATTGAACTGCTCTAATCCGTATTCCGATTCAGACATGGTATAAAATGCAACCATGGACATGGCAAGATCCTCTTGGTTTAAGCGCCGCCTGTTAAAGTTGACTGAGATCATTTCTCAATATGATCTGCATGAGCGATCAGTGCTATCGGATTCTTTCTCGCTTGGAAATCTTAGGCTGAAATCTAATTCGCCAAGGGAGTTGTATATCTGGAGTTTCAGGAACATTCCGATAAACCAGAAAGGGCCGCCTAAGTTGCCGACTGAGTAATCGGCTTTCGGTGAGCAGAGACCTTCCCTGATCTCATGCATCATCCGGTAAGTGGCTCCTATGAGATATTTGCCGATTGCCAGTTTTTGTCCAGATGCCAGTGCCTCAGCCACTCCTTGGTAAACCTTGCTGGGACTAAGAGATTGCCCCCAGAAGAAAAACCGATCGAGCCACATGTTCAGAAAAGCGATGTGCTCTTCATCTTCCACGTCGCCCATCTGCTGGTGGGTACTGATGTAACGCTGCCATCCAAAGTTCTTCTCAGGGACCAGCTTCAAAGTGGCGGAGAGATCAAAAGCCGATAGCATCTCGCCATCAGGACTAAGACCAGTTAACATGGCTACATCAAGAAGTGTAGGGCTAATTGGTCCAGTTGGGAAGAAAAAGGCGTTCACAGTGTCGCACCAGAAATAAGCCGATGCTGCCATAAATGGTTCGTCTGCTAGTGGTGGAGATAAGGAAAGAAGAATGGCATCGGTTATTCGTAGCTTGTCCCATTGCTCTTGTTTTTGGCCATAGACCCGAATCAGCCAGTCCTTATATCCTTTGATTGGTCTAGGCCAAGATCTAAATGCCGATTTCAATATTTACCGAGTTTATCGGCAAATAAAGGAGACGTGCTCTGAAATGGAATATAAAAGCCGACGGGTCTCGTTCTCCTATTGGTCCCAAAGAGTACAGAGCCTCAGTCTCTGAGCATGCGAATAGTACCTGAGACATGATGCCGATTGGACGATTGGCTGCGCGCTGGAAGTCTTGGGAGCTCCGGAAATTCCGATGCAAGAGACGTGTGAAAATGACGGCGAATGACGCGATATTTGTAGCAGTGGTAAAAACTAGGGTTTTACCGCGCATTTCGGCGTTACTGTTTCAGCCCATATTGTCTGCTGGGCTGACACGTATACTCAAATGGGCCGTAAGCGAAGATTATGGGGGTAAAAATGTGAAATATTTCGACACGATTTGGAGGATATCCGATTTTCAATTGAAAGTTCGGCTAATAAGAATACTCATTGCCAAACTTAGGGGCATATGTTGACACCCAAATTTGGCAGGAAAATCAGATATGGTATGGTGGTTGAATGAATTGGAATTGTTGGGCCAAATCAGAAAATGGGCTTCGGCGGAAAGAAGGAAAATATATTCAAGAAAACCGATGGCCACAAGACTTCGGAAGAGATACGATTTGATCGGAAACGCAAGGCGATAAAATAGGTCGTATCGATATCGGCTTTGTAATACTATAAATAGGACCTTAGGCCTAGAGAAATAGGGATCTAATACCCAATACACAAAACTCTTTCTCGAAACCGATCGACCTCGTCGAAAGGCTTCAACTCGCAGGTAGAGCTATCTCGATGGGATAATCGATTATGTCCTTGTAACCCGTCTGCATGGCTGCATCGTCTTGATCTCATGTATACAAACCATGTTAAACTGTCTCGGGATTTACCGATCTTTAACATGTTCTCGCATATTGCACTGTCTCTATTCAATCAATCTGTAATGTGTGTTTATCCTGCAATGCCGATTATCATGTACTTTGTATGCTTTTTCCGGAATCCGATATATGCGACTGTCTCGTTGAATCGATCTTGCGTATGCCTCGTTTAGGATTTTTGCATGTATAAGTGTTTGCCGATCAGCACTGCATCTATTGGTTTTAGACATTTAAATCGGTTTATTGGTTTATATCTAGAATTAGGTCTGAATACTGTCTTGGCCTGACCAATCTATTCAATCTGTTTCCTAGTTTAATCCAATGCATTGATGCGAAGGTTTATTGCTAATGTCATATAAAAATACCAAAAAGAAATAGAAGGATTAAATTTAAATGCTTATTCATATCTATTTGCTCTATCTAGCCTTAAGCCGATAGATTGTGTAATCGGATTATTCAAAGCCGATTACAAGTTGACCTGATCTGGCTACATCAAACAGCCGATTAGGCTTATATTGCTAACGATCTTCTCCTTGTCAATTTACAGGTCAAATTGACTGGCACGTTTGGTTTCTCGTTGCGACGCAATCACAGAATTGACGCTTCGGCACGTGTGTTCGCGAGAAACTCACTTTTCGTGTCAACAACGCCGAGCGACTTGCGTGCTCTTAGTCCCGCGAGGAGGGCCTCGTACTCCGCGGCGTTGTTAGTTGCCGCAACGTGTAGTTGGATAGAATACTGGAGTTGCTCTCCTTGAGGGGAGATGAGAACAAAACCAGCCCCCAGTGCGCGACCGTCGAAAAACATGGTCCAGAGGGTTTCTTCAGGTTACTCGGGAGCTTCCTGGGATTTGGGCGGGCAGGTCCATTCAGCGACAAAGTCAGCTAGGACCTGGGATTTAATAGCATTTCGGATAGAAAACAGAATGTCGAACTCTGCTAGTTCCATTGCCCACTTAGCTATGCGTCTGCCAGCTTCCTTGTTCCGTAGGATTTCGCCCAGAGGGAACTTGATCGGGACCAGTATTTGGTGCGTCTGAAAATAATGCCGAAGCTTTCTGTAGGACATGAGCAAGGCGTAGAGCATCTTTTGGACCTCAGGGTAGCGCTCCTTTGATCCATGAAGTACCCCGCTCACGTAATAGATTGGCCGCTGGATGCCTTTCCTCTCCACCGTCAAGACCGCGCTCACCGCCTGTGGCGTGCACCCAAGATACAGCAAAAGTTGTTCGTCATGTCGCGAGGCAGTCATGATAGGTGGGTTGGACAGGTATTGCTTTAGATCTTTAAAAGATCTGTCAACCTCCTCTGTCCATTCGAAGCCATTGTGCTTGCGCAGGGCCATGAAGAAGAGCAGCCCGCGTTCGCCTTAACGGGAAATAAATCTGCTTAAAGAAGCCATCCGTCCTGTGAGGCTCTGGACTTTCTTAACGGTGGTCGTAGGCTTCATGTTTTCAATAGCCTCGATTTTTTTGGGGTTAGCAGAAATTCCTTGCGAACCGATCACATCGCCGAGCAGCATGCCGCATCGCCAAAAGAACACTTCTCTGGATTCAATTTAATTATGTGTCTGGTGAGATTATGAAATGTCTCGGCCAGGTCTTTTACATGATCCCTAGCATACTTGCTCTTTACTACTATGTCGTTAACATAGACCTCCAGATTCCTTCCGCGCTGTTTTAAGAAAGTTCTCTCCATTAAGCATTAGAAGGTGGCACCAGCATTGCGTAGACCGAAAGACATGGTCGTATAGTAGAAAGTGTCGAAGGGGGTGATAAAGGCAGTATTTTCTTCATCCTCGGGGGAGATGCTTATTTGGTGATAACCGGAGTAAGCATACAAAAAACACAAAATCTGGGCATCTGCAGTCGCGTCGACCAGTTGGTCTATGCGAGGCAGCGGAAAATTGTCCTTAGGACAAGCCGCGTTCAAGTCAGTATGGTTGACACACATCCTCCACTTGCCGCCTTTCTTCTTTACGATCACAGGGTTGGCCAGCCACTCGGTGTGATCAACCTCGCGAATGAACCCAACGGCGAACAGCTTTCCAAGCTGATCGTTGATGATCCCCTGCTTGAAATCAGAAAAGCAAGCTTCGGTGAGCAGGCTTTTGTCCTTTGGATTGCCGGTTTATGCTCAATAACCTCCCTTGGGACCCCGGGCATGTCAGACGGCTTCCAGGCAAACACGTCTGCATTAGCTCGGAGGAAGGCAACGAACTCGATTTCCTATTTGGGTTCTAGATTGGCCCTCAAATGAACTGTCTTGGAAGGATCATCAAAAGACAGCGGAACTTCCTTGATCTCTCCCTCTGGCTGGAGAGAAACCTTGGAATGAGCAGACATAGTCTGCGCCTCTTTGGGACCACGCGGGGGAAATTGGTCGATCAGGACAAGGGACTGCTCATCGCAATCTAGAGCAGCCTTGTAACTGCCCTTGACCGTGATCACGCCGCTGGGTCCCGGAATCGTCACGCAATGGTAGGCATGGTGGGACATGGCCATGAATTTTCCCAGAGATGGCCGGCCCAAGATCGCGTTGTAGGCGGATGAAAAGTCCACCACGTCAAACGTGACCAACTCTGTTCGAAAGTTGCTTAGGCTACCGAAGGTAACGGGCAAAGCAATCTGCCCTAGCGGCCAAACAGCTTCTCCCGGTACAATCCCATAGAAGGGCATCGCGACCTCTTTGAGTTTGGAACGAGGAATCTGTATCTCGTCCACGACTCTTGCGGAAAGCAAGTCCAGCGCACTCCCGCCATCGATCAGAACACGCCCGACTCTAGCATTGCTGATGGTCGGAGCGACCACCAGCAGGAGCCACTGCGCTTGGTCATCCCAATGGGGCAATCTTCCTTAGAGAAGGAGATTGAAACCTCGGTCCACTTCATCGGCTCCGGCTGTGGTTTGCCCTTCTCGACGTTGTGGACCTCCCGAGCAGCTTCCTTGAGGCTGCGCCGAGAGGGATAGGCCGAGGAGCCGCCAAAGATAACGGCTATGTGGTTCACGGGCTCAGGATAGTCATCCTCATCGTCCCGATCACCATCATCGGCTTGGCGCTTGGCCTTGCCGGCATCATCTTTTTCTGATAGGGTGGGCATTGGGCCTTTACTGTTGTAGAAATCCTCGAGCTTTGCAGCCCAGGTCCTGCAATGGCGGATATCGTGGCCGTAGCCCTGGTGGAACTGGCAATATTGCTCACCCGGATCTTTCTTGCCTTGATCGCCTTCCTGGGCAGGCTTCTTGCCCTTGTAGTTATTGGTGGGCTTTTTCTGCCCGTTCTTGGGAGTAGGTGCGCGATTTATACCCGCAACGGTATTGTTCGGCGCACCTTTGTTGTTCTTTTTCTTCTAGGACTTCTTGTCACTAGGAATGGTGTTATTATTCTTCTTCTTCTCATCTACACCAGGCTGGACGGGAAGTTCGCCCTTGTCAAACACCTTTTTGTACTGAACACGCTCTGTCGCGTTGGCATAGCGATCAGCCGCCTTGAAAAGATCATTGGCGGTCCAGGTCTCATTGATCTCGAGATTCTAGGTGAGCCGCTCGTCGCGGACACCGTTTTTGAAGGTGCGGACAACTGACTCATCCATGATGTTTGGGATCGTGTTGCGGATCTTGATGAAACGCTTCACGAAGTTACGGAGGGTCTCCCCGTTCATCTGGATCATCTGGTGCAGGTCATCCTCCTTGCCCAGACGCACGTAACAGCTCTAGAAATTAGCGATTAGAGCGTCACAGAGTTGGTCCCAAGAGTGGATGAAAGCTTCCTGCTGATTGAACTGCCACGTCCGAGCAGCACCCTCAAGAACAGTCGGAAGGTAATTAGCCATAACTGGCTCGTCACCCCGGCTGCCATGATGGCGGTAGCGTAGATGGAAAGAAACTCCTCTGGGTTTTGGGTCCCATTGTACCTCTCCATGTGGCTAGGTTTGAACTTGCAAGGCCACCTGACAGCGCGGAGCTCGTCAGAGAAAGCCTTGCAGCCCAAGCTGTACGCCCGACCACCTTCTCCTGCAGACCCTAGTCTTGAAAAGACATTAGTCATGTTGCTCGGAGGGACTCTAGTTGAATGGAAAGATTCTGCCTGGTGATATTCTCTCCGAAACAGTCCTCTACGCTCCTTCCTCGTGGTCGTGACAAAGTGTTCGTCCCTAGGGGATCGCCCGTGATCGCTGCGCGCCCGCTTGCCCTTGTGGTCGCGGCGACCACGCGGACTTGGTGAGCGTTGTCGACCACGGGTATCTTGCTCGTAGCGAGTCTCCCTTTGACAGTGACGAGAGTCACGCGATCGATCGGAGCGCTCGCTGTCCAAGTCCTTCCGCGCAGGCTGACTGTATTGCCCGGAGGAGGAGTTAACTTCGCCTATGAGCTTAAGGCCTTCAGTCAATCGCTCTAAGTGAGAAGCAACAGCGTCGCCCATGAGGGCGAGGTTGGCCTGGTTGTTGGATCTGATCACCGTTTCCATGGCTTGAAGTCGTTCCCGACTCTGATCAAGGGCTCCTGGGATCCCTGTTGGCGTCCGCGTTTTGCCCGACCGAGTTCTGGTTATGCGGGAATTCGCCACGAGCAGGTAGAACGTCTGCCGGGGGACTTGGCGGAGGTACGCGAGGCGGGTCGCGTCGTTGTCGCTTGCGCCGATCACGAATCTGCGCCAATGTTTGATTAATTGAGGCATCCAGACTACAGCGAACAACTTCTTGCTCGCGAGCAGTTAGCGCGGCCCCATCCTGGTGCCGAGAAGAATTGATCTGCTCGATATCGTCGGCCGCCGTGGCCCGCGCACGATCCTCTGAGGTTTTTGTGCCGGCCATGTTGATGCTGCGATGGCCGCGCGGTGGCACACCAGGTGGTGTCATCATTGTGTCGCCATAGAAGGAATCGACCGACATGGCCTTGGAATATGTGAGATCTAAACCAGCGTAAAGATCGTCAGTTCCGTAATCATCGTCAACGACGGGAGCGTGAGCTAAGACCATTTCCGGAATGTAGCCGAAGACTTCCGTCCCAGATCTGGAAGGTGATCGAGATCGAATGGATCGTTCCGATCTGACAGGGGATGTAACATCCTGCCCTTCTGAGTCATAGCCCTCAGGAAGAGTTTCTTGGTCGCTGAATGAGTTCGACATGCTTGAACAGGCTTGATCTACTAATTTAACCACGGACGGCGCCAACTGTCGACTGCAGGGATATCGGTCCCAAGTCAACCAATGTTCTTGAGAAGGGGAGATAGAAGACACTGCCGAGCAGGGCAAACAGCAATCAACAAGCAGCGGACAAACACATGATTTTTATACTGGTTCAGGCCTCTCCGGAGAGATAATAACCCTACGTCCAGTGCTTCTTTATATGAAAGGGGATTACAAGAAAGAACTCAACGAGACGAACAGGTCTCGGCGAGATTCTAGGTGTATAAGAAGCATTATTCGATCATGTCCCCTCTACACGCCGTAGAGGCTTGGTTTATATAGTGTGAAACAACCGACCTACGGGGAATAATCGGGCCGGGCTGGTCGCGTGCCAGTAACGGACTCGTAGACATGCCAATTATATCCCGCAGTTGATATGGTATATATCTAATTCTTGGGGATCACGACGTCTGCTTCAATCCAAAAAACCTGCGTCCGGATCTTCACGTAGCCGTGCGGAACTCTGTTCGAGTCGGACTCGAACAGGAAGCCTAGGCCACCACGCACCATGCCGACCAGGAGGCTGTTCGGCAGGATGCACATGGGCCTAATAGAACCCTCTAGGGAGCCAGGCCCTAGGAGGCTGTTCGGTTAGGCCGTCAGGGAGTGGGCCATGGTAATGGGCCGTGATTTTATCCCCGACACCTAGCAGATTTAGAAGGGGTGGTTTTGATGGTGTGGCATCCAATTTTCTCAAGTTGCATGCGTACGAGGTCTAATTATTTATTTTTGGACTAAAAATAATTTTAAATTATTTTAGTGCGTAAGAATCAGAAAAGAGTAACTTCCGTAAAAAAGATTGATAAAATATTTAAATCAATGTTTTTAGTTAATTGTAAGAAAAATTTCAAAATAAAGTTTAACAATTTGGACGTGCCATTTTTTAAAATTTCCAAATAATATTCCCAGGACAATTGCACCAAGGTACTCTTAAAATTTTATCCATACCTTTTGGAGTACAAAAAAACACTAATTTGACAACCTATATATGTGTGACATGGGCAAAAAACAAGATGTCACATCACCAAACTAAATCGTTTTCTATGTTTTCTTAAAACAAAAAATCTTTTTCTATGTACTCTACCTAATGTGGAAATCTTTGGCATTCTATGTAAAACGTGGAAGCTTTTAATAGCATCGTCTACATACGTAAGTTGAATTTTGCTTTTACTATTAAACTAACATCTTATTAGTCTTCGAATTTGATTTCTAGTTTTGAATTTGAATTTTTGACTGAACTAATCAAAATTTCAATTATGGATTCTTCAAATTTGGAATTTTTGTTTTGAAATTTGTTTTTCATTTTGTTAATTTAATTTAAGATTGGACCTTCAAAATATAAACTCATTAGTCTTTTGTACCAGTGATTTGGATTCTTTAGATTTTGTAATTAAAAATTTGAGTTTTAAAATTTAATCTTAGGTTTTCTAACTACTGTTTAAAAATGAATAACAAAATTTTGTATTCTAATTAGATTTTAATAATTTGAAATGAAATCCCAATCGCCAGTATGAGAGATTGGGGAATTCCCATCCTTTTTGCGTGGGTCAACAAAATGAGTTGGAAATTCATTGAACTCTCGTACAAGATATTGGGATTTTTCAAATTTTAAATTTGAAGATTTAGGTTTGCAAATTTGATTTCTTATTTTTAAATTTAAATTTTTGATCGAAACATGCAAAATTTGAATTTGTTGATTTTCGTACCAAAGATTGGGGTTCTTCAAGTTTTAAATTTGAAAATGCTTTTTAAAAGTTTTATGTAGCATTTTTAACCAAATATAGAGTGTATATGGCATAGTTTTTTAAAGCATTTTAACAACCTCCTTACGAAACATATATAATAATATGAATTCGCGTCTAAAATATATGCCCCATTTTAATCTATCGAAAGGTGGGAAAAAATTCAAATAGTAATTTGTTACAACCCTAAGAGAAATTACATGACGCAATCATTATTTTTTCCTTGGTAAATCGTCGATCTAGTAAAATATCTCATGCATGAAGTTGCTCATACAACATTGGTTAATTGATTTATGAAATCACGAAATGGTCTTTCTTACTTGTGTAAAAAATTTAAAAATGACAGTATCAAGTCTAGTCTTTAGCTTATATTTGTGGCAAAAGAATTCACATAATATATTAACCAAAGGAATTACAAGAATATATAGACGAGAGTATTTCATACCTAAAAGTTTAACTTACAAAAATAAATATTAAAATAGTATGGAAGCGAACAATCTTGAAGTAAACAAGACAATATAAAAGTGATACAGACAACACGCGGCAATCTGTGAATAGAAATGGATGGCTGCCAAGAGAGAAAAATCGTCCCAAAAATATAATCATGCTACAAGTTTTCTAATATTTTTAGAATTTGATATCGTAAAGGCACTCGAATTGTCAACGTACGGTACAGGGGGCCGACATCGACGACATTCACTACTAGGGAACAAGCTTTCTCAAGCGGTTCAAAAAACCCGAAGTCAGCCATTAGAAGCGGTTTATTAGCCACAAAGCTAGGAGAGCATCTTTAGAAGCGGTTCGGGACACGAACCCCTTCTAAAAGTCAAGAAATAGCAGCGGTTTATGCCCCCAACCACTTCTAAAGCACTACAAGCGGTTGGGGACACGAACCGCTTATAATGCTTGGGCTTTAGCCACGGTTCGTGCCTCGAACCGCTTCTAAAGGCCCATTTTCAAATAGATAAAAGGAAAGCTCCACCTATCTAAACAGATATCACGTGTGGGTGGGTTGGCTAGGTGTGAGTTACGTGGAGGGATGAGGTCGTGGGTTCGAATCCCACCTCCCCTAATATTATTTGGCTTTTTTGACACCTCTACAAACGGTTCGAATCCCACCTCCCCAACCCCTAATATTATTTGGTTTTTTTGACACCTCTACAAACGGTTCGAATCCCACCTCCCCCAATATTATTTGGCTTTTTTGCACCTCTACAAACGGTTCGAATCCCACCTCCCCCAACCCCTAATATTATTTGGTTTTTTTTACACCTCTACAAACGGTTCGAATCCCACCTCCCCCAATATTATTTGGCTTTTTTGCACCTCTACAAACGGTTCGAATCCTACCTCCCCCAACCCCTAATATTATTTGGTTTTTTTTACACCTCTACAAACGGTTCGAATCCCACCTCCCCCAATATTATTTGGCTTTTTTGACACCACTCTCGTAATGCTCCGCGAGGCATCAGTCATGGTTGCTTACAAGCGAAGAACCCTGACCGCTGGGCGCTGGCTCTTCCCGCGCGCCCACGGGCGGCAATCTGAAACCGGCCGTGAGCCCGCGATGGGATATGGCGCTACTGCTGGGACCTAGCTGGTTCCACCGCACGCGCGCGAGGCCGCGCTGCTTCGACGGTGGCGGTGGCACCCGTGCATTTTGGTTTCGCATGGATCGATCCGACGGACCATGCGCGCGGCTCTACCATATTGATTGCAACTCTTGTCTTGCCTGCCCGCCCATCGTCTCACGTGTTGCTTGGGTTTTTCGTGGTGTGCCGTGTGCCGACGCCAGCCGGAATCCTGCTGCCGCGTCAAGCCACCGCTCGCCGCGCGGCGAAGCCTCGGGCGATTGCAAATTTGCCATTCCCAGAAACCGAGTTGATTGAAAGCTGAGATAATGTGATCTAGCCCAGGCAATAAACAAGTCCATCAAAGTAAGCCAGTTCCTTTAAGAGCAAAATAAAAGTTGAGTGCCCACCAAAACAGAGGTTTGTCACAGTGAAATAATCGTAATAATGTACTCCCTCCGGTCACAAAAAAAAGTCGCCGTTAACTTTTGCACACAATTTTGATTATTCATCTAATTAAATTTTATAAATATATAAAAATATAAGTCATACTTAAAATATATTTAACAATAAACTAAATCACAACAAAATAAATGATATTTACATAAATTTTTTTAATAAGACGAATGGTCAAAGTTGTGTGTAAAAGTCAACGACGACTTTTTTTTGTGACAGAAGGGAGTATTTAATTGTGGAATGTACGTTAGATATATAGCCGATCACGTACCATATCAACCCATAATTTTTGAAACAACATCGGTAGGCTATGGCACAATGAACAACAAGCATTGCGCGCTAACTAAGGAAAACATAATCACCAAAAATATTGTGTAATACTCTCCCGCAGTTGGAACGGTAACAGGTTGAACGTCTAGAATAGATGTGAAGATGGTGGAGAGAGATGATGGAAGACCTTTGGTGAAGATATTCACATAATGTAAAGTTGTGGGTACAGGAAGCACACGCACAATGCCTGCCATGACTCATTCGCGTACAAAGTGGAGATCAATCTCGATATGATTCGTATGTTGATGCTAAATGGGATTCGTCGAAAGATAGCCGACACTGACATTGTTACAGTAGGCGATTGTCTAGAAATAACTGGTAGTCTTAGCAAGAAAATAATTGGCCACAACACGATAGTAGTCCTCAATGCTTGAACGAGACAAAACTAACGCTATGAAAATAAGGTTATCATGGATGAATACACCATAACCTAAAGTAGTGACGTGTATCTGGACAACCAGCCCAATTAGCATATGAGCAATAAGGGACGTGGTGTCTGTGTGGTGAAGCTGCAAACCATTGAAGAATGAAGAATGTTTTTAATGTGCACTGAGTGGTGCTCTTGAGGGGTCATACATATGCAAACAAGTCGGCTGAACAACATATGTAATATTCGGCCTTGTGAAATTGAGATAGCACAAATCTTCGACATGTTCTCTATAATGTGTGAGATCTAAAATAGGGGTACCATCAGATGTGGAAACTTTAGAGCTCATGTCAACAGGAGTGCTCAAGGACATAAAGGATGTACTAGTGCTAAGGGAGAAACATATTGTTCGCATGCGAATACACAAAAACACCAAATAAGTGATGCAACTGACCAAGACCAAGCCGTGTACCGTTGACAAACCCAGAAGGTTGTCGGGGATAAAATCACGGCACATTGCCATGGCCCACTCCCTGACGGCCCAATCGAACAGCCTCCTAGGGCCCGATTCCATAGAGGGCTCTTTCAAGCCCATGTGCATCTGCGAAACGGCTTCTGGCGGCCGCGGTGCGTGTGGCCTAGGATTCGTGTTGGAGTCCGACTCGAACAGAGTTCTGCACGGCTACGTGAAGACCCGGATGTGGTTTCCCAGATTAGAATAAATGTCGCGATCCCCAAGAATTAGAGTTTACCTTATCTACCTCGAGATGTATTTGGCATGTATATGAGTTCGTTACGATCTCGTAGTTAGCCCAGCCCGATTATCCCTGGTAGGTCGGTGGTTCAACACTATATAAACAGGGCCCCTACGGCGTGTAGAGGGGTCGGAAGCCAGCACGACTTAGACGTCCACCACGAGATCATCGCATACAACTTCCTGTGCACCCATAATCTCGCCGAGACTTGTTCGTCTAGTCGAGTTTGCTCTTGTAATCCTCTTTGATATAAAGAAAGGTTGGACGTAGGGCTATTATCTCTCTTGAGAGGCCTGAACCAGGATAAAAACCCTATGTCTCCCTGTTGCTCGTTGATTGTTGTTCACATTGCTCGGCAGGTCTTCTATCTCCCTTTCTCAAGAACCTTAGTTGACAGTTGGCGCCGTCCGTGGGGAAGTAGATCAAGCCTGATCGAGTATATCGAATTCGCTCAGCGACCAGAAAATTCTTCCTGAAGAGTATGACTCAGAAGAGCAGGATGTCTCATCCCCTGCCAGATCGGATCGATCCGTTCGATCTTGATCGCCTTCCGTATCTGGGACAAAAATCTCTAGCTATGTTCCGGAGATGGTCCTGGATCAAGCTCCCGTCATTGACGATAATTATGGAACCGATGATCTTTACGTTGGTTTAGATCTTTCGGATTCCAGGGCCATGTTGGTGGATTCTTGCTGTGGCGACACAGTGATGACACCGTCCAGTGTGCCCTCGCACTGCCGTCGCAGTATCAACATGGCCGGCGCAGGAACTTCGGAGAATCCTATGCGGGCCGCGGCAGCCGAAAAGTTCGAGCATGTTAACTCTGCTCGGCAACAAGATAGATCTGCACCAACTGCTCGCAAGCAAGATGTTGTTCGCCGCAGTCTGGATGGTTCGATCAACCAAACTCTGGCACAGATTCGCGATCAGCGCAAGCGTCAGCGACGCAACCCGCCTCGCGTACCTACACTAGATCCCCCGACAGAAGTTCCACCTGCTCGGGATGAATCCCCGTGCAACCGGACTCCGGTCGGGCAAGACGCGGACGCTTCAGGGATCCCAGGATCCCTTGATCAGAGTCGGGAACAACTCCAAGCCATGGCAACGGTGATCAGATCCACCAACCAGGCCGATCTTGCCCGCATGGGCGACGCTGCTGCTTCTCACCTTGAGCGACTGGCCGAAGGCCTTAAGTCCATAGGTGAAGTTAACACCTCATTCGGGCAGCGCAGTCAGCCCGTCCGGGTGGATTCGGACGGAGAGCGCTCCGATCGATCGCGTGACCATCGTCACCGTCAAAGGATGACTCACCGCGAGCAAGATACCCGTGGTCGCCGTCGCTCGCCAAGTCCTCGTAGTCATCGCGACCACAGGGCAAGCGTGCGCGCGACGATCACAGACAATCCCTTCGGGAAGAGCGCATCGTAGCGACCACGAGGAAGGAGCGTGGAGGATTATCACGGAGGGAGTTCCTCCAGGCAGAGTCCTCCCACTCAACTAGAGTTCCTCCGGGCAATAGGACCAGCGTCTTTTCAAGACTAGGTTCTACAGGGGAAGGTGGCCGGTCGTATGCCTTGGGCTGTAAGGCTTTCTCTGATGAGCTTCGCGCTGTCAGGTGGCCCTCCAAGTTCAAGCCCGGTCACATGGAGAGATACAATGGGACTCAGAACCCAAAAGAGTTCCTTTCCATCTACGCTACAGCCATCATAGCAGCCGGAGGTGACGAGCTAGTTATGGCAAATTACCTTCCGACTGTCCTTGAAGGTGCTGCTCGGACGTGGCTGTTCCACCAGCAAGAAGTTTCCATCCGCTCTTGTAACCAACTTTGTGACGCTCTGATTGTCAATTTCTAGAGCTGTTACATACATCTGGGCAAGGAAGATGATCAGCACCAGATGATCCAGATGAACGGGGAGACCCTTCGCAACTTCGTGAAGCGTTTCATCAAGATCCGCAACACGATCCTGAACATCTCAGACGAATCTGTTGTCCGCGCCTTCAAAAACGGAGTCCGCAATGAGCGGCTCACCCAGAATCTTGAGATCAATGAGACCTGGACCACCAACGACCTGTTCAAGGTGGCTGATCGCTATGCTAATGCGGCAGAACGCGTTCAGTATAAGAAGACGTTTGACAAGGGCGAGCTGCCCGCCTAGCCTGGTGTAGATGAAAAGAAGAAGAGCAGCAGCAATCCTGATGACAAGAAGTCCCAGCAGAAGAAGAAAGGTGATGCGAACAATACCGTCGCTGGTATAGATCACGCACCTCCTCCCAAAGACGGGCAGAAGAAGCCCAACAATAACTATAAGGGCAAGAAGCCCGCCCATGAAGGCAATCAAGGCAAGAAAGGTCTGAGTGAGCGATACTGCCAGTTCCACCAGCACTACGGGCATGATATCCGCCATTGTAGGACCTGAGCTGCAAAGCTCGAGAATTTCTACAACGGCAAGGGCCATGCCCACCCTGCTCAAAAAAGATGATGCCGGCAAGGACAAGCGCCGAGCCGATGGTGGTGATCGGGACGATGATGATGAATATCAGGAGCCCGTGCACCATATTGTCGTCATCTTCGGCGGATCCTCGGCTTATCCCTCTCGGCGCAGCCTCAAGGAAGCTGCTCGGGAGATCCACAACGTTGAAAAGGGCAAGCCTCGGCCCGAATCAATGAAGTGGACCGAGGTCTCCATCTCCTTCTCTAAGGAGGATTGCCCCACCGGGATGACCAAGCCTCAGCGGCTCCCACTGGTGGTCGCTCAGACCATTAGTAACGCCAGAGTTGGGCGAGTCCTGATCGATGGTGGGAGCGCATTGGACTTGCTTTATGCTAAAGTCTTGGACAAGATGCAGATTCCCCGCTCCAAGCTCAAAGAGGTCGCAATGCCCTTCTACGGGATTGTTCCGGGAGAAGCTGTTCAGCCGTTGGGGCAGATTGTTCTGCCCGTAACCTTCGGCAGCCCTAGCAACTTCCGGACAGAGTTGATCACGTTCGACGTGGTCGACTTCCCATCTGCCTACAACGCGATCTTAGGCCGGCCATCTCTTGGTAAGTTTATGGCCGTCTCACACCATGCATACCATTGCGTGAAGATACCGGGTCCTAGCGGCGTGATCATGGTCAAGAGCAACTACAAAGCTGCTCTGGATTACGACGAGCAGTCCCTCGCCCTAGTCGACCAGCTTCCACCGCGTGGTCCCGAAGTTCCGCAGACCAAGTCTGCACGTCCCAAGGTTTCGTCCCCACCAGGGGAGAGTC
>CM070539.1:42613364-42813506 GCA_036346415.1 Raddia guianensis
GCCTAATAATATTCTTGTACATAGGAACTTGGGCATGCACCAGCTTGGAGGTATTAACTCACCAACAAGAGCAATAAAGCAAGGTGGGAATGCAAAGGGATTCAACTCGACATTCAATGACCCATCTGACATAAAAATGACATAGAGAATGCAAACGGACTCTGTTTGGGGCGTGTGAGCACTTGTTGGAAAGATAACTTCGTCACCTTTCCAACGGATACAACCTCACCTTCAAATCCCAAGTGAACTGGCCGCAGCAGTCAAAAACATCTCGCGAACAGAACTAGTTGTTTGCTCTTCTTGGGTGCTGTGTCACCATTAATTTGGGCTGAGTACCCATGTTTTCCTGCTTGTGAGAGGACCTCCTAGGGTCATCTCCCTGCTCTATATACTGGACAAGTCTTTCCCTTTTCTCCTTAGGTTTTGTTCATTTGTTGTTGTCTTCCAGATTGGAGAAACACTCTCGAAATCCCTAGTGTCGGTTGACCTATCGATTCCGAGCTTCAGAACTTCAATTCAAGTGTGTGCTTTATCCTTGTTCTTGCTTATTCTCGATTGCTTGCAGGGATAGACCTTCGTGGTCAGGTCAATCGCGTTTGGCGTGGTTGATAACAAGTAGGTTTGGTGGTTTAGCGATCGTCGGGCCCTGTCCTTGCGTGGCTGGAAGCCAGTTCGTCAAAGTCACCTCTCTGCTCAAATCGATTTATCCTTCTCACCAGATGATCGGGCCACCCGAGAGCGCATCATATGTGGAATAATTAAGAACAGGTCCAGATTTAACCTTCTTGTAGCAGCACACCTCCGATGCCAATACCACTAGCATCACATTCAAGTTCAAAGGTCTTACCAAAATCAGGAAGCTGAAGTAGTGGTGCACTTGTCAGCTTTTCCTTTACAGTGTTGAAGGCATTCTCTTGCGCTTGCCCCCAAGAGAACGCAACTCCCTTCTTTGTCAACTCGTTCAGAGGTGCAACAATTGTGCTGAAATCCTTCACAAAGCGGCGATAAAATCCAGCAAGTCCATGAAAACTCCGCACTTGTGTGACTGTTTTAGGGGTCGGCCAACTCTTGATGGCTTCAATCTTAGCTTGATCTACCTCGATCCCCTGTGATGTAACAACATAGCCAAGAAAAGAGACTCGATCGGTGCAAAAGGTGCACTTCTCGAGATTACCAAACAAACGTACATTTCTTAAGGCATTAAAAATAGCACGTAAATGTTCATAATGTTCAGAAAGCGACTTGTTGTAAATCAAGATATCATCAAAATAGACCACCACAAATTTTCCAATGAAGGGACGCAAAACTTCATTCATCAATCGCATGAATGTACTAGGTGCATTAGTTAAACCAAAGGGCATCACTAACCACTCATACAATCCAAATTTAGTTTTAAACGCAGTTTTCCATTTATCCTCAAGTTTCATTCTGATTTGGTGGTATCCACTTCTCAAGTCAACTTTAGAGAACACAGTAGAGCCGCTTAATTAATCTAGCATGTCTTCCAACCTAAGGATAGGGTGGCGATACCTAACATTGATATTATTGATAGCTCTACAATCCACGCACATACGCCAAGATCCATCTTTCTTAGGCACTAAAAGCACAGGAACAGCACAAGGACTAAGGCTCTCGTGTATGTACCCTTTATCAAGAAGCTCTTGAATTTGGCGTTGAATCTCCTTAGTCTCCTCAGGATTGGTCCTATATGCTGCCCGGTTTGGCAACGAGGATCCAAGAATCAAATCGATTTGATGCTCAATTCCCTGAAGTGGTGGTAGCCCCGGTGGCAGCTCCGCTGGGAAAACATCTTCATATTCCTGCAAAATGTTAGCAACAGCAAGAGGCAAAGAAGCAGGCATATCATCCAGAGCAAACAAAGCTTCTTTGCAAACCAAAGCATGGCATTCCGCATTTTTTTTTTCAATCACATCATTCAAATCAGATTTTATGGCTAACATGACAGCACCTTTTAACTTGATTTCAGGTTTTCTAAGATTAGGCTCTCTTTTTAGGTATATCATTCTCATGTTGCACTCTTTTTCCTTTCTCTCTTTCAACTCTCTCAAGATCATCTTTTAGAATGGCAGCATGAGACATTGGTTCCAACACAATTTTCTTTCCATGATGCATGAGAGTGTATTGATTGGGCCGACCATGATGGATAACATTTTTGTCATATTGCCACGGTCTACCTAGCAGTAAGGAGCAAGCTTGCATAGGTACAACATCACAATCAGCATGATCATGCTATGAACCGAGGGAAAAGTGTAACCTCACCATCCTTGTTACCTTGATTTTTCCACTGGAGTTGAACCATTGAATGTAGTAGGGATGTGGATGTTGTGTTGTGGTCAAGCTAAGCTTCTTGACCATCTCCATGCTAGCAAGATTGTTACAGCTACCATCATCAATGATCACTCGAACCGAACGCTCCTTGATGACAAACTTGTTTTGGAACAAGTTGTGGCGCTGGTTTTGTTCAGCACAGTCCATCTGGGCGCTAAGCACACGCTTCACAATGATAATCATGAACTTATCCAACATTTCAGCGTCCAAATGCTCCTCTTCTTGCTCGCCATCACTTTCTTGTCTTGTAAGGTTAGTGGTATACAAAGCACGTTCATCCTCGATATCACTAGTAGAAGTGTACTCACCATCTTCCCTTACAATCAGAATGCGCTGACTTGGACAATCTCGCATAAAGTTCCCAAATCCTTTGCATTTGTGGCATTGCACGTCACGTGTGCGACCGGTGGAAGCAACGGAAGTAGCACTCTTGGCAGAGGCTTGAATGGTCGCTAACTTGCTTGTTTCTGGAACTCAAGTAGGAGTTGAAGAAGTGGTCGGGGCAGCAGAACGTCCATGATTGGTACATGAAGTTGTACGTCCAGCGAAGGAAGTAGATGGTGCTTTGGATCGCTCTTGATTCGGCCGTGTGGACGAAGATCCTCCAAATTGGCTTCTCATTTTGGTTTGCCGACTCTGTACTTCCCTTTCAGCTTTACAAGCAAGATGAAACAAACGAGTGATAGAGTTGTATTCTTTATAATCAAGGATGTCCTGAATCTCTCGGTTAAGCCCTCCCAAGAACCTAGCCATCAAAGCATCACCACTATCCTCTAAATTACAGCTTAGCATGCTAATTTACAATTCTTGATAGTATTCTTCTACCGATTTATTGCCTTGGTTTAAACACTGCAGTTTGTTCAGTAAATCACGAGCATAATATGAAGGGACAAATTTACTTCTCATTAGTTGTTTTAAGGCATCCCATGTTCTAGGTAGGTTGGCACGAGTTCTACGAGTCTCACTCCACCAAATTGAGGCAAAAGCAGTAAACTCACTAGTGGCAGCCCTAACTTTTCTATCTTCAGGAAATTCATAGCATGCAAACTTTTGATCTACCGCTAGCTCCATATCAAGATAAGCATTAGGGTAATATTTACCATCAAACGGAGGTATTGTGAATTTAATGTTGGCTATGTGCTCATTACGTACCTCTCGATGTTCTTGCTGATTTCTACCCGTACCTTGCCGATTGTGTCGAAGTCGCCGATGGTCTCGATCATTATTGATGTTTGAACCCTTTATCATCTTCAGTGTCGGCAACGTAGTCTTCTTCTTCTTCTATCACATTTGCCCTTGCACCAGCAGTGTGTCGTGGTTGGCGTCTAGGTGCGCCATCTTGTTGTTGTGCATTGTCGGTCACATTTCCAGCAAGTGGCGGTTGTTGTTTTTCAAGGCGGTCAACTCGATCGCGGAGGACAGCAAGGTTGTTGTTGATGTCAGCTAAGGCTCTATCTTGATTTGTGGCATGCCCGTTAAGCAAGCGATTAAAGTGCTGTAGGAGACGCCATGACCTAGGTGTGAGATTTTCTTCTTCATTCTCCTCTTGGATTTCGTCATCTGCCATGGTTAGTAGTAAACAGGAAAACACACAAAAATAAATATGCTTCTATCACTATTGGGTGGTGGATTTGGCAAGGCTCTCTCGCTCACATTCACACCATCATCTCGTTCTTACAAGTTCTTACCAGCAAGTAGGGAGGTGCAATCGGTGGGGTTCGTGATAAACCAAGCTTACATGGTGGCAAAGCGATCACAAGGTCCTGCACTTTTGTGGTCAGAAGAAATGTGGAGCTCAGCAGGTGATATATAGTAGCAAATGAGAGACAATCAGCTAATTTCAGATTTGCACAATTTGAATAAGTGTTCAAACTAGCACATAGCCTATGTTTCTGATCAAACAAAGATGTAAAGTAGGCTTAAGCATATATGTGGGTATGGAAACAAGTGCTAGACTGTAACATCCCAAATTTTTAAAACCAATTTGGCACGTTAATTAATTTCTTAAAATGCATAATTTAAAAATGTTAATCATTTATTTATATTGCATCGTGGCATCATCATTTCATGCATCATCCTGGAAATAACTTGTGCATCTAAAATCTCCAAAGTAAAAATATTTTGGAAAGTTGTAGTAAATTGTTAGCTTATAATATTTTCTTTAAGCAAACCCCATGTGGAATTTTGGAAAGGTGTTAATAGATTTTTGGAATTAAAGTATTATTTCCTAAGTATTTTTATATTTAAAAAGGGATATTTGGAAGAGTAGTGCATTTGGAAAATCAGAAAACTTAAAACCATCTCCTATCCTCTTCGGCCCAAGCCGGGCCGGCCCATCTCCCCTTTCCTTCTTTTCTTCTTTTCTCCCCCTTCCGTTTTCCTCTGTTGGTAAGACGATCGCCAAATTAATCAGCCCTTGCCCACGGCCCATTCGCCATCGCCCTCCTTGCGCCCATGAAGGCGCCTCTGGCAAGCGGGCCCGCCTTGTCAGTCTATCCTCCTCCCCTGTTTTCTTCTTCCCCGCGTTGAGCCCGTGTCCGCCGGTCGCCGCAGCTGTTCCACTCTCTCCTCTCTCCCGGGGCCTCGCCAGCTCGTCTCCCCACGCATCGCCGCCCCTACACTCTTCCGCCGGACCCCTCACCGTCCCCTACCCCTTTCTTGTCTTATCGCCGGCCGAACCACCCCTCCGGGTTCAATGCGTTTTCCCTCACGGCGCTGGCCGGAATCGACACCGGCGACTACCAACCCACGAGTCGCATTGAATACGTCCCGGGCGAAGCATTCCTATAAATGGGGTACTGCTACCTCCACTTCCCTTTGCTTTGCGCCATCGCATCGGACGTACACCCGAGCTGGTGCGTTGTTCCTTCTCTCCGCGTCATCGCCGTTACTCTGTGGTTTCGCCGCGATTTTCCATACCAATCTCATCGTGCATTTGGTGCAGGTCGTTCCCGTGGAGCTCGCGCCGTTGATTTGGAGCCGGCTGGTCCGCTCACGTGTTCCCGAGCCCACGCCGTCGCCGCCGCCGTGGTCTCGCCGCCTGGCCGTCTTGCTTGTTCCGGTGAGCTCACCAAGCGTTTCGCCCCTCTACATTGTTGCTTACGGCCGAGGGAATCGGGTTTTGGATTCCGCTTCTCGCCGGCGCCGCGGACGCCATGAGGTTCCGCCGCCGTGCTCTGTTGAGCCGCCGCCTCCGTGCATTTCCGGCGCTGCCGAGACTACCATTGTGTTCGCCTCGCTCGCGTCTAGCTCCCCGCGCTCCCAATCGCCCTCTGGCGGCCGGGTTCGCCGCGGCCGTTCGCAGCGCCGCCGCCGGTGTTGCCTCCCCTGTTTTCCCCTTCGGTGCCGCCGGATGCCACCGACAGGTGGGGCCAGGGGGCCCGCCAGTCAGCCGCGTCGGTCACTCCTCTTCCGCCGCTTCGGCGGCTTGGTTTTAACCGTTTTGGGCCGCCCACGAGCCGCCCAAAGACCAAGTTCCTTCTCTTTTAATTTTTTTTCCGATTCTTGTTTTAAACCTTTATTTGTATACTAAAACACCTGCTAAAAATAACCAGCTTATGATAAAAATTCTATAAAAATTAGTGAAATTACTTTATTAGTTTCTGAACCCGGGAAAATTATGTATTTGCATGTCATACTTGTGGATTCCATCTTTGGTTAAATAGATAAGCTCTAGGTGCGTCATTAATTTCATGTGATGTAAATATTCCATAAAAATTCAGGAAAAATACTTTGGAGGGTGCTGGACCTTAAAAATATTATTTGTATGCATGGCATCCATCCAGCACCCGTTTTGGTTATGCAAGTAATTTTGAGATGGCATCATTCCATGTGTGCATTACCATTTAGCATCATGTTTCCTTTAGATGAAAATACTTGAAACATGGAGTTGATGCATTTCCTTAAAAACAGCATGGCATAAAATATTTTACTTATGTGGTTGTATTGCTTTGCATGCGTGTGCGCGTTTAGGAGGTCAAGCTCCCGAAGACCCGATCGACGACGTCCCCTTCGCTTTCCCCGGAACCGATCAAGGCAAGTCCCCCTTTGATCATATTGAGAAGCCATTTTCGGTTATTTAGAAAATGTTTATTAGACTTGAAAATATGCATGCTAGTTTAAAAGATAAATGCCGTATTTCCTAGACTTAGTTATCATGACCGAATAGAAAGGTAAGAAATATGGTAGGATTAAACCTAAGGCTAAAATATAAATTGCTCTTATTTATATGCTCTGATTGTGGTAGGATAAATGCTTAAAATCATTTATGCGGAATGATTCAATCATTTGTGTGAAATGAGAATATTGTTGAGAAATGTTTGGGAAAGGATGATTTAAAGATAGCGCATCAAGGGTGATGCTTGATAGGAAATGATTTTCCTCTTACCCCAAAATCTTTCCGACTAGGGAGATATTTTGTCAGTCGGTGCGGAGGGCACCAGGTTTTGAAACTGGGCTAAAATATCAAATCTCCCCTAGTCTAAGGACTGCTCATCCTATGATCCTATGAACTGAGCCATTACAGTACGACCTCGAGCCCCGGTATGGGACAGATCGTTGGTCCTCGTGGTTGACGGTCTTGTGGCGAAACATCGTCTGGGTGCGTAGCCTCTCGAGGGTAAGGCGTACCCACTCTGCAGAGTTAAAACTGTCATGATAGCCGTGCTCACGGTTATGAGCGTGCGAAGGGACTGATTATATGGTAGTTTCTTCGTTTTAAAACCAATTTAGAAAATGGGTTTTGAATAAAGGATTTGAGATGAGTAAGGTTTTGAGAAGGATTTCGTTTGAGCTAGGTGCCACCGGCGATATTCCGGATTGGGTGACGGCCTACCGGAAAGTGTCGCGCGGAATGGACCGAGCCGTTTTGAGAAAAGAAAAGAGAAAGGATTTTGTTCTCGCTATGGCACTGAGGCCAAGTGGCGAGAACCGTTTGAGAAGAGCCCAAAGAAAGTGATTAAGATTTATTTTTTCTAAATTGCTTTGTCAAAACTAGGCTAATAAATGCATTTCCGCAAAATATCCTAAGCCTCCCTTGTACTGAACCGCATTTGCATAATTCCGGACTTGCGAGTACAATTTGTACTCACCCTCCTTTTCTCCCCTCTCTTTTCAAAATTTCAACAGCTGGTCCATCTGAGTATGGCTCGCCGTCCGAGGAGGAGGACCCGGATTACGTCGAGGAGACGTTCTCCAATGAAGAGTATGAAGATTAGGGTTACGCGTTCCTACAGCCTTCGTGCCTGTGGGATGAATAAAATTCTAGATGTTGTATTAGGCTTGTATCATTGTGTACTCTGATTTGCGGCCTGCGAGCCGTTGTATGTGTTGCTTGTACTGGACTATGTTCCGTTTGTAATAATATTATCGTTGGCACTGTTCCGTTTCTGTATATCTGTGTGTACTAGCCATGATCCTTGGGACTAGTACGGGTTTACGCTGGTGGAATCCGATCTTGTAAATCGGGTGCCGACATAGACATTCAGCAAGTCACGGATTTGCACTATGGAACAAGAAAACACTTGCAGTTCACTTTTTTCTGCCCACAGGACAGCAGGTTGGTATTTTTGCCGTAACTTTTTTCAGGTGCCTCTTTGCTTATGAAATGTTTTACACTTCTTCCTGACGGTTTTTTTCAACAACTTTTGTTTTGGGCCAACTTTCTGAAAATGAACAGAGAAATTCGCACCAAATTCACAAGTGGACTAATCTGCAGATTTCAAGACAACAATAAGGTCTGAATCAAACATCCATAATTCCTTGGTTCTTTCATGTATGTGGTTGAAAATTGGTATAATGATAGAAGAACAAGTCTGGGATCTTCTCCTTTTAGTTTCACTCAAAAAGGATAAGGGAATTAGGAGATATGGCGTTTTTGGTGCAGACTGCAGAAATGAAAATTTTCTGGTCGAGATTGATACTTGTTTTTGGGTGTTTTTGAGTGGATTTTGATGTGAGGAGATGAACAAGAAGGTGAACAGCAACAAGACAACACTTTGAACGAACACAAACTCGAATTAACAAACTAAAATAACCGATTGAAAAGGCACAAAGGGGCTTGGACAGCGGGTAAACAAAATTTTTGTATGGCAAATTTTCTGGACTATAGGTAGAACACATACTAACAAAGATACAAGATCTCACCAGGCAACCATTGCTCTGATACCAAATGATGCGCTCTCGGGTGGCCCGATCTTCTAGTGAGAAGGATAAATCGATTTGGGCGAAGAGGTGGCTTTGACGAACCGGCTTCCAGCCACGCAAGGACAGGGCCCGACGATCGCTAAACCATCAAACCTACTTGTTATCAACCACGCCAAACACGATTGACCTGACCACGAAGGTCTATCCCTGCAAGCAATCGAGAACAAGCAAGAACAAGAATAAAGCACACACTTGAATTGAGGTTCTGAAGCTCGGAATCGATAGGTCAACCGACACTAGGGATTTCGAGAGTGTTTCTCCAATCTGGAAGACAACAAGAAATGAACAAAACATGGGTACTCAGCCCAAATTAATGGTGACACAGCACCCAAGAAGAGCAAAAGACTGGTTCTATTTTCGAGATGTTTTTGACTGTTGCGGCCAGCTCACATGGAATTTGTAGGTGAGGTTGGATCCGTTGGAAAGATGGCGAAGTTATCTTTCCAACAAGTGCTCACACGCCCCAAACTAACCGACAAAACCCCTACACTTAAATCTTTGCTCCTCCCGAGTAAAGATTTAGAAATATGAACAAGGGATCAAGTAGAGGCTAACGTGGATTTGATACACAACTTCTCAAGAAATCTAGCTTGGCATAAACCTTATTTCGAATCGTTCCGTATACTTGTGGGGTTTGAAGTGGCTAAAAATCTTGCCTTCAGGAGTTGAAAGATGGAATAGCTTGAATGAGGAAATAACTCGCTTCCTCTCCTCTGGCACATTTAGAGTTTTGAAGATTTAAAAAGAATTCCCAGATCGTTTTTATTCCTCAAGTGATACTCTCGAATCACTTAATTGTGGTTCCTTACCAAGGTCTATGGCCAACTTGTGCCTACAAACTAAGGCGTATGTGGAGCTCAAGGTAGGCATAAGAGTGGATCATCTAATGTTGTGTATGTTGTTGAGTCAAAACTTGATCCAAATGAAGATTGTGCTACTCCAAATCCTGATCGTTAGAAAATAATTGCTTTGGAGTGAGGGAGAGAATGAACTCGCACCAAGAGATAAGATGTACACAAGTGCAAGGATATGTGGTACTGATGAATCCAACACATCGGATCTTGTGTTCGGAAAAAATGGTCTTTATTTGAACTTCTTATTTGGACGAGCTCAAGTGGAGTTTTGAAATCCTTAATATCGTGGAGCTATCCCTTCCTTTTCTTTTCATCTCCTTTTCTCTCTCTCTCTCTTTTTATATAGCTCCATGTCTCTCTTTTTCTTTTGCGAGAGATTATAATGAGATGGAGTTCTTTTTGATAGACCATTAGATAGGTTCAAAAGATATGCGAAGGAATAGAGATTGGGTTTGGTTTGGGTGGAATGTTTGGCGATGGTGGATGCTTGAATCCGATGTGGAGTTCAGGATGACCATACACATAAGGCTAGCTAACAAAGGGGTTTGCAAAGGGGGATTACAAGCCACACTCCTGGTGGCCACAAGCACCTCTCGGATGCCATCCTTACATACCCAACTCACCCTCTGTATTTCTGAAATTTTTAGCTCTAGGGAATGAAGGGAAGAGGCTACCCCTTTCCCTCCTTTTATAGCCCAAGGGTGAGATGCCCTAAACCCTAGAACCCATCTCCACCCTTCATTTGAGGATGAGTGGTAAACATCTCACGCACTAAACAACACACTACCGCAGAGGAATATTCTTCACATATTCCTTCAGAAAAATATCCTCATAGTTTCCTCGGTTGCCAGCCCACGCCTGGGCCCACCGGTCAGATCAACTTCGCCACAAAGTAATCGACGCGCCAGCCTCCAGCTGTCCCGAACTCCTTGCCATGGCGAAGCTTCTCAAGTACATCTCATGTGACCGCTAGATCGTCGAACCCGGTCGCTTGCACGACTCTAGACGCACCAGCCTCCAGCTGTCCCCACGAAGCGTCAGCCACGTACCCGCCGATACCTGCATCACAGAGGTGAACACAAAAAAAACAACACATGTTACCTCTCCTGCAAGGATAGTCCATCACACGATCATCAACGTTGAAACCCTTGCTCAAAACCGAAAACACCATCCCAAAACACACTTAGCACGACCGGATAGTCAGGGCCGGATTGTCCAGTAAATCGTGAATTTCGTCGAAAATTGAAATAGAGAGATCCATCGACGAAACAGGAGGGCAATCTAGGTTGACTCGATAGTTCGGGCCGGTCTGTCGTGACCCCAGTACTTGTAATGGGAATCGAGCACCACGAGTCGATACTAATCCCAGTTTAGTATCTCGTGATGGACAACACGGTGGAATCATCACAGTATATTTAATTAAGGTGAAATAAGAGTAAACCATAGTATTTTATTACAAAAACAAACTGGCATACCAGTTGATAGTCCAATACATGATTAAACATTAAGCAGAGAACATCAGAGTAATACAATTAAATAACTATGATAAATTCCAAGGTGCCGACCCGAACACCTTAGCTAGTCCTGCGCTCCCTCGACAGGGCCTTCCGGGTCCTGACCATAATCTGAATAAAAATATGTCCGCGAGCAATATAATGAGTACGCGGCTACCCAACAAGCAGTCCTTAAACATGAATGCAGGGTCAAAGGTGGGGTTAAGGTTATTTTACCCAAAACCTATTTCTAGTCATATTTTAGTTGATCAGGTCAAATTTTATTATTGTGAATGCATGATCATATATCTCCATTCTCAAGTTCAACAAAAGGTGTATCTCACACCAGGCCAATCCCAGCCTAATCTAGTCAGGTTTAATTATTAGAAAGGGGTGAATCTACATGTGCAAACCTTTTCAGACACGTCCATAACCGTGGACACGGCTATCATGATAGTTTTAACTCTGCAGAGTGTGTACAAGTTTTCCCGCAAGCCCCGTCTCATCCACTAGGAGAAACGGTACAAGATTTTTCCAGACTACTATGCCCACCACTTCCCCAGCCCTCTCTTAAGGTTTCCCCAGCCCGTCCGGTACACACCGCAGAGGGGGCCCTTCAACTTATCGGTACCGGCCCGGGTCGTTCCCCATTTAAGCCAATCGGTCTCAGAAACGCACCTACCCCTTAGAGGAGATTGCAAGCCTCCTCCTAGGGCAGCAGTGACGAAACATAACCGGTCAGCCTACGAGCCAGGAGTTAGTGGGTTTCAATGGCGTGCTAAGCCGGGGCGAAGGCACAAGTGGTCTGACGGTAAGGTTCGATCCAGCAATACACAAGCTTGAGTCCTTATTAGAGGAGACCGTCTTATCCCCACCACAATCCCGGAAACATCACTGCCGGGTCTCCCCTAAATCAACTACAACTTTTAGTTGTTTAGGTTTTTACCACAAATACCAACGTGAAGCAAACGCCTCACCAAAACCCATTTTTATAGTAAATCCCAAGTGCAATCCTACACATCTAGTCAAGGATAGGCTACGAAAGTACAACGGGTTCACAAAAGTGGCTAAAGCATATTAATGGATGATTAACATGTCTAGGTACTCACGCCTATTTACATGCATGCAAATAATTCAGAAAGATAAACAACAGTAAATTATATTGTAAAACTAGGATGGAATATGTAATTAAGCTTGCCTTCGAAATACTCTGAGCTTTGAGAGTCCCACTACGGTTCCGAACAACAATCCACGCAACAATCGCACCCACCGTCTAAGCAGAATAACAACAAACAAAATAACAGCAACATCATTACAGGGAAAATAACTAATTAATATACAGAAAAATTCTAGGATTTAAATGTGATTTTTAGGCTCCAAAATCACCTAATTTGGGTTTACGGAGCTCCCTAAACAATTCGGGGAAGTTTCGGGCTAAATAAAAAATCTAGGAAAATAGAAAACCCAAATAAACCCTAAACGGGCCGAACCGACGGAATCGGCCCGATTCTCCCACGTGCGCTCTGCCCAGCATGGCCCAGTCCGGCGCGACGGCGTGCGGCTGACAGGCGAGGCCCACTGGACAACGACTCCCAGCGACTGACAATGGGGACCCGCTAGACGGAGGCGACCGGCGGTGCAGGCGTGGCAGTGACGCGGCGGTGACGTGGCAGTGAGGTGGCATGCCACGTGGCGGTTAGGGACTGACGTGTTGGTGACGTGGCAAGACATGTGGCTGATGACGTGGCATGCCACGTGGCAGTAGGGTGCGGCTATGGGTGACGTGGCATGACACGTGTCAAGCCACGTGGATCTCGGGCCGACGCGGCACGGGCGGCCCACCGGTCAGTGGCTCAGGCGTGAATCACGCGCTTGCGCGTGGCATGTGGCGCCACGTGTCGCGTGCGGGGCGGCAGGCGGATCGGCTGCCTCTGACAGATGGGGTCCACGGCTTGACCAGGTCCACACGTCAGCGACTAGGGCTAGATCTGGCTCGGGTGAGATGAAACGGCGCCCGATCATCGGGCGGTCCCACGGACACGTGGCGCCACGAGATTAGGCGGCCGCGCGCGGCGGTCCGGCGCCGGCGATGGCGGGACCTGTGGAACGCGTGTCGCGGCGTGATTGGAGGACGGCGATGGTACGGTCGGAACGGCTGCGTGGGTGGGTCCCCGACGACAAGCGTCGGAGCGTTATTCGCGCCGTCGCCGGCCGCTGTCCCGCCGGACGCGGTTTGCGGACCCGCTGGCGGCAGCGTCGCGACGGCGGTTGGCACGGCGCGTGTGCTGTGCCTGCGTGTGGTGAGGTGAGCGGCGGCACTGGGGGCGACGTGACGGCGTGCGATTGTCCCCGGATCTCCCACCGGTGGCGCAAACGCCGAGGATCGCCGGCGAACGTGGGATCAGTGAACTACGGCAAGCTCTAGCGGGCGGAAAACAGCACCAAAATGGGCGATCCGCATATGCATTTTGTTCGTCTCGACGAGATCTATCTACTGGTACCATCTACACGACAAATTACCTACGGGAAAATGGGGTTTACCTCGAAAACGTCCTCAGGAGGGAGTGTCTTGAGCCGTAGGGTTTGGGTGTAGTGGTGGGGAGTGGAGTGGTCGGCGAGGAACAGTAGGTTAGGGTCTTATAGGGGTGTAGGGCGCAGGGGGGGTCCTTTGGGCTTCTCCTCATGGGCTTGAAGTGCTAATTCACCCCTTATGGGCCGTTAATCACATGCTAATGTAGCCCAAAGCAACTAACTAGGAATTAAATTGATGCTAGCTGCAAAATGTAAAGAATTACATAGGTTTTTCTTATGTAAAAATATTGGGACACCTAATAATTTTATTAGGATGTCACAAAACCTCCCCCCTTACAGGAATCTCGCCCCGAGATTAAGAAAGATTCTGGAACAGCTCTGGGAATTCTTGTTGAAGATACTCCTCTCGTTCCCAAGTCGCTTCTGATTCAGAATGATTTGCCCACTGAACCTTGCAAAATTTTATCGTCTTGTTCCGAGTGCATCTCTGAGCCTCATCCACAATTTTGATCGGCCTCTCCTTATAAGTCAAATCTTCTTGTATTTCGAGCACATCCATTGGTACTTGCTCTTCAGGTACTCGCAAGCACTTCTTAAGCTGAGACACGTGGAACATGTTGTGCACTGCTGATAGCTATGGTGGCAATTCCAACTGATAGGCAACCTCCCCCCTTCGCTCCGTGATGGGAAAAGGTCCAATATACCTTGGAGCTAACTTTCTGGATACATTAAATCTCCTCAAGCCTTTCATCGGGGATACCTTCAAATAAACATGATCGCCTACTTCGAATTGCAAATCCCTACGCCGGTTATCAGCGTAGCTCTTTTGCCTAGACTGTGCCGTCTTCAACCATTCTTGTATCAGTTTGACTTGTGCCTCAGCCTCCCGCAAAATTTCCGGGCCGAAAACTTTTCCCTCTCCTGTCTCGCTCTAGTAGAGAGGTGTGCGACACTTTCGTCCATACAGAGCTTCAAATGGGGCCATCTGTATGCTCGTCTGATAACTGTTGTTATAAGAGAACTCGGCATACGGGAGAGTCTCTTCCCAATTTTTGGACTTGGACAATGCTACCAATCTGAGCATATCTTCAAGTATCTGATTAGTGCGCTCGGTCTGTCCATCCGTCTGAGGATGATATGCACTACTAAAAGGGAGATGGGTACCAAGTAGGGAATGGATCTGCTTCCAAAATCTTGACGTAAATTGGGTACCTCGATCAGATACGATTCTCTTTGGTACACCATGCAAACTCACGATTCTGGCCATGTATAACTCGACCAGCTTGTCACTAGTATAAGTAGTCTTGATAGGTAGAAAATGCGCCACTTTTGTCAACTGATCCACTTATGGAGTCATG
Organism: Raddia guianensis; assembly: GCA_036346415.1. NCBI lineage: Eukaryota > Viridiplantae > Streptophyta > Magnoliopsida > Poales > Poaceae > Raddia > Raddia guianensis. The sequence continues at coordinate 42,628,155 of CM070539.1, forward strand.
TCCACGCTGAGTCCTTGGCAGTCCTACTATAAAATCCATGCCGATCTCCTCCCACTTCCATTGAGGAACAGGCAGTGGTTGGAGCAATCCTGCAGGTCTTTGATGCTCTGCCTTCACTCGTCGACAAAAATCACATTCTGCTACATACGCGGCCAAGTCATTTTTCATCCCGGTCCACCAGTACCTTCCTCTCAAATCAAGATACATTTTTGTGCTGCCGGGGTGTATCGAGTATGATGAGTCATGGGCTTCCTTGATAATCAACTCACGGAGTCCTTCCTTATCAGGTACTACTATCCTCTTGCCAAACCATATGATTCCTGCCTCATCCATGTTAAACCGTGGGGCCTTGTCGATTGCTATTCGAGCAGCAATCTTAAAAATCTCATCATCCTCCTGCTGTGCTTCCTTGATCCTGTCATCCAAAGTGGGTTGCACTTCCATGCCATTGAGTTGTCCTAACGGAATCACCTCCAAATTCATCCTTTGCATGTCGGCGATTAATGCATCACACCTCGGATTCCGACTCAAAGCATCGGCAACGGAATTCGCTTTACCAGGATCGTAATGAATCCCAATATCATAATCTGCCATCTGCTCTAACCATCTTCTTTGTCTCATGTTCAGATCCGGTTGAGTGAAAATATATTTCAGGCTCTTGTGGTCTGTATACACCTCTGTTCGATTGCCCACAAGATAATGCCTCCATATCTTTAAAGCGTGCATTACCGCTGCTAACTCGAGATCATAAGTAGGGTAATTGATTTTGTGAGGCTTGAGTTGACGTGAAGCATAGGCCACTACCTTTCCTTCCTACATCAACACACAACCAATGCCTAATTTTGAAGCTTCGCAGAACACTTCAAAACTTTGGTGTATATCAGGTAATACTAGAACCGGTGCGGTGGTTAACTTCTTCTTCAGAATCTCAAAACTCTCAACACGCTGGTGTCCATCTGAACTTAACATCCTTCTTGAGCAACTCCTTTAGAGGCTTGGCTATTCTGGAGAAATCTTCAATGAACCTCCGATAATAACCTGCCATACCAAGGAAACCTCAGACTTTGGTCACAGTTTTTGGTTGTTTCCAGTCGAGAACTTCCTACACCTTAGAGGGATCAACTGACACTCCTCCTTCTGAAATAATATGGCCATGCCACTTCCCTAATCCAAAAGTCACATTTACTAAACTTGGCATATAACTGATGTTGCCTTAATAATTCGAGCACAATTCTCAGATGTTCAGCGTGCTCCTCTTCATTTTTCGAAAAAATTAAGATATCATCAATGAAGACTACCACGAACTTGTCCAGATACTCCATGAATACCTTATTCATCATTTGCATGAAATGCGCTGGGGCATTAGTTAATCCAAAAGACATTACCAAATACTCATATAATCCATAACGGGTGGTAAAAGCAGTCTTTGGTATATCCTCCTTCTTGATACGGATCTGATGATAACCAGATCGCAAATCAATCTTCGAAAAGACACATGCTCCCTTCGGTTGATCGAACAAGTCATCGATTCTCGGCAATGGGTACTTATTCTTGATAGTAACCTCATTGAGTGAGCGATAGTCTACACACATCCTAAGATCTCCATCCTTCTTCTTTACAAAAATAACTGGTGCTCCCCATGGTGATGTGCTTGGTCGGATAAAACCCTTATCCTTTAGCTCTTGAATCTGTTTCTTCACTTCGGCTAATTGGGTAGCATTCATGCGGTACGGCCGTTGAGATATCGGACTCGTCCCTGGGTATACATCAATAGAGAACTCCACATCTCGTTCCGGTGGTAGTCCAGATAAATCTGCCGGAAACACATCTGGATACTCATTTACTATAGGAACTTCCTCCAACTTGGGCTTCTCTCCTTCGGGTCTTGTCACCTTTATGTGATTGAGGACTCCCTCTTTTATCCTTCTAGAGGACTGGTACGTGACTCGTGTCCCGTCAGTGTTTGTCAAAGTAACTGCTCTACGGGCACAATCAATCTGGCTATCAAACTTCATCTGCCAATCCATTCCTAATATGATCTGGATCCCCATAGTATCTAGCAGGAGAAGATTAGATTTGAACTTGGATCCTTGGATTTCGATCTCAACCTCAGGACATCCCATAGTAACGTTTATAGATCCCCCCGGGGATTGAACCTTTAAAGGTCGCTTTAGTGGCACTAACCTCCACTGATTCTTATCCACTAACTCTTTAGCAATAAATGAATGAGACGCTCCTGAATCAAATAACACTGTTGCAGGTATGGAGTTTTCCAGAAACATACCTAGTACAACGTCGGGTGCATCCTCAGCTTCCTCAGCCGTGACATGATTGACTCGTCCGGCTCCCATCCTTTGCATAGGCCCGCTGTTGGGTGCATTACGGTTCTGTCCTCCTTGCACCTGCTGAGTCTGGTTCCCAGTCTTTAGTGGACACGAATGCGCGAAGTGTCCCACCTGATTGCACTTGAAACAAGTGGGCCCAGTGGTGTTTTGACCTGTATTCTTGTTTTGACCCTGCTGCTTGCCTCCAGACCGAGGTCCCTGCCTGGCCGGCTGCTGATTAGACGACCCCTGGCTAGGTGCCGGTAATCGCGGTACGAATGTCCCTTGACCCGGTGCTTGGGGTCGAGGTGCAAAGTTAAATCTCTGCCCTCCTAGACGGTGCTGATGGTGATGGTGACCTTGATGGTGCTGATGCTGATGGTGATGATGATGGTGGCCCTGATGAAACCGGGGACGAATCTGACTCCCCCCTTGAGGCTGGAACTTAGGCTTCCTCTTCCGATGCTCAACACTTCTGCGATGGGCTTCCTCATAAATGATAGCCCGCTCGGTCACATCTTCAAACGTGGTGCACTTGAGTGGCAGCACTTGTTCACGGATACCAGGTCCATACCCTCAGTAAATCTCCAAACTTTAGCCTTCTCAGTGGGTATCACCTCGCTTGCATAGCGATACAACTCAACAAACTTATCAATGTACACGGCCACAGTCATGTTACCTTGACGTAAGCTTTCAAACTCACGCCTCTTCTCATCTTGCATACTTTGGGGTATGTACACCCCCTTGAATTCCTCCTTGAAATCATTCCATGTCAAAGCGCCATGGTTGGGATGGGTGGAGCGATATGTTTCCCACCAATGAGCTGCATTATTCTTAAGCATGTGAGCTGCATACTTCACTTGGTCCTCCCCCCGGAACGTTGACCATATCCATTTTATCCTTCACATCCCTCAGCCAATCTTCAGCCTCCACTGGGTTACGGACTCCATTAAAGGCATTGGGTCGGGGGCTCATGAAATCCTTGAACTTAGCTTGTGGCTGCTGCTGATAGGCATGAGCTTGGGCGAAGGCTGGGGGTGGCTTGACTTGTTGTCGCTTTGCAAGTTGGTTAAGCGATCAACTATCAAGTTGAGGGCGTGCATGACTACACCCTCCGTTGTTGAGCGGCGGTGGGGCTTGCGGTGGTTTGCTTTGATGGAGCGATCGGTGGAGCGGTGGCGGTGGAACATCTTGTGGTAGAACAACTTGTTTGGCGGGTGGCGGCGGTGGTGGGGCATGTCTTTGAGCTTGTCTTCTGCTTCTTCTGCGCTAAAACTTGGGCTACTGACTAGAGGCGTGACCTAGGCGTCTATAGCATTGACATCAATGATAGGTGGGGGATGGGGTAACTCTTCTTCCTCTTCTACAACATTGGCGTTGACTATGGCATTCTCGCTGCCGTTGGCGTTGTCATTCTTGGTCTTGCAGGGCATACACATTATGAAGGCGGCATCACGGCGATCCTCTTCAGTGCATCTGCGGATTTAAGGTAAGATTAGCTACCGGGGAGATTGTGACTTTAATCAATTTAAAATATTTTGAAATGTCAGTTTTACACACATTACAAAAATCCAAACGAATAACTCCAAAATTCCATATCCCTTACATACACAAGTGTAGCGGGGGATTATTCCTAAAAAAACCAACTCATTCATGGTTTAAAGCAACACTTATTAAATTATTTCATTTTTACGATAGTGTTGTTATTACCAACTAATTAGGCCTTCATACATAGGAAGTAATGAACGGTATGATAGTTCATGTAACTTTTTGAAAAGAACTTGAATTTTCAAACAAAGAATTTATTTTTGGGTAACATTAGGGAATTTGAAAATTTGAGAATTGACGGTGTCTTTAGGTCGTCTCATCGTCTTGATGCACTCTTGATCTTCTCCGCAAAGATGGCGTCGATACAATAAAGTACACATTGCACAATCACCACAATTTGAATAACAAGACCATATAATATATAAGATAAATAGCAGGCAGCCGCATTACAATGAGAAAGACAAATAACAATGCGGTCAACCACAACCAGTATTTTCAAAGTACGACAACGGACGGTAAATAACAAAATAACATTGTTTCAACCAAAGACAAGAGGTAAAACAACGACAATAATAAACTAGGCTTTAGTCTTGCGGCGAGTGCGAGGGCCCATCTGTTGCTCCGCCGTCTTGACTTCTTCTTCCCACCTAGCCTTATCCTCCTCAAACTGACGCTTGGCGTCATCGAAAGGACGCTTCTCCTCCTCGAACTCTTGCTTCTGCTGAAGCAAGCTAGCCTTGTCAGTTTGTAGTATCTTGTTTGCTTCATTGTACTCAAGGATACTACCACTACAAGAAAAGAGATTATCTATGACGAAAATGTCTTGACGATGTCAACTTCTGTCATGGAAAACTAGTTTTTGTGACGATTTTGCTTTAGTCGTCATAACAAGCATGACGTGCTGATTTGCCCTGTTTTTTAGTGACGAAAGTTGAAATTTTGTCATTACAAAACATACAAATCGTCATTGAAAATCATACATCATATTTGTAGCGGTTACATGTGGTTCCAGGTTCAATATCCTAATATTTTAAGTTTTTATTACTATAAATCTTTCTGGGTTCGATCCCCTAACATTTTAAGTTCTTATCACTATAAACAAGGTTACGTCCTCCTAACAATTTAATTTTTTTCTCACTTTTAATCCACAATATTGATTGAAATTTGTTGGACAATATCTGCTATTAAACTTTAAAAATTTTAAAAGTGATTATGGCAAAAAAATATTTGAAATTTAAAACTTTAAATATGATTATGTTACTTGCAATCTAAAAATACTTTTTAACATCAATTAGTTGCATGAGTATTTTATTTTAAGGAAAAAAATGAAATTAGTAACCGGCGGATACCCGATCCAAATCTTCAAAGTGTGAAAACAAATATGGTCGGATTCGGATAGTATCCGATATTTTTCTGTCAAATTTGAAGCGAATATGGTATGGATGGAATGTGACTGATTCGGATACCCGCACAATAGATAAAATCGAATATCCGTATGAATTGCGGGGAATTTACCCACAGACCGATAACAAATTGGGCCCAGTCGGCGAGCCCACCTGTCTGTACTGTGTAATAAAGGCCCCCCACCCGCCCACCCATCATCTCCCACCCCACCCTAGCCGCCACCCTGCCTCCCCCTGCCGACCCCCCACGGGCCGCCACCGCCACCGCCACCGCCTCCCTCCGGCCGGCCGCCTTCGCCCCCGCTGGCCGCCCCGACGTCTCCTCCCCGGAGCCACCCCGCTGGCCGCCTCCCCGCCAGCCGGCGCGGGCCGCCTCCACCTCCGCCTCCCTCCGCCGACCGCCTCCGCCCCCGCTGGCCGCCCCGACGTCCCCGTCCCGGTGAGCCGCGACTCCTCCCCATGGTCATCTCCCTGTGCCCAATCTCCATCCCAGCAGTGGCCGCCGCCGTGCTCATCCGTCAGCAAGTCCGTCCTCGTCCTCCGCGGCGCTGGCGGCGTCGGCTCCCTTGCAATCCAGGTCAGCTTCAGCTCATTTAAAACCTGCATTGCAATTTGCAAAGCCTGAATCTCTCTCGTCCAGCTCCTGGCTCCCATCGTGGTGTTAGTTTCTTGTGCAATGTTGTGGTCTGCTTCAGCTTACCTGAAGATTTGTTTCGTTCCTGACTCGATTGTGGTGGCACTACTGTGAGCTCGTGAACAGGTGATGTGCTGGCTGTGAGCCTGTGAGCAAATGCCAAATAAATAAATCTCTCTGTGTGGCTTGAACTTGTGAAGTGTCGGTTGTGAACTGTGAAAGTGTGAAGTGTATCTCTCTATTATTTACTTATTTGTAGCTATGTTATTTAGTATTTGACTATTTGTAATGATCACTAGCTCTTCTGTTGACATGTTGATTCATAGCAGGTAGTGGACAGGTTGTAGTCTTCTCTGAATTTATGTATCTACCTTCATTTAATTTAACAAGGGAGCTCTTCATGCATGGGAGCTCTTTATGATCGAAAGCATAATTTATTTTCATGGTTCTTCTCTGAATATCTCCTCTGATTTGCAGGTGGTGTAGTTCGGCAATCAAGCTGTAGAACCAAATACTGCAGCAGTACCAAATACTTACATATTTGTTTTGGTGATGCTCACTCAAAGGGAATTGTCACTTCTTCTTTTCAGTCAGGATAGCTTTGCATTGTGTTTTTCATTATTATGTTCATTTTGTTCATGCTCAAAGGCAAACGAGCGATCCGATGATGCACAATATTGTTTAGGAACTGTTAACCTTTTCCTCGGAAGCTCTTTCTTATCCATGGATTGGTAATCATCTAGGGGACTGTATGTACACATAGCACTGCATTTTGGCTTTCATGTAGGGAACAGTACACATGACACTGCAATTTGCCAGTGATGGTTCACTGTAGAAAATAGTGTTACACTACCTGAATACCATATTCAATGTCTTATTTCTTTACTTATTCAGTGATTATTTAGTGTAAGGATAAAAAATAGCTTAGGCACTACTGTATGATTCACAAATTTGCTGGAGCATACTTATTTTCATCTTCTACGGTTGATAAACTTATACCTATTTTCTTATTTATTTGCTGGTTGTGTAACAGTCCAATGATTTATAGATTTCTAACTTCAGTTAGTGGTTAGCATGGTTGTATCCTCTTGCATTTATTATATGAGTGAGAGATATCTCTCTCACAATTCCTTTTGTGAATTTGCAGATTGTTGTTTGGCCATCTACATGTTGAGGATCACCATATTATCTCTTGGAGGCATTACAAGAAATGAACCTTAGTAGTGCCTATTAAGCGATATCCAATATTGTAAAGTTTATGAAATTGATGAACACCATCAGTGAATATATAGGATAGCATGTTATATGTGTTGGATTAGACTTTGTAATGTTAAGCTCCTTTTTCTATAAAAATAAATTGTAAATTTGTGATGAAAATTGTGTGAGCTATACATCATGGAAAATAGTGTCAAATGTAATTCTGTAATGATAAATTGAGAGCTAATTGGATGAAAAGGCTAAAAAAAGATTGGGCCAAAATAATGGGCTGATACTGGACCAGCATAAAAAAAAACTAAAAACTAAATTATGGGCATAAATAAATTATGGGCTCTATTCAAGTTACAAAAAATGGATTGGGCCATGAATAATGGGTTCCTGTTGGGTTTGCATAAATGGCTAAAAAATTAAAAATAAATCATGGCTGCGATGACACGTCACCCGCCACGTTGGATGATGACATGGCACCAAGCATTCTGGCCTTGCATTTTATGACGATATACTTCATGACAAAGTTACCATTCGTCATAGAAAACTTATTTACTATGACGAAAAATAGTCATTTCGTCATCAAAACAAATATATGACAAAACAAATATATGACGCTAATACTATGACAACTGAATTTTCGTCATAAGGTCGTCATAAAACATCTACTATGACAATTTTTTGACTTTGCATGACGAACTTCAACCGTCAATAAAAACCACTTCTCTTGTAGTGTACCATTGATCTCGGTAGTGCGTCGATCATTCTCCTCCTTAATTTTCTTCATGTCGTTCGCAAACTTGGACTTATTCTGGCGGAGCTCACTCTCATCAGTGTCAATCTCGTCGCGCCAGTTGAGAATGGTGGTGTACTCCTCCTCCAGTTGCTTGTCCTTGTCGCGATATTGTTTGACCTTGTTCTCCAGCATTTTCCTCAGATTAGTCACCCTCTCCTTCTCATGATCGATTGCCTCATCCTTCTCATTCATCTCCAGGGCAGTTAATTCCAACTCCGACTCTCGGTGGCGAATCCGCCACTCCTTCTTGCGGAGAAGGATGTCCCGGTGTTTCACCTCCTCCCTTCTATTCTTCTCCTCCTCTCGCAAATCTCCTACCAACCCCTTGTAGTTGTCAGCATCTGCAGCCTTGCATATGTAGAGGCGATCCAGCGCCCCCAAGTAATGCAAGGAGGTGGCCAACACTGGCGACACCTCGCCTTGAGAGACCACTTCACTCAGCTCGTCGGCTGGGGCATTGACATGCCTAGTAGGGAGATATCGAAACTGTGAGTCCTCCAACCGAGATCGGTTGGTTTTCGCGATGTGGAGTATCGCTAGCCTGGCGGCCTCTTGCCGTCCGATCGTCTCGTCTTCATTGAAGCTTATGAACTCCAACGTTTCCCCCTCTTGCGTAGGACGCTTGGGCTGGATGACCAACTTGGTCTGCTAGTGGGGACACTGTCTCTCGATCTCGAACTCACACCTGTAGGTGGGTACAGGTGTGGGGTACTCCAGATATCCCAACAGCTCGTTGAGCAGAGTGATCATCCCAAACTCATCGGTAGCGGTAGTATTCTTCACTGAGGCCATCTAGAACAAGGAAGAAGAACGACAGTTAAAATAATGGTAAGAGAATAAAGCATTAAACAGATAAAGAGGGTTTTTAAACTAATTTTGAAATGGCTCAAGGTTTCTAGGGTTCACTAGCTAAGACGTCCTAAGGGCAACACTGCTCTGATACCAACTTTGTCGTGACCCGAGTATTTGTAATGGGAATCGAGCACCACGAGTCGATACTAATCCCAGTTTAGTATCTCGTGATGGACAACACGGTGAAATCATCACAGTATATTTAATTAAGGTGAAATAAGAGTAAACCATAGTATTTTATTACAAAAACAAACTGGCATACCAGTTGATAGTCCAATACAGGATTAAACATTAAGCAGAGAACGTCAGAGTAATACAATTAAATAACTATGATAAATTCCAAGGTGCCGACCCGAACACCTTAGCTAGTCCTGCACTCCCTCGACAGGGCCTTCCGGGTCCTGACCGTAATCTGAATAAAAATATGTCCGCGAGCAATATAATGAGTACGCGGCTACCCAAGAAATAGTCCTTAAACATGAATGCAGGGTCAAAGGTGGGGTTAAGGTTATTTTACCCAAAACCTATTTCTAGTCATATTTTAGTTGATCAGGTCAAGTTTTATTATTGTGAATGCATGATCATATATCTCCATTCTCAAGTTCAACAAAAAGTGTATCTCACACCAGGCCAATCCCAGCCGAATCTAGTCAGGTTTAGTTATTAGAAAGGGGTGAATCTACATGTGCAAACCTTTCGAGACACGTCCATAACCGTGGACACGGCTATCATAATAGTTTTAACTCTGCAGAGTGTGTACAAGTTTCCCCACAAGCCCCGTCTCATCCACTAGGAGAAACGGTACAAGACTTTTCCAGACTACTACGCCCACCACTTCCCCAGCCCTCTCTTAAGGTTTCCCCGGCCCGTCCGGTACACGCCGCAGAGGGGGCCCTTCAACTTATCGGTACCGGCCAGGGTCGTTCCCCATTTAAGCCAATCGGTCTCAGAAACGCACCTACCCCTCAGAGGAGATTGCAAGCCTCCTCCTCAGGCGATGGTAATTAAACGTAACCGGCCACCACGAGCCAGAGTTAGTGGGTTTAAGTGGCGTACTAAGCCGGGGCGAAGGCACAAGTGGTCAGACGGTAAGGTTCGATCCAACAATACACAAGCTTGAGTCTTTATTAGAGGAGACCGTCTTATCCCACCACAATCCCGGAAACATCACTGCCGGGTCTCCCCTAAATCAACTACAACTTTTAGTTGTTTAGGTTTTTACCACAAATACCAACGTGAAGCAAACGCCTCACCAAAACCCATTTTTATAGTGAATCCCAAGTGCAATCCTACACATCCAGTCAAGGATAGGCTAGGAAAGTACAACGGGTTCACAAAAGTGGCTAAAGCATATTAATGGATGATTAACATATCTAGGTACTCACGCCTATTTACATGCATGCAAATAATTCAGAAAGATAAACAACAGTAAATTATATTGTAAAACTAGGATGGAATATGTAATTAAGCTTGCCTTCGAAATACTCCGAGCTTTGAGAGTCCCACTACGGTTCCGAACAACAATCCACGCAACAATCGCACTCACCGTATAAGCAGAATAACAACAAACAAAATAACAGCAACATCATTACAGAGAAAATAATTAATTAATATACAGAAAAATTCTAGGATTTAAATGTGATTTTTAGGCTCCAAAATCTCCTAATTTGGGTTTACGGAGCTCCGTAAACAATTCGGGGAAGTTCGGGCTAAATAGGAAAATTTAGGAAAATAGAAAACCCAAATAAACCCTAAACGGGTCGAACCGACGGAATCGGCCCGATTCTCCCACGCCGCTTCGGCAGCAAGGCCTAGTCCGTGGGCGGCGTCTTGGCCGACAAAGGGCCCATCGACAGCGACTCCCGGCCGATCGACGAGTGGGACCCGGATGAGGCGACGGCAGGATCTGGCGTGGCGTTGACGCGGCGGTGACTTGGCTGTGAGGTGGCATGCCACGTGGCGGTCAGGGACAGATGTGTTGGTGACGTGGCAAGACACGTGGCTGATGACGTGGCATGCCACGTGGCAGTGGGGGTGCGGCTATGGGTGACGTGGTATGACACGTGTCAAGCCACGTGGATCTCGGGCCGACGCGGCACGGGCGGCCCACCGATCAGCGGCTCAGGCGTGAATCACGCGTCTTGGCGTGGTACGGGCGCCCGCGCCACGTCTTGGGCGGCGGCGGATCGGTGCCTCGGCAGATGGGGTCCACAGCTTGACCGGGTCCACATGTCAGCGACTAGGGCTAGATCTGGCTCGGGTGAGATGAAACGGCGCCGGCATCAGCGGTGGGTCCCACGGGACACATGGCGCTACGGGATTGGGCGGCGGCGAAGCGGTCCGGGGCGCCGATAGTGGCGGGACCCGGGAAACGCGTGTCGCGGCGTGATTGGCGGATGGTGGCGGCGCGGTCGGAACGGGCTGCGTGGGTGGGTCCCGACGACACGCTGTCGGGCGTGATTCGCGCCGCCGCCGCGCGTCCCGCCGGGACGCGGTTTGCGGACCTCGCGGCGGCGCAGCGTCGCGACGGTTGTTGGCGCTGCTGCGTGTCGCGGCGCCAGCGTCTTGATGAGTGGCGGCGGCTGGGGCAATGTGGCGGCGTGCGATTGGCCCCGGATCTCCCGCCGGTGGCACAAACGCCAAGGATCGCCGGGGAACGTGGGATCAATGAACTACGACGAGCTCTAGCGGGCGGAAAACAGCACCAAAATGGGCGATCCGCATATGCATTTTGTTCGTCTCGACGAGATCTATCTACTGGTACCATCTACACGACATATTACCTACGGGAAAATGGGGTTTACCTCGAAAACGTCCTCGGGAGGGAGTGTCTTGAGCCGTAGGGTTTAGGTGTAGGGGTGGGGAGTGGAGTGGTCGGCGAGGAACAGTAGGTTAGGGTCTTATAGGGGTGTAGGGCGCAGGGGGGTCCTTTGAGCTTCTCCTCATGGGCTTAAAGTGCTAATTCACCCCTTATGGGCCCTTAATCACATGCTAATGTAGCCCAAAGCAACTAACTAGGAATTAAATTGATGCTAGCTGCAAAATGTAAAGAATTACCTAGGTTTTTCTTATGGAAAAATATTGGGACACCTAATAATTTTATTAGGATGTCACACGGACTATCCGCTAAACAGCCAATTTCGACGAAAAGCCAGACAGATCGATCCACTTACAAAACCTTCGGACACTCCGGGACTAATCCAAAATCTTAGCTAAATCCAACAATGCCTCAACAAGACATCTTCAAAACCAATTCAAATTCATCCTTGTCACATATATTCATCATCACCCAAGGGAGCCTCACATGGGTCTCAACACTCCTCCTTGATGAATATATTGACAAACCCTTAAAAATCATTTTGAAGTTTTTGGATTTTGAACACAAAGCATTTTGAAAATGCCAAATCAAGCATGGAGCAAAGGAAAGAAACACATGTGTTCAATATCTCGAAGTCGTGAAAATCAAAGCTTCCCAAGAAAATCTTCCTCTTTTTCAAGAAAACTTGTTGATGTCCTTTTTAAATTCTTCCCTTTTTGGCAATATAGACACCAAGAAAGTGAGGGAACAAGCACAAGGCATGATGCAAATGCAAATGCAAATCCTAGGGAGTTTTGAAAATTATCCATTTGAGCGTGAAGCACATGTCAAGGATGCTCGAAGCAAATACCGAGTTAGGCGGTGCTCGCTAGTTAAAAAGTTGGTAGTAAATCAATTTTTAATATTGGAAGATGTGGCTTAGAAAATCACAATCCAAATACCGCGGCATGACAAGGCATCAAGACGGCTTGAATAGAGCACCAGATGCAACCATTTGAAATCCAAGTAGCTTCAAATGGACAGCTCAACTAACTAGCAAAGCACATCCCAAGGGTCACTGGAAATGGCCTCCTAGGCCACTCTCCCCTGTGTGTGTTTTTGTATTTTTGATTGAATTTAGACGGGAGAGCCTCTAGCCTCATACCAATGGTCGACGGTGCCCAGCATTACACCGAAGGATTCACACGTCTTGACTATCCGATTCCCTTTCAAGTTCATGCCTCTTGTGTGCAATGGCAAGCCATCTCGTGAAGGATAACCGGTGAAAACTCTCCAAAACTAGAAATTGCATATTTTTTGTTTTTCAAATTACAGAAGCAAGATTTGGCCAACAAAAGATTTCACTAAGTTGCATGGATGACTGAAAGAAGACTGCAAGCGTCTCATCGAGCAACAACATTCAGAAATTGAAAATCTTATGCCACATCAATGTTTTGGAAAAACAAAAAACAATGCCATTTTTGGACTTGACACCAATTGAACAAGTTAGCACAAGCTGAAATGTGAATAGTCTCGGCATCTTGCAAAGCCTAAATTCGAAAGCATAATAGACAAAGCTCCAAAGTAAAATAAGTCTACATGCTAATGCAAAGTCTTCAAAAAACTCTCCCTCAACAAGTGAGTCAACATTTTGCCCTAAAATGATGTGCAAAGAGATCAGTAAGAAAATAGTGAGTGGAAAATCAAGAAAATGCTATGGGGCCAACCGTAAAGAATTAGGCAAGAACAAAAACTACCCAAGCTCAGGCTCGCTCTCATCTGCCGCCTGCGTCTTACTAGGAAAGGCAACTCTACACCTCCGATCACCTCGGATACTAGAGACATGACACATACCCTATCTACCCAGAGACCTGTAAGACTGTGTGGGCAACCTAGCCAAAGGAGAGAAGACTGCTTATTATGCATGATAGCAACCTAAGCACAGGATGAGAGATTCGCGCCAAAGCTCGCCAGAAGTCTAAGTGAAGAGTGCTGACTGCCTACACAATATAACCAAGCCCGAATGCAACCCGAATGCAATGAAGGGAAAACGATAAATTATATTACATATAGTACAAGTAGCCCAAGCTCCCCTGACTACAAGCTAGCCAAGCTCACAACCCCGAGCTCTCCCCTGAGCCTCAAACTTAGCCTTGTCTAGTAGCTTGGTGAAGATATCAGCCAACTAACTGTCGGTCTCAACGAACTGCAAGACTATATCACCCTTCTCTACATGGTCTATAAGAAAGTGATATCTTAGGTCAATGTGCTTTGTCCTAGAGTGTTGCACTGGGTTTTTGGCAATGTTGATGGCAGAGGTTGTAACAGCCCAGCTGTCATTTCCGATTAAGCATGCATACTATTGTTCTTTTCATTTGGTTTTTCTATGGTTCTTTAAAACTTTTCATTGACATGCATTCATCCATCGGGCTATACGGTGGGAACATAGGACTTTAAACAAAAACCATTAGATTACCAGTCACTCGAGCTACCAGAATGGTGAGGTAAACATTGACCGGGCTTTGGCGGGCAACTATATATAGCCCGCTGAGCACGTTCCTTAGCTGACCGAGCTGGAAAGCACCCCACCAAGCTAGCCCGAGTGATCCTTTACTCAAGCCGAGCTTCCCCACCAGACCCGAGTGGCGGGCGAGCAGTCGGGCGACCACTCCCGACTGAACCTTACCGGGCAACACCCAGCCCGGGGGACTCTAGCCAAGTGAGAAGAAGCCCAAGTAAAGCTAGGAGGGCTACCTCTTATAATAAAAGCTGCTAAAGCAGCCCGGATCCAATTAGTTCCATTATTCCTTCTGTCCCGGACAAAGACCCGGTGACTTCGCTCTCATTGGACGAAATGGGCGGTGCATCCGACAGCTCTCCCACGCGGCGCAGTGAAGCCGTGGAACCACACCAGGTGGCGCGCGCCAGCGCAGGATGAAGCCAAGTGGCGGAGCCATTCGGACAGCAGCAGCGTCTCTCCTTTTCTCACCATTTTCCTTACCCAAAACCCGTCATTTACAGGAGGGACCTGGCCCCGCTTGTCACACCCACATAGCAGCTCTATTTAAGGCCTCAACCAGCCCTCTTCCACCTCTCTACACCCTCATTTCAGCCCATTCTTCCTGCTGCTCGAGCTGAGAAGAACAGCAGCAGTTCATCCATCCCTCCACCCTCAAATCCACTCAAATACTTGGAGAAAGCTCGCGCATGTCAAGATACGAGCTCTCCATCACCTGAGCTCCCTACACCTTCGAGGACATTCGCATGCAGGAAGGATTTGGTGAGCTCTCTCCTATTTTCGTCATCCTCTATGTTTTGAACTTACAGCAGCAAGAACTCATCTCATTCTCCTTGTTGCTGCCATCTCTTGTATTCTCAAGCCTAGGGGAGTACATTGAAAGCTTCTTCACCATCTAGAGGAGTGGAGCAGCAGTAGGAGAACCGCCAAGAAGAAAGGGGAAGGCAGCAGCAAGAACAAGACTCATACAGCAGCATGCAACGGAGGAGAAGGCCATGACCAAGCTTCATCCTCTTCGATCTCTTCATCCTTTGGACGTCCAATCCTAAGCAAGGCGCCCCTCGCTTGGTAAGAACCTTAGAAAGTCTCTTTTCCATTCCTTGCATCATCTAGGCCCTGTTCATAAGTTCACCTTTGAGCTAAACAGAGCCTAAGTACAGCAGTCTCAAACTTATTCAGTTTTAGCCCGTATCCAGAAACAGCCACTCAGTAAATAATTTCTATAAAATCAACCATAGCCCGGATCGAGAAGTGTTCTACATGAAAGTTGTTCGCCAGGAAATTCTCTACAACTTTCATGTTGACCCCGGGCTTGACCGAGCTTGTCTTCTGCCTCAAAAATAGCCTGCACTGAGAGACATACCTGCAGAGTGACTTATCCGAGCTAAACCTATTAAAGCCCGACCAAGACCTTGCTTAGCGAGCTAAGATAAGCCACATCCGACCTATGGTGAACCCTTATTTGACCAGAGAACAACCTTCCCTAGCAAGGAGGCTCATTTCCGAGATACCTTGAGCATTCCCGAGCTTCATATTCCTAGCCCGGGCTACCCATAGCACCCTGACTTCAAATGGTCATATCTCACTCATCCAAGCTTGGATTTGAGTGATTCTATTTGCAAAACCTGCATTAGCTCATGAACTTTCTGAGATATTATGTTCCATGCTTCTTTGTGTTTTGGTATTTTATTTGGATTTTATTTGATGTGCTTGTTACCGAAACAATAGGAGGCGACGTTCCAGAGGAGCCTGGACTTGAGCAAGCGGCTCTCCCTTCCGACGACCAGCACCAAGGCACTTATTAAACCCCCATTTGACTCAATCATGTTGAACTCTATTTACTTGCATTACTTTGATTATGTTTTATCAACGTTGCATGCTAGTTTCTATATGATATTTGATGGGTAGAGGTAGTTATGTCCGACTAGTGGTCAGTTTATTAATAGGTCGATACATCCATTCCTTGATAGCCTAAGTGGGTACTATATATCTATGGTGTGTCACGAATGCTTAGACTTGCTTAGAGGCCACGTGGTTGAGAGTATTACCTGATTACGATATCTTGATGATGATTGGGATGTGAGGGTTTGAAGTTGTGCCGGAACGGGTGATAGGAGATGACGGGAGGAAAGATCCCGGTCATATAGCCCCGTTCGGGCGATTAAGGACCGAACATCATTTCGAGCTACTATACGTACGACCACACGTGTTTTATGGGGACACTTAGCCGATTTTATGTGCGTGCTTGCATCGTTGGTGATCATTGGGGCTATTGTTGTTTATTCGCTTGTGTTTTGTTGGTGGGGACCTCCCAGGGTCCGCTTCTTAGCCATGGGTAGCTCCCGTGGGGGCTCAGGGCAGCCGGACAGAGGGCCCTGAGTAACGTCCACAGCAACGGTTAACTCCATTGAACAACAACACGGCACGTGGAACAGTGGGCTACAGTTACCGGGTGATCCAATGATCTGGCACGTGCATCTAGGAGGTTTCGGCATGGCTTGCTGTGTCGTGTGGGTAAAGTCGTACACCTCTGCAGAGTTATGAACTGTACGAACAGCCACATCCTTTGGTTAGGGATGAAAGCTCGTTAAATCAAGACACTTCGGTTAGCATTTGGGTTCTGGAATGGTTATGGTATGGATTGGGAAATGTTTTCGAGCACTGGGTTGCTCGTGGTGATCGGTCGGATAGAGACCAGGGACGGATAGAGTCCGGTGGATATTATGGTCGGATAGAGACCTTGGGCGTATAGAGCCCCGTGGATTGATGTTGATTAATGATGCTACTGTTGGTTCACAAGTCTTTACATGTTTTCTTCAAATGCCATTTATGATTACGTCTTGCAAATGCTCTTTATGCTGAAACTGTGTTGCTAGCCTCACATTGGATATTTATTATGCATGAACAAGGCTATAAGTACCTTATAGTGCTAAGTACCATCTTTACTCAACCGATGTGTTGATCAATGTTTCAGGTGACAGCGATCCCACGCTTGAGTACTACTATCAAGCGGGGAACGACGACGCTAGTGGGCACGGTGCCGAGTTCTAGCTTCCAGCCGGTTGCCCTTGGGTTGGGAAGCATACCACGCTGGCCTTTTGTTCTTTCGATTGTGTTGTTCCGCTGCTTTTGTGAAACATTTATCTATTCCGCTGCAAACTACTCTGAACTATGTTTAACTTATTTGTATGGACAACAGTCCATACCCTTTTGTAATATTAAGTTATGACCATTTGTTATGTTGTGCTATCGATCCAAATGAGGATATGTGTGTAGCGGTAGCTGATCTAGGGAGCCGTTACTGAAGCACATATCCGGTACCCAAGCTTACCCTTATTTCAATTGAGATAGCCGGCTCTTGTCGTTGCAGCCCGGGCTGAGAGTTAACTTACTTGGTATGCCTGCGGGCTACTCGTATGTTAGTTTCAGCCATTCGGACAGCACGAGAGCCTTATCTCCATTGAGCTGAGTGTGAGAACGGGAGTACTTACAGAGGTGTTGTCACAAAGAATTGGCACACATGTTTGAACCAACCCAAAGTTCTTCAAGGTAGAGCAGAGCAAAACAACCTGACTACAACATGCAGCAGCGGTAACATACTCAGCCTCAGTAGTGGACTGCACAACACTTGACTGCTTCCTAGAGGACCAAGAAACAAGAGATGTGCCAAGGAACTGGCAGGTGCCAGAAGTGCTCTTCCTATCTATCCTACAGCCAACAAAGTCTGCATCTGAAAATGCTCTAAGAGATAGACAAGAGGCAGTAGAGAATCAAAGGCAAAAATCTGCAGTCGCACGAAGATAGTGGAAGATCCGCTTCGCCGCCATGAGATCCGAGATAAAGTCCATGTATGCTAATCAAGTTTGAAACTTGGTTGATCTGCCTGATGGTGTAAAACCATCAAATGCAAATGGGTCTTTAAGAAAAAGATAGACGCCGATGGAAATGCTCACATTTTTAGGACACGATTGGTGGCAAATAAGCAGATTCATGGTGTTGACTATGATGAAACTTATTCGCCTGTCGCCATGGTCAAGTCTATCCGGATCATGTTAGCAATTGTCGCGTATCATGATTATGAGATTAGGCAAATGGATGTCAAAACGGCTTTTCTGAATGGAAACTGTGGATAACATAGACCCCGGGTACCCACACGGCGGGCCTCGAGGACCACCCAATTGGGGGTGGCCCGAGCCGGCTAGAAGGAGATGGGCACCTCGGACTACACTCGGTGCCACATGGCCTGCAATCCGACTTGTACGACAAGAAAAGGATAAAGATAGAAGGCAATCCCGATTTGTAAGGAGACTATAATTGTAAACACCGGATATCGGCAAGACATGATAGAGATAGGATTCTATCTAGAGTAGGACTCCTCCTTCTACCTAAAGTAGGACTCCTCCTTGTAACCCACCCCCCTCCACTATATAAAGAGGGGTAGGGAACCATAGTTCGCATCGAGGATCAAGTCATATCGACTACCTTGATCTCTACGAGAGACCTCCCATCGGGAGACACAACCTGGATACACATCCAATACCTCCAACCGAGATCTCGACCAGGGGTCACCCAGCGAGACAACGTACGAGGGATCTTTCGATCATCTTGTACACATATACCGCCATATAATCCCAGAGCACAGGACTAGGGTATTACGTCCTCGGATGAGGGCCTGAACCTGTAGAAAGAAGACCCCCTGTCTTGTGCTACCATCGAGTTTGGATCTTGGTGCACCCCATATAATTTCATTGCCAACAAGTACCCTTGGGTTACACCCGTCGACAGTTGGCGCGCCAGGTAGGGGCCAGCGCTGAGATCACCTTAATCAAGCTCGATGGCAATTCATCCACGTTTGTGCGCCGGTGTTAGCATGCTGCGCATGGACGAACTCCAAACTTGAAGAAGGAGATGCGATCTGTTTGCGGCCAGATTCTAGATGGCATATTGTTTTGACGATTGCCGTTGATTCCGGAGGAATTTTGTAGCGAGACTGGATTCATTGGAAAGGTTATCTCGATAGCTTTCCGTGGAGTGGTAGAAATCCCAAAACGGAGTTCGTATGTGGCCGGGGCATTCGTTTGAAGACGCACTGCGCCGGGAGGTCGTGAATCCCGGCGACCGCGCACAGCACTCGACGACATCGGCGACTGCATGGAGATCGTCTTCGACCACTCGACGACATCGGCCACTGCCTGGAGATCGTCTCCGACCACTCGACGACATCGTTTACTGCACGGAGATCGACTCTGACCACTCGGCGACTTCGACGACTACACGGAGATCGTCTCCAACTACTCGGCGAATCCCTACCTTCATTTGATTTATGAACTTGAATTTCTCTAATACCCCTCTCCTTTCAACATTTTTAGATGACTCGTGGGCAATTCGTTTGCGCAACCCGGGCTGATGGAGTAGAAGGTTACCCGACCCTTCTTCGTGAGCTTCTTTGGAGGGCCAACTACACCTATGCTCCGGAGTATGCCATCTACGTCAACTATGAAGGACCGGGCATGGAAGACTACGTCGCCATGGTGGACATCGTAGCAAGGAATGTGCCAAGTAGTGCGTTCTATAAGTTCCGGGCTAGGGGTACTACCATTTCCATGGCTATTCAAGAGGTGGCACGTGTTGCCATGTGCTATCTTCATGGTGATCATCGGGAGCTTGCCCGAGCGCCATATACTTTCTTTCCATAGCTAGATACCCACACCAACACCAATTATGTGGTAGAGCCGGGATCGAAGGATACATCCACTATCCACTCTTTGACTGGTTTGGTCCGTACCCTAGATCATGCTCATGGTTGTCTTCTACATGAGCTTTGGACCGCTCGGGCGTGTCTTGGGGCGGCTCGAGAGCATCTTCACCGCCTAGTTCAGATGGGACTTGCATCCCGAGAAGTATTAGTTCCTTCTGATCCTTCTTTTCATGGACCTACTCCACCTCAGTTTCAATTTCCACATGTGGATGTCATTCGGCGTCGTGCACCGGGTGACTATGAAGGCCTACCTATCCTCCTAGGTCCTCCTTGTCGCCTCATTAACCCATGTGACCCTGATGACTCTAGTTCCCCGAGCTATCATCTCCTAGACGAGTTCCCCGAGGGTTTTGATAGAACTCTTGGGTATGTTCCAGCTGACTAGTGATGGTGTAAGTCGTTGCCGAGAAGGGTAGTCTACAAGTTATGTAATAGGCTAGTACTGGACCCATGTATCTTAATGGTTGAGACTATTTTGTTGTTTCAAAAATCTTAATGCCAGCGTGCGGGCCTTGTACTTGCGTACTGTAGTAGGGAACTACTTCACTTTTCAAAGAATGTCGTGATTGAGTTCTGCCTCTGTTGTTACTAGGCATTCTGTGATGTTTTTGTGTGATGCATACATATAGAATTAAGGATCTATACTTAGTAGATTCCTATTTATCTATTCTCATATTAGCGGCTACCATCATCCTAGTTGCTGAAAGTCGCTGTTTTGGCAGCAGGATGGCTGGAGCCCACACCCTATCCCGCGCACAGCAAGGAGATGAATCTGCCTCCCAAAATCCTCAACCGGCTGCTATTACCGCTCTAGGCGAGGCTGCCGAAAATCCCGAGCAACCTCCACCTCAGCCCCATCCGGAGGGAGCTCTACCACCACCGCCAACTATGGCTCAAGTTCTTGCTCTTATTGAACAAAACCGCCAGGCTCAGACCGAACTGCTTCAGCAGATTGTCCAGAACACTGCAGCAGGTCGTGCCCCAGCTGGGGGAGTAGCAGCCCAGCCCGTGGCCGGAGGACTTGCTGAATTCAGCCGCACCAACCCACCGATCTTTAGTCACTCGGATGAACACCCTCGAAGCAAATGATTGGCTCCGCACCATCGAGCGCAAGCTCACTCTCGCTCGTATCCCTGATAACGAGAAGGTTTCCCTCGCCTCCCACCAACTCGAAGGAGCAGCTTGTGCATGGTACGGCAATTTCCTAGCCATGCAGCAAGAAAACCATGTCGTTACTTGGGAGGAGTTTTGCACCGCCTTCCGAGCAGCTCATGTCCCGACCAGTATCAAGGAGATGAAGAGAAGGGAGTTTCTAGCCTTGACACAAGGCTGGAAGACCGTTGTGGATTACCTTTACGAGTTCAATTATTTGGCTCGTTACGCTCCTGACAATATTTCCACCGACACCCGTAAGAAGGATCGCTTCATGAATGGTCTATCTGATGGGTTGCAGCTAGAGCTGGCCGCCAATGACTTCGCCGACTTCCAGCACTTAGTCAACAAGGCAATTCTAGTGGAGGAGAAGTGGAAGAAGTTAGAGGAGTCGCGCAAGCGCAAGCGAGCTGCCCAAATTTCAGCAAGCAGCAGCTCGCAAGGGCAGCACGTATGGCAGTCCCGACCTCCTCAACTCCAAGCCCCGATGCAACCAAGACCCCAAGTTTATGCTCCCCAACCTCCCCAGCCAAGGCTTCCACCTCCCACTATTGCCAACCAGCGAGGAGGCAATGTCCAGCCCAACCTGAACACTATTTGCTTCCATTGCGGGCAGTATGGGCATTTCGCCAACCGTTGCCCAAGGAGGGACCAAGGAGCAGCAAATGCAAGACCAGCTGCTCTACCTGGACGTGCTGCACCACCTCAAGCTAATATCCAGAGACGTCCCCAGGCCCCGCAACAAGGTCGCATCAATCATGTCAAGGCAGAGGAAGCTGCTGATGCACCGGACGTAGTTCTGGGTACCCTCTCTATCAACTCTTGCCCAGCTACAGTTTTGTTTGATTCTGGAGCTACCCATTCCTTCATCAATAGAAAGTTTGCTGTACAACATGGTTTCACTGTGCAACCCATGCGTCCCTCTCTTTTCATTCATGCACCGGGATCATCTTTTAATGTTGATCGCGCTTGTTGGGCAGTTCAAGTTAGAATCAATGGGTAGAATTCCTAGCCGACCTAATCCTGATCGATCTGGGAGATATCGATGTCATTCTTGGCATGGATTGGCTATCCAAGAACCAGGGGCAAATTAATTGTGCCCAAAGGTCTATCTCTTTCACAAACCCTGCCGGCGAGCAAGTTGAATTTTTATCCACCACTGGCGCAACTCGCCTCTATGCCTTGAGAGGTGATGAATCACTCGGTGTTAGTGCTGTCCCTTTAGTGTGTGATTACCCGGATGTCTTTCCCGAGGAGCTGCCCGGTATGCCACCTGACCGGGAAGTTGAGTTCGTCATCGAGCTGCTGCCC
Source organism: Raddia guianensis (assembly GCA_036346415.1). Lineage (NCBI taxonomy): Eukaryota > Viridiplantae > Streptophyta > Magnoliopsida > Poales > Poaceae > Raddia > Raddia guianensis. Next base: position 42,650,454 of record CM070539.1, read on the forward strand.
GGAACAGCTCTAATCTCAAAAAGACCTTATAGAATGCCTTCCAATGAATTGGCCGAGCTGAAGAAACAACTCAAGGAGCTACAGGACAAAGGATTCATTCGCCGGAGCTCCTCGCCATGGGGGTGCCCGGCACTATTTGTGCAGAAGAAGGACAAGTGTCTGCGAATGTGTGTTGACTATCGACCGCTAAACGCTGTCACGGTCAAGAACAAGTACCCTCTTCCTAGGATTGATGATTTGTTCGAGCAGATGTCCGGCGCTCGTATCTTCTCCAAGATTGATCTCAGATTAGGTTATCATCAAATCAAGATCAGGTCTGAGGATATTCCTAAGATCGCGTTCTCCACTCGATACGGTTTATATGAGTATACCGTCATGTCCTTTGGCCTAACCAATGCACCGGCGTACTTCATGAACCTCATGAATGCCATCTTCATGGAATATCTGGATAAGTTCATTGTCGTTTTCCTGGATGATATCCTTATCTACTCCAAGACCGAAGAAGAGCATGAGGAGCATCTTCGGCTAGTGTTAGACAAGCTCCGCGAGCACCGTCTGTTGGTGATTGACAAACGGCCCACCTTGAAGCAGGCCTTGGGCCGATCCCGTATAGGCCCACCACGCGAACAGAGGACTGTGCAGCCCCGGCTACGGCCGTACCAACAAAGCCGCCGACTTCGTTTGTGGCGTCTCCGGCTTGACTAGGTCAAACCCGTGCGACATCGTGTCCTCCCTGCTATCCAGAGGCAGGGAGAAGGTCCTCGGTGATCCGCTCGCTCGTGGGCGGTGGCGATAACCGTCATGGCCGCCGTGCTTTCTCCGGACTTGACGAAACACATCAGATCTCCGGGGACCCCGGCCGAGAGTACGCTATGACAAATCCGTCTTGTCGCTTGCCCTCTTTGGCAAAGCGGCAGATGGTTGTTCGCTTACGCGACGCTCTAACGGGTGGCGCAGAGCGCTCGGTCCATCAAGGCCATATTGGGGATAAAGGAAAGTGCATTCCTCTAAAGAAGTTCTCCCTTGAACAGCATGTCAAGACAAACACGTGTTCAGTACTAACCCGACCAGCTTCTCCCTGCAGGCTCGATACCCGACAGGACCCTAGAACAAGACAAGAACTTTGCCACTAAAGCAAAGACTAGCGCGGGGCCCGCCGTATCAGCCTCGGGCGGCCCATGGCGCCTATAAAAGGAGGATTCCTGGACATTGCGGGCGGCGGCCAACTCAACACCCGAAACCCCTAATCCGATTCCACCAGGCCCGAGCACAAGCAGCATTGGCATCCGAAGCTTCCTCCACGAGTAGCCTTAGCCTTTAGCCGCCACCATCAGAAGCTCGGGATCGGCGCCTCCAGTCCGATCCCGGCGCCTCATCGCTTTTCCACCATATAATCAACGAGACCGGAGTAGAGCTATTACCCGCGGTGGGGGGCTCAATCGGGGTAAATCACTTGTGTTCCCACGGTTTGCATCGTTCCTCTCTGTCTTCCCAGATCTGAAGGATCTGACCGGATCACCTAGTCGCACCAGGCCCTTGTCCGGAAGACCGCATGCCCTAGCCTCCCCGCAGCTTGGCCGCCACCCGCCGCCGAGAAGGGTTGTCGTTGGGCCTCACACCAACTATAAATTAAATGCCGGTCCGTGGACCCGCCGCTCTTCAGAGCACGATTCCAGACACCGATAATGGCGCCCATCGTGAGGCCCATGGCTAGCCCTCAAGACTCCGCTCCTCGGACATGCCCGAGGTTCCGAGAGGGCGACGAGGTCCTCGACCTCGAGTTCGATGAGTGCGACGATTTGAACGACGGTCCTGTCAGACGATGGTGGCGGGAGGAGTACTCGCGAAGCCGGGCCGACGAGATGGAGGTTGATACCTCTCGCCCTGTGGGTAGAGTTTCGCCCGAGGAGTCGCTCCCGAGTGGACCCTCCGTCACCCATGTCGCCGAGACTCCATGGAGTTCGAGCTGCTTGGTGACACCACCGCCTCCGCCGGCAACACCGGACGCTTCGGCCTCAAGACGTCTCGCTGCGTCTTGGCGTCGGGGTCGACGGCAACGCCGAGGACGAGAAGCCAGCGCAGCCGCGCTTGCCGCACCGAGGCGAGAAATTTCTTCAATGATGTCGCCCGCCACGCCATGGATGGGATTCGTGAGGAGGACCGCCGCCGGCGCACTTCGGGGCTGCCAACGGCCGACCCTCATCGAGACAATGACCAACCCGCTTCTTGCGCAGCCAGCCAGTAAGCGCGCGCCATCGCCATGCGGTCGTTCGCGACTTGGAGAAGAGACCCGTGGTTTCACCATGACGGATTTGGGTCCGCCATCGCCAAGGCTCGGGTACCATTACCGTGGCATCGACCGACATCGAGAGCGTAACGGCGGCGATCGTCCGGACACTGGCGCGAAACCAATCCGACCACAGCGGTACTCAAAGCCACTCGCGCCGCCGCATAGCTCGTCAAGCGCTGCACTCCAGACGGCCTCCTCCGCCCGGCGGCTCGTCAGACGCCCGGCGGAGTGTTTTCCCCTGGCCCACGCCGATACCTCTCCTCAAGGCGCGCGCAGTGTGCTGCTTTCTCTCGCTCTCGCTGGCACCGCGGGCCCCGAGGTTCAAACCGGGCCCATTGAGAAGTTCGACGGAGCAAGAATCCCGAGGAGTTCCTATCCGCTCACACCACCGCCATCCGAGCTATGGGGAGATGAGGCCGCCATGGTCAACTACTTCCCCAGTGCTCGAGGGCATGGCCCAACTCGGCTGTTCAACCAACGGCCGGTTCTATCCAGAATCGGTCACACTGCAGATGCCTCCGCACGAAGCTTCCAAGGATGCTACGCCGCCTGGGCGCCTCAGACCTCAAGCTCGAGTACAGCCGAGACGATGAGAGTCTCCAGACTTTGTGTGCCGGTTCGTCAGAGCCCGCAACACAATCCTCAGATCTCGAGATGAGGCCATCATCGAGGCCTTCAAGGATGGTGTGAGGGACCGCGCTACACCGAGGACCTCGAGCTCCACCCGGCCAACACATGAGCGAGTTCTTCCGCACCGCCGCCTCTACGTCAACGCCCGGCGGTGGAGCGCAAGAGGGCCGTCGAAGAAGAAAGCTAAGGTCGGCGATGGCTCGGGTAAAGCCAAGGCATAAGAAGAAGAAGAAGAAGTGGCAGGAACAGCCCGCTAAGTTCATCGCCGCCGCCGAGCCCGACCAGCCCGAAAGTGCCCGCCCACAGAGCCCTCGCTAACACGCCCGCCGCCTCGGCGTCCGCCAGCGGCGTCGCTTAAAGAGCGATCGCAGCGACCGGCCGGGGTAGGCCGCGTGGCGCTGGGGGCCCCAAGGTCGGCCTCCCGCCCACACAGCAGCAGTAACCGAGGTGAGGACCGCCCACGACTACGCCTTTTTCGCCGTCTTCATCAACGCCGCCATGAGCTACGAATCGCCGCGACGTGGGCCCGCCGGTGGAGGACTCTACGCGGTCGCGACCCATGCCCGAAGCCGCCGAGGGCGCGCCGCAGCGCCCGCACCCCAGATTTACCAGGATCGGGGTTTCCACGAAGCCCGTGGCCACGCCGCCGTCATCTTTGGCGGCATCGTCGGCCTAATCCTCTCGCCATGAAGCTCAAAGCCGCCCCGAGAGGTCCTCCACATCTCCATGGCGAGCCTGCTGGCGGAATCTCGCCTTGGTCCAGCGAGCTATCACCTTTTCGGTGACGGATCGTCGGTCGGACTCTCAAACCCGGCGCCGCCGCTGGTGCTCTGCCCTACCATTGGCAATACCAGGGTCGACCGCGTCCTCGTGGACAGCGGGAGCTCGCTGGACATCATCACAGCGCGCGTCTTAGGCCTCATGCAGGTCCCGCGCTCCAAGATCAAGGACATCACCGTCCCTTTCCACGGATTGTCCTGTGGTCGCCGCTTCGCCCCGTTGGGCAGGTCGTGCTACCCGTCACGTTCGGCTCCTCCACCAACTTCCGGACGGAGTACATCACCTTTGAGGTGGTGGAAACAGAGCTCCCCTACAACGCCATCTTGGGGCGCCCCGCGCTCTCCAAGTTCATGGCGGTCTCCCACCACGCCTATCACTGCCTGAAGATGCCGGCACCCAAGGGAGTCATCACCGTCCGGGGTAACCACAAGACGGCCCTCGATTGCGACGAGACCGCGCTGGCCATGGTAGGACAGCTCCCTACCCGTGGTCCCAGCGGCAAGGAGCGCTCCACAGCGCGCCCTAAGGTGGCACTGCAGCCGCAGGAGCCCACCAAGACCGTCGTCCTCACGGAGTCAGACCCCTCCAAGGTGGTCCACGTGGGGACAACCCTCGAGCCTCAATAGGAACTCGAGCTCATTACCTTCCTCCGGGCTAACAAGGACGCGTTTGCATGGGAACCGTCCGATATGCCCGGTGTCCCAAGGGAGGTGATCGAGCACAGGCTAGCTGTCCGGCCTGACAAAAAACCGGTAAGGCAGTGTCAAAGGCGTGTCCCCGACTGGAAGGCCAAGATCATCCAAGACCAGCTCGGCAAGCTGCTTCGAGCGGGCTTCATCCGCAAGTTCAGCACTCCGATTGGCTTATAACCCGGCCGCCGCCCGTAAGAAAGGAGGCAAGTGGCGCATGTGTGTCGACCATCGCGACCTTAATTCCGCCTGCCCCAAGGATAACTTTCCCCTTCCACTATAGATCAGCTAGTTGACGCTACGGCAGATTCAGCTTTGATGAGTTTCCTGGATGCTTATTCCGGTTACCATCAGATCGCGTTGTGTAAAGAGGACGAAGAAAAAACCGCCTTTGTAACGCCTTTCGGCACATTTTGCTATACGACCATGTCCTTCGGTCTCGTAAATGGCGCCACGTCCGGCGCCTCATGCAAAAACTCTCCTCGATCAAATAGGGCAACGTAGAAGTCTACGTCGACGATATCGTAGTCAAGAGCAAAGACGCCCGTGACCACGTGTCCGACCTAGCTGAGACCTTCGACAGCCTGAGACGGCACCGGGTCAAGTTAAATCCCGAGAAATGCGTTTTTGGTGTCAAGTCCGGCATGCTCCTAGGCTACGTAATCGGCGGGGCGAGCATCGGTGCGAACCCCGAAAAAATCGAGGCCGTCGAAAAGATGAGGTCGCCGACCGTAAAGGACATCCGATCCCTCACGGGCAAATGGCGGCCTTAAGCCGCTTCATCTCCCGCCTTTGAGACCGCGCGCCTTTTCGCAAACTCTCGCAAGCACGATAGTTTCGAGTGGATCGAGGAAGCCGAGGGCGCTTTTGCAACTCAAGCAAGATCTCGCCGCCACCCGTCCTCACTACTCCTAAGCTCGGGAAGCCCTCCGCTATACCTCTCGGTGACACCAAACGCCGCAAGTGCGGTCTTGGCGAGAGAACGAGAAGGGAAGCAAAGTCTGCCTACTATGTGAGCGGTACTCACGGGCCAAAGGAGCGCTATCCCGACCTTCGAAGCGTACTACGCTTTCGATGGCCTCGCGCAAGTTGCGCCACTATTTCCAAGCCCACCAAGTCGTTGTCCCGACTACTTACCCGATCAAGGACATTCTCCAAAACCGGAGGCCTTTGGCGGGTCGCGAAGTGGGGAGTCGAGTGGGTGAGTTCGACATCCAGCCAGATCTCGAACGCGATCAAGGCCGTGCCCCGGCTGATTTCAAGGCAGAGTTGACTGTGCCGGATGAGCAAAGGTCAAGCTCTCCGTGTCAAGACGGGAAGAAGCTCGGTGGACTCAGATTTTGATGGTTCACACCGGTCCGGCGATCGGGATGCGTGCTCGTTCTCATTTCCCCAATGGAGAGCGACTCAAAGATGTCATACAAATACACTTTGCGGCTACAAACAACGCCGCAGAGTATGAAGCCCTAATTGCGGGTTTAAGAGCATGCGCTGCGCCGACATTAAACGGCTTGTTGCGAAGGGGATTCGCAGACGCGTCGTCCGCCAGTCGGGGAGGAGTTTCAGCAACCGACGACTCGATGGCGCTGATACTGGCGGAAGTGAGGAAAGCGGAGAAGCGTTTCACGAAGTTTCAAATTAGCTACATTCTGGGGAAGAGAATGGCGAGGCCGAGCAGCTCGCCAAGCTCGAATCTCGCAAGAACCGGCCCACGGGTGCAAGTCAAGACCTTTTGAAGCCCTCCATTCCCTCCGGAGAGGAGGCAAAGGGACGTCTGTTACCCCCAAATCGAGACATCCGTCATCGTCTCATTCTCGAGCAAAGCACCTCTGAATGACGCCATTCATCCAGTTCTTGGAGCATGGGACATTGCCCGAGGCGTTCTTTGGCGAGCGCTCCAAATAACAAGGCGAGCCCGAAGCTTACGCACCGCGACGGGCTTGTTGTACCGAAGGGTGCTAACGGCGTGCTTTGTAAGTGCGTTACCAAGAAGAAGGTAAGTACCTTCGCCGACATTCACGAGGGCATCCGTGGCGCGACGCCTCACGTAACTCTCGTCGACAGCGTTCGCATGGGCTACTATTGGCCCATCTGCGATGGCGGCGCAAGCCTTAGTTAAGCGCTGCGAAGCTTGCCAGTATCATGCGCGGATGACGCACCAGCCCGCGTATGAGCTGCAAACCATTCCACTAGCGTGGCCGTTCGCGGTTTGGGGCATGGACCTCTTAGAACCGTTCCCCAAAGGTCTTGGTGGCAAAGCGTGCTTGTTCGTAGCCATCGACACCTTCACCAAGTGGATTGAGGCCGAGCCGGTCTCCAACATCACTGCAATCGCCCATGATGCTTTTTTCCGAAGCATCGTCGCATGGTTTGGCGTGCCCAACAGAATCATCGCTGACAATGGCACCCAATCACAAGCCGGGAGTTCAACGATTACTGCGAGGAAATCGGCATGAAGCTCGCCTTGGCCTCTGTGGCCCACCCACGAACAGCGGCGCTTGAACTGAGCGAGCTAACGGACGATTAGTCAAGGCATCAAAAGCGAGTCTCACGACGCTCTCAAGGCCAAAGCAGCAAGGTTGGGTCGACGAGCTACCGTCGATCCTACAGGCGGTCCGGACAACGGCCGGTAAGAGCTCGGGAGAAACTCCTTTCCGACTAGTCTATGGCTCGAAGCGATCCTCCCAACAGAGATGAGACTAGGATCCGATCGCGTTGACCGCCCCGACCGTGGTCAGCGGCGAGGAGCGGCGGCTTGACCTCGACCTACTTGAGAGCGCGCCATGAGCAATCCCTACTTCGTGCGGCCGGCCAGCGATCCTGCGTCGTTCTGCTGCACTAAAGCGTACACGAGGACCCTACAAGTAGGAGACACTGGTTCTCTGACGATTCGAACCTTGCGAGGCTCCAACAAGCTCGGCCCCAAGTGGGAGGGACCGTACAAAGTAGTCGGTAGAAGACGCGGGCTCGATGCGCTTTGCGACAAGGGCGGAATGAGCTCCTAGCTCATGGAACATCTCCTCTGCGGCGCTTCTACGCTTAATCAGGTCGTAAGTTTCCTTCATTTCAATTCGTTTCAACTCGAAAAAAAAACCCTTTCCCCATTCGCGAGTCGCGTTGGTCCAAGTCTTAACCATTTCAAACAAGCCCGTGGCCAAAAGCCTGAAGGCTAAGGATAAAGCATTCCGGAGCATTTCCACGACGGGATAAGCCGAGCTCTCGCACCCTAGTGAATCTCGCGCAATGTGGAATTCCTTGCCCAAAGGTCTGATAAGCCCACGTCAGGATTTTTTGGATGGCTAACTTGGGCCGCAGCGCTCGGGGGCTGAAGGCTTTCTTGCGCCCAATTTTCCTCTTCCTAAGTCCTCAGCGTCACCGGGCCCGCATCGTGGCGCGGCCCACCAGAAGCTCGGGGGCTAGGGTTCGCGCGATTTTTTCTAAATCACTCTAGTCTCTAGACCGCGCCCAACTCAAGTTTGCACTTAGACTTGGCCACGGCCGAAATTTGGATGGTTAGGCGCACCAAAAACAACCTTTCTAAAGCAATCCGTTTGCCTAAACTTCTTAAGTTCGTCTCAGGACTTCGTTACTGTTCATCTAGTTTCTCTGTTTTCGCATTTCAGGATTCGCAAATTCGCACAAGAGAAAAGAGCGAACAAAATGGACTAAGGCAAATTGCTTAAAAGAAACCGCATTTCACAGTGAAGAATCTTACAGGAGCGAAAGGATTACACGAAGAGTAAAAGGAGGCCGGGCTCCTAGGCGCCACTAAATGAGGCGCGCGCCACTCGCCTCTGGCGCCCAAATCTCTGATCCTCGCCACGCCTACCGGGCGGCTGGCAGCAGCCAAGTGAGCCTTGGACCTCGCCGACAGCGACAGCGACTCCACCAAGCCCGGTCTTTGGCGCAGAGGGTTCCGGCCTTCGGGTGGCGCCGCCCGCCGGCGGCGGCAGATCGCCCGCACACCCACCGGTGCTGCTCGAGACGACTACGCCATCGCCTCGGCCCCTCCCGTGGCGGGCATTGATAGCCCGGCGCGTCTAAGCGCTGCCTCCTCCGCCGCCGATAGTTCGTGAAATCCGTAGGCGGCGGAGGCGGCGCGCGATGATGGCCTCCGCAATCGCCCCAATCCCCTACTACTGCCATGACCAGCGGTGGAACCTCCTCTCGCTCCACCACGGGCTCTAGGGAACCTCTTCTTCCGCCTTGACCGACGGCGCGGCTTCCTCCTCCGGCCGCGGCTAGCGGCAGCATCCTCCTCCGCCCAAGATGCTGGCGGCGTCTGTGGCGTCGGAACAATCTGCGCCGCCACCGCTTCTCCTTCATCCTCCTCCGCCGCCTTGGCGACCGCCAACGCCTTAGCCATCTCCTCGTCGGCGCGAAGTTGGGCATATGCCGTAATCGCGGCGGCTTGCCATGGCCGGAGCCACAACGGCAGGAGCCACGGCGGCAGGGCCCACAACCTCCTCCTCCTCCCCCACGGGCTAGATCGGCGGCGACGGAGGAAGCGGCGGATTTGGCTCCGCGAACAAGGCTTCCATGAATGCACGCGCGCAGCCGGAGTTGTAGTTGGAAGACATGGCTTCAAGCCTTCTTTCCCTTTCTCGCCGCCGCTCGCTCTCGCCTCTGCCGGAATTTGGAGCTCTCGTTTTCTATCCTAAGGCAAGCGCGAGCAAGGCGTAAGGGTCGCTTGACGTCCACGCCCGCTTTATAGGCGGCGGTACAAGAGCGTCTGCTGCGCGCGGGCTACCGGCGTCGTCGCTGCGCCAAGAGATGGGCAATTAAAACCCACTACCCGAGTTGAGGAGACGTGAGCGCACGCACCGTCTCGCGGAATACCAACCGCGCCAATCGCCGCGCGACACGTGCCGCGGCCCCGCCGTCAGTGGCAGGGGAGAAATCATTACGGGTCAGAGCCTACCGTATAGGTGTGGTCCACCCGCGCAGGCAAGGCTCGGTGATGCTCTCACGGCCCGCCACGTGGTTTAGGCCGAGTGCGTGAATCGTCGCGGGCTGTTTCGCCTCCGTATCTGTGCCTGGCAAAAGTGCCTCGCTGGCAGCAGAACACTGTGCGCGCCGCAGAGCCCACAGTGTGTGCGATTTGACACAATAAATAAAGGAAAAAATGGCTACGCCTTTCGGCCACCACGCATTACGCAATGTTTTTCCGATCAGACGGGCGTTCGAAGGAAAATGCATAAAAGTATGTGGCGCGGAGCCCGGGGACGGTGGACCAGGTCAAGCTACGGCCCACGCTGCAACTTGAGCCCCTCTAGCTCGTTTTCTAAGTCTCGGATCCGCGTCTGCGCCTGGAGTAACTCTATGGCTCGTGCGGCCATATCGTTTTGTTCCTGGCGTAGCTTGACCCGGGCTTCGGCGAGCTCTTCCCTCTGTCTTTTCAAGGCTTCCGACTCTGCTGCGGACTTCGCCCCGGTTTCGCGTAACGTGGTACTTTCCGCCCTGAACCTGCTGCAAGCTTCCTCAAGCCCGCGAACGATGGAGTTATGCTCGGACTTGGCAGCTGCCAGCTCGTTGATGGCCGCCTCTCTGCGTTTATACTCCTCGTCAAAAAGGATCCGAGCCCTGTCCGCTTCTTCGCGAGCCGCCTGGGCTTGAGTCTTCACGGCTTCCTCCACCTCCCGAGCTCGGGCAAGCCTCGTCGTGACCTCCTGCTCCTTCTCCTGTATTTGTCTTGGTAGCAGGCCGCTAGCTTCGGTGATGCGCGCCGTGGCACGGGCGTCGACCTCGGCGGTGAGCTCGTCCGCGCATTTTGCTTGAGCCCGGGCTTGCGATAGCTCGGCGGAGAGACGCTCAATCCTCGCCGCATCATCCTCTGCCTGCCCGCCCATCGCTTCCATCAGCGAAGACGAGCCAGCGATAAGCGTGTAAAGCTGGAACAGGAAAAACCAAGTCAAAACGCAAGAAACTCAGTACTTAAACGCAGGGAGTAGGGCCAAGGGCACCACCTTTCTGGTATGAGCGAGCATTTTCCACGTCCTCGCCGCGATGATCTTTGCGCGCGACTTCGCCAAGCCAGTAGCGGGCCTCTGCGGCGCCAAGGGTTGGCGACCAACCGTTTCTCGCTACCTCCTCCCGTGGCGGGGGCGCAACGCCGCAGCGTAATTGGAAGCAAGGCTGGCGCCCCAGCCGCGGCTGCTCTTCTCTCAGCATCCTCCAACTTGGCCGCCAGCTCGGCCTTTGACGCGGTAGCCCGCCTCTCGGCCAGCACGGCCTCGCCAAGCTGAGCCCGGGCCCTTGTCAACGCGTCCTTTAGCTCGTCCACCGTCCACTTAGCCGCCACGAGCTCGTGTGGATCCTCTAGCCCGGGGATTGGGTGGGGTTTTGGACGTGGCAGTCCTGTTCGACCAGCCTCTGCCGACATGGCAGCATCCTGTTACTCCACCCATTCTGGGGTGACGGAAATCCAGCCAGCCGATGCTAGCGGGGCCACGCTGGGCATCACTACCCTTGCCCATCCGTCCGGCGTTAGTACGCGGACCGGCCAGGTCCAATTGACTAACAGCATTCGCCGATCAGGTGTTGGAAGTGCTTTCCCCACCGGGGTCTTGAAATGATCGGCAACCCCCCTGCGGTCAATTGGCCACCACCCGCGCGCTGTGCGCCCTTCCACGCGCAAGGGCGTAATCCACACAGGATCATCGCTGATGACGACTTGCACCGTCTCCGCAATCTCCGTGGAAGCGTCCAGCACCGCCGCCGGTAAGCAGTAACTTGGTCCTCCGCGGGTCGGCTGCTCCTTGCCCTTCGACTCCGCCAATCCAGCGGCCTCTAGCTGCGCTATCTGGAGCGCAGTTCCTCTAGGTCCGGCCGTTTCGTCCTTAGTAAGCCCGGCTGCCTCCAGCTGCTGCAGCAAAGGCACTTCTCCTGTAGGTTCGACCGGCTCGTCTTCAGCCGCCGCGGCCTCAGCGGAAGGAAGCAGCACCTCGGTGGCCACTTTTGCGCTACGCACTGCGACAAAAGCCACGGCGGTTAGACACGAGAAACGGGGAGGTAGCATGTAGTGCAGGAAACTTACGGCCGGTTCGAGCTCGATGTCTTCGTACACCCCTGGCGTAGGACGAAGAAAGAGCTCTGTCTCCAGCCCGCCAACGCGGCTCGAGGTGAGCAGGGCCGCTCCCTTGCGCCCCGCAGGAACCTTCCTCGTGGGTCCTCGCCGTGGGGCCATTGCCGGCAGCGGACTCGACACCAGCACAACCTCCTCATCGCCGCGATGCAGAGTTGGTGATGCGTCCTCCTCTTCTTCGTAGGCGCTGCGCCCTGAACCCACACGACATGAAGACTTAAGGGCCGCTGGTGCTTAGCACTCAACCCGTGTTAGAGAATGGAAGCTCACCTGCGCGGGCGCTGCGCGTTTTCCCGTGTGCATCTTTGTACCTGCCTGAGCTGAGCCCGCCGTAGCCGCTCGAGGTGCCGTTTTCCCCTTACTCGCCGTCGGCGATGGGACCGGCGCCCCGCTAGATACCGCCGGCGTTCCCGCCGGCAAGGGCCCCTCGTTCGAGCCCACGGCCTGAGTGGTCTGCCCAACCATCTTCCACGTCCGCTGCAGAACAAAAGGAGCGCCTCATCAAAACCTCAAGGGCGCGCACGGTTAAGAATTCAATCGAACGCCTGCCGGGCACTTACCTCGGACAGTTTATCCTTCACAAACCATATGCGGCGAGGAGCCTTGTCCAGGGGTAGCAACATCCCTGCGACCCGCGCGACCTCGCGGTTTGAGAGACCTGCGTGGCTCCGCTGACGGTTACGACATATCCCAAATCGAGATCAGACGCAAAGAAAGCAGTTTACGCCTACCTGCATGGAAGTCCCGGTCAGAATCCTCCCAACCATCCATGTCGCCGACGCGCGCAGCAAGGCGTCCCAATGGTTGATCCGGTGCCGGACAAAGCCAACGACGACCTCGTAGCCCGTCAAGCCATCCTTAACGAGCTCTTTGATGTCAGCCTCAGTGGCTTCATCCTCTACCGGGCTCACTTCCTTTGGAAGATTTGCGATCCGCGCGAGCCGAGTATTCGGTCGAGCCCCGCGGTTCAGGTAGAACCACCGCCGGGCCCAACCATCGACCTTCGTCCTCACCTCGTACTCAGGGTACGACTGGCTCCCCCGGGCTCGGCGCGCGGTCAGGTAGAAAACCCCGCCGTTGCCCACTCGGCGACCGACCGGCTTCAATTCGAAAAAATGCTGGAGGAGGCTCACCGTCGGCCGAACCCCGCAGTGCGCCTCACACAGGAATGCGAAGATTGACAAGTGAACATAGGACTGGGGGGACAGGTTCTCTGGCCTCAGCTCCGTGAAGGCAAAGAGGTCGGTGATGAACTGAGATTCTGGCACGCGAAACCCACAGATGGCCGAGCTCTCGAAGCATACCAATTCGTCGGGTTCCGGCCTTGGCTCTTGCTCCGCGCCTGGGAGCCTCCACGAACCCGGCTTCACAAAGCCGTCTCGCTCCAGCTCTTTCATCCTCTCCCTCGTCAGGGTGCTGTCTCCAATGAGAACCATGGCGGTGGGAGGCGAGAAGTAAGAGAGCGAGGAGAAAGTTGAGATTTGAGAAGACGAAGAAAGGAAGAACAAGGGGGATGATTCTGCGGTAAGGAGCTCCCCCTGAAAGCGCTGTCTTTTAAGAAGAAGGGCGGAGGCCGTGGGAGTCGTGTCCAAAAAGGAAGGTAACCGCTCCGTCTTCCTGTCAGATCAAATTCAATGCCTAGGACTCCGGCCCCCGGACCAAATCTTCAGCGCGTAGCGTGGTGAGATTTTTCCTCTTCTTTAAACCTCGACCGGCTCGTTCTGCGACCCGCCGAGGCTCGAAATTTGGTGTTGGTGATTGACAAACAGCCCACCTTGAAGCGGGCCTTGGGCGATCCGTATCGGCCCACCGCGAATCAGAGGACCAGCGGGCCGCTCCCACCGCACCAACAAAGCCGCTGACTTCGTTTGCGGCGTCTCCGGCTTGACTAGGTCAAACCCGTGCGACACCGTGTCCTCCGGGCTATCCGTGGCAGGAGAAGGTCCTCGGTGATCCGCTCGCTCGTGGGCGGTGGCGACAAGCGTCATGGCCAGCCGTGCTTTCTCCGGACTTGGCCGAAGCGATCAGATCTCCGGGGACCCCGGCCGGGAGAGTACTGTATGAACGATCCGTCTTGTCGCTTGCCCTCTTTGGCGGCGGCAGATGGTTGTTGCGCTACGCGACGCTCTAACGGGTGGCGCAGAGTGGTTCGGTCGATCAAAGGCCATATTGGGGATAAAGGAAAGTGCTTTCCCTAAAAAAGTTCTCCCTTGAGCAGGCATGTCAAGACAAACACGTGTTCAAGACTAACCCGACCGGCTTCTCCTGCGGGCTCGATGCAGCGAGGACCCTAGAACAAGACAAGAACTTCGCCACTAAAGCAAAGACAGCAGCGGGGCCCGCCAGATCGACCTCGGGCGCCCATGGCGCCTATAAAAGGAGGATTCTCGGACATTGCGGGCGGCGCCAACTCAACACCAAACCCCCGATCCGATTCCACTGCCCGAGCACAAGCAACATTAGCATCCAAGCTTCCTCCACGAGTAGCCTTAGCCTTTAGCCGTCACCTGCTGTAAGCTCGGGATCGGCGCCTAGGTCCAATCCGGCGCCCTGCATCGCTTTTCCACCATATAGTCAGCGAGGCGGAGTAGAGCTATTACGGCGGTGGGGGCTCGAACTGTGGTAAATCACTTGTGTTCCTACGGTTTGCATCGTTCTCTCTGTCTTCCCACAAGACTGAAGGATCTGCCGGATCACCTAGTCGCACCAGCCCTTGTCCGGAAGACCGCGCTGCCCTAGCCTCCCATGAGACTTGGCCGCCACCCGTTCTTGAGAAGGGTTGTCGTTGGGCCTCACACCAACTACAAATTCGTCTGCCAGTCCGTGGACCCGCTGCTCTTCAGGAGCGCGATTCCCAGACACCGACACCGTCTTTATGCCAAGTTCAGCAAATGTGAATTTTGGTTAAAGGAGGTTGCTTTTCTTGGTCACATAATATCTGAAGGCGATGTAGCGGTAGACCCGAGCAAAGTACAAGATGTACTGAAGTGGAGCCAGCCCACCAGTGTCACCGAGATTCGGAGTTTCCTTGGTCTTGCCGGATATTACCGGCGCTTCATTGAAAACTTCTTCAAGATTGCAAAACCAATGACTGAGCTTCTTAAGAAGGACAAAGAGTTTAGATGGTCAGCCGAGTGCGAGAAGAGTTTCCAAACATTGAATGATCGCTTGACCACTGCTCCTGTCCTTGTCCTACCTGACATTCATAAGAGCTTCGACATCTATTGTGATGCATCCCATCTCGGCCTTGGCTGCATCCTTATGCAAGGTGGCAAGGTCGTAGCATATGCATCAAGACAATTGCAACCTCATGAGCTAAATTATCCCACTCATGACCTCGAGCTTGCAGCCGTTGTGCATGCTCTCAAAATCTGGCGCCATTTCCTAATCGGTAAGCGCTGTGAAGTCTACACCGATCACAAGAGCCTTAAGTACATCTTTACCCAGTTGGATCTGAATGGAAGACAAAGGAGATGGCTCGAGTTGATCAAGGACTATGATCTGGGACTTCATTATCACCCGGGCAAAGCCAACGTGGTTGCCGATGCTTTGAGTAGGAAATCACAATGCAATTGCATCTTGGCTAAGCCTGATTCGAATATGCTCTGTTCCGAGCTTCAGAAGCTCAGCTTAGAGATAGTCCCTCAAGGATATCTTGCCTCCCTAGAAGTCAAACCTGACCTTATTGATGAAATCAAGAGTGCCCAAAAGGCGAACGAGGGCATAGCATTCATCCAGGCTAACTTGAAGGAGGACAAGACCAAATGTTTCTCCGAGGATGCGCAAGGTGTCCTCTGGTTTGGAAACCGATTGGTAGTGCCCAACAACAAAAAGTTGAAAGCATCTATCCTGAGTGAAGCACACCACTCTCCATTATCTATACACCCCGGAGGAACCAAGATGTACCAGGATTTCAGGCAGAGATTTTGGTGGACTCGTATGAAGAGAGAGGTTGCCCGGTATGTTGCCGAGTGCGACGTGTGCCAATGAGTAAAGGCCGATCATCTTAGGCCGGCGGGCACTCTCCAACCGCTGCCCATACCCGAGTGGAAATGGGATGAGGTTGGCATGGATTTTATCATCGGTCTTCCCAAGACGCAGAAGGGATTTGACTTTATCTGGGTGATCATTGACCGACTAACCAAATCTGCTCACTTCCTACCGGTCAAGACCGGTTATCATACCAAAACATGGCAGAGCTTTATCTATCTCGCATCGTCTCTCTCCACGGTGTTCCCAAGGTAATTGTTTTTGACCGAGGCCCACAATTCACTTCACAATTTTAGGAGTGTCTTCACCGGGCAATAGGAACCCAACTCTCCTTTAGCACAGCTTACCATCCCCAGACCGGTGGCCAAACCGAGAGGACTAACCAAATATTGGAAGATATGCTCCGAGCTTGTGTTCTTTCTTATGGCGAAAGATGGGAGAAATGCTTGCCATTTGCTGAATTCTCCTACAACAATAGCTACCAATCCAGCCTTCAAATGTCTCCATTTGAAGCTCTTTATGGGAAAGTGTAGGACTCCCTTAAATTGGTCCGAGACCGGAGAACGTCCATTCTATGGTCCTGACATAGTGGTTGAAGCTGAAGAGCAAGTCAAGGTAATACAAGAACGACTGCGGGCTGCACAATCACGCCAGAAGAGCTATGCTGATCGACGTCGCCGCGAACTTACCTTTGAAGTCGGTGATCATGTCTATCACAAGGTAACCCCGCTAAAGGGTACTCATCGCTTCCAAGTCAAAGGGAAACTAGCACCTCGCTACATTGGTCCTTTTCAAATCATTGCTAAACGAGGAGCCGTAGCTTATGAACTTAATCATCCATCTTCACTCTCGGAAGTACACAACGTCTTTCATGTTTCCCAACTCAAGAAGTGCCTTCGAGTTCCAATCGACTCGGCCGAGTTGGAACATCTTGATCTACAATCTGATCTTTCTTATCCGGAGCACCCCATTCGTATCCTTGATGAGAGGGAACGAACAACTAGGTGCAAGACAGTGAAGTTCCTGAAGGTGCAATGGAGCAACCACACTGAAGATGAAGCAACCTGGGAGCGTGAAGACCAACTTTGAGCGACCTATCCTCACCTCTTCACCGAGCCGACTGAATCTCGGGGACGAGATTCCTTTTACGGGGAGGGGGGAGGTCTGTAACAGCCCAGCTGTCATTTTCGATTAAGCATGCATACTATTGTTGTGTTCATTTGGTTTTTCTATGGTTCTTTAAAACTTTTCATTGACATGCATTCATCCATCGGGCTATACGGTGGGAACATCGGACTTTAAACTAAAACCATTAGATTACCAGTCACCCAAGCTACCAGAATGGTGAGGTAAACATTGACCGGGCTTTGGCGGGCAACTATATATAGCCCGCTGAGCATGTTCCTTAGCGGACCGAGCTGGAAAGCACCCCACCGAGCTAGCCCGAGTGATCCTTTACTCAAGCCGAGCTTCCCCGACAAGGCCCGAGTGGCGGGCGAGCAGTCGGGCGACCACTCCCGACTGAACCTTACCGGGCAACACCCAGCTCGGGGGATTCTAGCCAAGTGAGAAGAAGCCCGAGTAGAGCTAGGAGGGCTACCTCTTATATTAAAAGCTGCTAAAGCAGCCCGGATCCAATTAGTTCCATTATTCCTTCTGTCCCGGACAAAGACCCAGTGACTTCGCTCTCATTGGATGAAATGGGTGGTGCGTCCGACAGCTCTCCCACGCGGCGCAGTGAAGCCGTGGAACAACACCAGGTGGCGCGCGCCAGCGCAGGATGTAGCCAAGTGGCGGAGCCGTTCGGACAGTAGCAGCGTCTCTCCTTTTCTCACCATTTTCCTTACTCAAAACCCCTCATTTACAGGTGGGACCTGGCCCGGCTTGTCTCCCCCACATAGCATCTCTATTTAAGGCCTCAACCAGCCCTCTTCCACCTCTCTACACCCTCATTCTTCCTGCTGCTTGAGCTGAAAAGAACAGCAGCAGTTCATCCATCTCTCCACCCTCAAATCCACTCAAATACTTGGAGAAAGCTCGCGCATGTCAAGATCCGAGCTCTCCATCACCTGAGCTCCCTACACCTTCGAGGGCATTGGCATGCATGAAGGATTTGGTGAGCTCTCTCCCATTTTCATCATCCTCTATGTTTTGAACTTACAGCAGCAAGAACTCATCGCATTCTCCTTCTTGCTGCCATCTCTTGTATTCCCAAGCCTAGGGGAGTACATTGAAAACTTCTTCACCATCTAGAGGAGTGGAGCAGCAGTAGGAGAACCGCCAAGAAGAACGGGGAAGGCAGCAACAAGAACAAGACTCATACAGCAGCAAGCAACGGAGGAGAAGGCCATGACCAAGCTTCATCCTCTTCGATCTCTTCATCCTTTGGACGTCCAATCCTAAGCAAGGCGCCCCTTGCTTGGTAAGAACCTGAGAAAGTCTCTTTTCCATTCCTTGCATCATCGAGGCCCCGTTCATAAGTTCACCTTTGAGCTAAACAGAGCCTAAATACAGCAGTCTCAAACCTATTCAGTTTTAGCCCCTATCCAGAAACAGCCACTCAGTAAATAATTTCTATAAAATCAACCATAGCCCAGATCGAGAAGTGTTCTACATGAACGTTGTTCGTCAGGAAATTCTCTACAACGTTCATGTTGACCCCGGGCTTGACTGAGCTTGTCTTCTACCTCAAAAATAGCCCGTACTGAGAGACATACCAGCTGAGTGACTTACCCGAGCTAAACCAATTAAAGCCCGACCAGGACCTTGCTTAGCGAGCTAAGATAAGCCACATCCGACCTATGGTGAACCCTTATTTGACAAGAGAACAACCTTCCCTAGCAAGGAGGCTCATTTCCGAGCTACCTTGAGCATTCCCGAGCTTCATATTCCTAGCCCGGGCTACCCATAGCATCCTGACTTCAAATGGTCATATCTCACTCATCCAAGCTCGGATTTGAGTGATTCTTTTTGCAAAACCAGCATTAACTCATGAACTTTCTGAGATATTATGTTGTTCCATGCTTCTCTGTGTTTTGGTCTTTTATTTGGATTTTATTTGATGTGCTTGTTACTGAAATGATAGGAGATGACGTTCCGGAGGAGCCCGGACTTGAGCAAGAGGCTCTCCCTTCCGACGACCAGCACCAAGGCACTTATTACTCCCCTCATTTGACTCAATCATGTTGAACTCTATTTACTTGCATTACTTCGATTATGTTTTATCAACGTTGCATGCTAGTTTCTATATGATAGTTGATGGGTAGAGGTAGTTATGTCCGACTAGTGGTCAGTTTATTAATAGGTCGATACATCCATTCCTTGATAGCCTAAGTGGGAACTATATATCTATGGTTGTGTCACGAATGCTTACACTTGCTTAGAGTCCACGTGGTTGAGAGTAATACCTGATTATGATATCTTGATGATGAATGGGATGTGAGGGTTTGAAGTTGTGCCGGAACGGGTGATAGGAGATGACGGGAGGAAAGATCCCGGTCATATAGCCCCGTTCGGGCGATTAAGGACCGAACATGGTGCCATCATTTCGAGCTACTATATGTACGACCACACGTGTTTTATGGGAACACTTAGCCGATTTTATGTGCATGCTTGCATCGTTGGTGATCATTGGGGCTATTGTTGTTTATTCGCTTGTGTTTTGTTGGTGGGAACCTCCCAGGGGCCGCTTCTTAGCCTTGGGTAGCTCCCGTGGGGGCTTAGGGCGGCCGGACAGAGGGCCCTGAGTAACGTGCACAGCAACGGTTAACTCCATTGAACCACAACACGGCACGTGGAACAGTGGGCTACAGTTACCGGGCGATCCAATTATCTAGCACGTGCATCTAGGAGGCTTCGGCATGGCTTGATGTGTCGTGTGGGTAAAGTCGTACACCGCTGCAGAGTTATGAACTGTTCGAGCAGCCGCGTCCTTTGGTTAGGGATGAAATCTCGTTAAATCGAGACACTTCGGTTAGCATTTGGGTTCTGGAATGGTTATGGTATGGATTGGGCTATGTTTCCGAGCACAGGGTTGCTCATGGTGATCGGTCGGATAGAGACCAGGGACGGATAGAGTCCTGTGGATATTATGGTCGGATAGAGACCTTGGGCGGATAGAGCCCTGTGGATTGATGTTGATTAAGGATGCTACTGTTGGTTCACAAGTGTTTACATGTTCTCTTCAAATGCCATTTACAATCTATTTATGATTACGTCTTGCAAATGCTCTTTATGCCGAAACTGTGTTGCCAGCCTCACATTGGATATTTATTATGCATGAACAAGTCTATAAGTACCTTATAGTGCTGAGTACCATCTGTACTCAACCGATGTGCAGATCAATGTTGCAGGTGATAGCGATCCCACGCTTGAGTACTACTATCAAGCGGGGAACGACAATGCTAGTGGGCACGGTGCCGAGTTCTAGCTTCCAGCCGGTTGCCCTTGGGTTGGGAGGCATACCACGCTGGCCTTTTGTTCTTTAGATTATGTTGTTCCGCTGCTTTTGTGAAACATTTATCTATTCCGCTGCGAACTACTCACTATGTTTAACTTATTTGTATGGACAGCAGTCCATACCCTTTTGTAATATTAAGTTATGACCATTTGTTATGTTGTGCTATCGATCCAAATAAGGATATGTGTGTAACGGTAGCTGATCTTGAGAGCCGTTACTGAAGCACATATCCGGTACCCGAGCTTACCCTCGTTTCAATTGAAATAGCCCGCTCTTGTCGTTGCAGCCCGGGCTGAGAGTTAACCTACTTGGTATGCCTGCGGGCTACTCGTATGTTGGTTTTCAGCCATTCGGACAGCACGAGAGCCTTATCTCCATTGAACCGAGTGTGAGAATGGGGGTACTTACAGAGGTGTTGTCACAAAGAATTGGCACACCTGTTTGAACCAACCCAAAGTTCTTCAAGGTAGAGCAGAGCAAAACAACCTGACTACAACATGCGTGACGGTAATATACTCAAATTTTAGCGATTGGATCGCACAACACTTGACTGCTTCCTAGAGGACCAAGAAACAAGAGATGTGCCAAGGAATTGGCAGGTGCCAGAAGTGCTCTTCCTATCTATCCTACAGCCAACAAAGTCTGCATTGGAGAATGCTCTAAGAAATAGACAAGAGGCAGTAGAGAATCAAAGGCCAAAATCTGCAGTCGCACGAAGATAGCGGAAGATCCGCTTCGCCGCCATGAGATCCGAGATAAAGTCCATGTATGTTAATCAAGTTTGGAACTTGGTTGATCTGCCTGATGGTGTAAAACCATCGACACTACAGGAATTCATGGTTTTTTCGTCGGCCCATGTAAAATTCGTCGGCCAAAAAAAAAACCGACGAAATTATAAAGCTAATTTAAATAGAATCAGCGTAAACCGATGAAATTACGGTGACAATTTCGCCGGTTTTCCTACCCGATTTAAATTAGTGACAATTTCATCGACTACGTGGTCGATTTAAATTACATTTGGAAAATCATGGGCCATATTCCCCAAAGGGTAATTTTTAAATCGGCCGATGAAAATAATATTAAAAATATTTTTTATTTATTTTCGCCGGCTCGGTCGATGAAATTAGTAAAAAATATTTATTACTGGAAATTTGGCAGTGGATATTTTAAATTACCTGGCCGATGAAAATAAATTTAGAAAATACTTTTTATTTATTTTCGCTTAAGTAGTTGCCGATGAAATTAATTTAAAAATTTATTAATATTATTTTCGTCGGCCGAGACCGATGGAAATAGTAATAAAAAAATAATTTTTTGTATTTTCGTTGGCTTAGGCAGATGAAATTATATTAAAAAATAAATTTTTAACTTAATTTCGTCGGTTTTGGAGGCCCATGAAAATAGTCTTGCCCTAAATTTACCTGGGCAGCAGCCCGAGCCGCCTTAGCCCGCCTGCCTCCTCAGCCCAGCCCTGTCTCCGCCTTGCCCCGCCGCCCGCCCCGCTCTGCGCCGCCTCCCCGCCGCCGCCCTGCGCCGCCCTCCCCAACCGCCGCCCGCCCTGGCGGCCGCCCGCCCCGCTGCGCGCGCCCCAGCCGCCGCGCGCATGACCAGGCCGCCCCGCCGTGCGCCGCCGCGCCCGCCGCCAGCCCCAGCCGCCGCCGCCGGCCCAGACGCCCGCCGTGCGCTGCCGCGCCGCCCCCGCTCCAGCCGCCGCCACTGCCCCAGCCGTCGCCGCCCCCAGACGCCCGCGCCCCGGCCTCCCCAGCCGCCTTGCGCCCGTCCGGCCCCGGCGCGCCCACCCCTGCCGCCGCCGGCCGTGCGCCGCCTCCCCAGACGCCCAGCCGCCTCCGCCCCAGCCGCCTGGCCCAGCCGCCGCCGCCCCAAACGCCGTCCGGTGCCGCCCGCCGCCCGCCACCGCCGCCGCCGCCCCGCCACCGCCCCAGCCGCCTGTCCCAGCCGCCGCCGCCCCAAACGCCGTTGGTGCAAATTCTGCCTCTGCATTTTACTGCGTTACTTTCAACAAGTATGAACATTGTCCTAAGTAAACTTCTAGCCATAATAAGTTGTAGCCCTCGTCATCAAAATATTCTTTGTTTAGGCTACAAGTCTTTATTTCCGAGGTCAGCGTATTTGGCAGGCTGCAATGGATGATCTGATGGCCCAAGGAATGCGTTATGCTAATCAGGTATTGATCCTTTCATAGCCTATATTTTTTACTCTAGCTTTCAGAAAATCATTTCTGTTCCCCTGATGCAACCTATAAAAAATTTAATTTAATCTAACCTACGTTCATGTTCTTTCTAACAGGGTAGTTACCTTTGTCTATTTGAAAATGCATTAGGCTACGTTTAAATCCTTTTGCTTTGTATTGAGAGGTTTTTCTGTATCAGTGCGTTGTTGATTTTATTTCAAAATGTTGCATGCATTCTAGGAAGTCATACATATGGTGAGCTTAGGATTTGTTTATGAACAATTACATGATCTTATGCTAAGACTTATAATGTATATTGTGTGTCGTTTGTAGATTTTGCTGTCTTTCTTTGATTATTTTTAGTTCAAATTCTTCACGGAGAATATGTTCACATGTCGAATTCTCCTGTTCAGGATTTAATTGCCGCTCCAGCCTGAGAAGGTAATTTGTTTATGATATAATCTTGTTTATATCTTGTGCCTGACTTCATGTGCATATGGACTGGCTCATGCTCTACTTTCCTGATTATGTTTACCGTTTAGCTGTCTAGGATAGCAACTTGTCAAGGTCAGCAGCTATTGTATATCTGAGAGCATTTCCCATAAAAAATATTGCTTATAGACTTTACAAACTGAAGATAGGCAAATTGAGAATAATAGTTATATGCCATTGCAGAAGGAGTTACAAAAATACATACCATATGCTTATCTCACAGCATGCTATCTTCCATAACTTTAGAATTAATGGTTAACACTATGCATTATGCTTTTTCGGTTTACCTTCCTGAGTTTTAGTCTTCCTTTTTTGATTCCGTAATTATGGAGCTAATTGTTAACATACGAAAATATCAATTGTTGCATGGTTGCTTAGAGGTAGTTTTCATTAGCAAAAATAAAAGTATTATTACGATGGTTGCTCTTTTAGAGGTCAGTTGATTTTTGAAGCTCATGGTTTTTATTTACATGAGTACATGAGTACAGGTTAGTTGAAGTTATCTATAGCATGTAAGCTTATAAAAGGCTAAGTCGCAGGATAATAAACTAAGCAGGGATTAATCTGCTACCTTCTTCCCCATTCGTCCCTTCTTTGTTCTTCCTCAACCATTGTCGTGGCTTGCCGCCTCTAACCTTGGGATTGGGTGGTGTTCGCTCTTGCGAACGACATTTATCGCAAACCGTGACAGTTTGATAAATTCCAGGCACAGACTGGTTTTATCATTTGTAGTTTACTTCAACATTTTAATATTCATCGGCAGGAATGGTATCAATCTCGATCAATAAATTTTAGTTGTGCTGTGCTGCGCAATATCTTAATGGCTTTTGCACATTTTTAAACTAGCTTCCATGCTTTATTAGTCGAACCTTTAAAACTCTTGTTTTGCCACGACAAGCCTTTGATAACAGCAAAACCTATATATCTTAGTGTTGGATTTGGCCAAGTGTTTTGTCAGTCCTGTACTGAAGTGGCTTGAAATGGCAATGCTCCTTAGTCCTTATATTACTTTCAGTTGACCAGTGCTAATTTTTTTAAAATCAATATTTTCCAGGGAAGGACCTATTCTGGTATACAAGAGATAAGAAATCTGACACTGAAGATCGTCTGAAGGAAGAAATTAGGATGGTGAAGGAAGAGGAGGAACAGGCCATGTGTGAGGCTCTTGGCTTAGCTCCTAAG
Source organism: Raddia guianensis (assembly GCA_036346415.1). Classification (NCBI taxonomy): domain Eukaryota; kingdom Viridiplantae; phylum Streptophyta; class Magnoliopsida; order Poales; family Poaceae; genus Raddia; species Raddia guianensis. The sequence goes on from CM070539.1 coordinate 42,674,241, forward strand.
CGTAATAGCCGACCTAAGGGCAATAGATTAGATAAACATGCATACGCTGAGCTCATTAAGAGAGGGTCAACAGCAGAAGACGTGGGAGCAGGCCATGCTGAGGCAGCGCAAGTGCAGGGTCTAGGATTTATATGAGTAAGTTCACATCATGACATTGTTACCTTTTGAATCCTTCACTCGTCCTTGAAACGTAATATTATAGCATAAATTGCCTGTGCAGTCAACTTAATCTGACAAGGTTTTATATTGATATTTGATGGGCCTCTTACTAATTTAATGAACATGGTGTCTCCTTTGTTTCAGGGCTCCACGCAGTGAGAGAGAGTGTAGCTCTTCTAAGCTTGATCCTGCAGAAATGTCGCCTGAGCATATTGATCCTCTGCCACCACCACCAACAGCAACCAAGTAGGAAGATTCTGATGATGATAGTAAGGGGAAGGCAGCGTGATGAGAGGAGAGGTGAGAAAGAAGGGAAACGAGATAAACACGTCGAGGGGAAGGACCGGAGGCGAGACAAGCATGAGAGGAGGCACGACTCGGAGGATAGAGCTAAGCGCCACTGCAAGGACAAGCAGAAGAGGAGGCATGATTCTGATTAATAATACCAGCTCCTTGCCTGTATGACCATACCCTTGTTGGGACTTGGGAGTTGGGAGTGCTACCTTTGCTTGATGGTGATGTGTAAAATTAAGTTGTATGCGATGATGAATTATGTATGCGGCAATGGACTATGTTTGTGACATTGACTACGTATGCGACTCTGTATTTGATTCTACTATGATGATAATGGGATAAATGGTGAAGTGGTTTATTTCATTTGCGATGAATTTGGGTTTATTAATTATTGGGATTTTTCTGTTAATAACTATGAATTTTCTGTAAATAACTGTGATTTTTCGTCTCCTATTTGCTGTTTTTTTACAAAAAAAATAATATTTTCGTCGGCATCGGCTGACGAAATTAAAGCCTAGCAGGCTGTTGACCAGTAATTTCATCGGCCTGGGCTGACGAAATTAACCTTATTTTCATGGGCCCTGAAAAACCGACAAAATTAACCTTATTTTCATGGGCCCTAACCGACGAAATTACCATGCCACGTCACCGTCTAACCGTGCTGCACTGGTCAACATATTTTCATCGGCCCGGAAAACCGACGAAAATAACTTATTTTCATGGGCCGTGGCCGACGAAATTATGGTGCCACGTCACCATCTGCCCTTCCGCCGCCAGGTCAGCATATTTTCATCGGCCAAAGAAACCGATTTAAATTAAATTATTTTCATGGGCGTGGTCGAGCGAAATTAGATGAGCCACGTCATCTGGCCGACTGTCCACCGTCGGTCGAACTGATTTAAATCGGCTGAGAAACCGATTTAAATTATATTAATTTAAATCGGTAAGCGAAAAAGTTTGTAATTTCGTCGCCTGATTTCGTCGGCGTAATTTGTCGAGAAACCGATTTAAATTATATTAATTCGTCGGTTTATTTCTATTTTCGTCGGTTTGGGGTCAATTTAAATTACAACGGATTCTCAGGTGCGAGTGCAAATGGGTCTTTAAGAAAAAGATAGACACCTATGGAAATGTTTATATTTGTATGGCACGATTGGTGGCAAATATGCAGATTCATGGTGTTGACTATGATGAAACTTATTCGCCTGTCGCCATGGTCAAGTCTATCCGGATCATGTTAGCAATTGTCGCGTATCATGATTATGAGATTAGGCAAATGGATGTCAAAACGGCTTTTCTGAATGGAAACTGTGGATAACATAGACCCCGGGTACCCACACGGCGGGGCTCGAGGACCACCCAATTCGGGGTGGCCCGAGCCGGCTAGAAGGAGATGGGCACCTCGGACTACACTCGGCGCCACCTGGCCTGCAATCCGACTTGTACGACAAGGAAAGGATAAAGATAGAAGGCAATCCCGATTTGTAAGGAGACTATAATTGTAAACACCGGATATCGGCAAGACATGATAGAGATAGGATTCTACCTAGAGTAGGACTCCTCCTTCTACCTAAAGTCGGACTCCTCCTTGTAACCCACCCCATCCACTATATAAAGGGGGGTAGGGAGCCATAGTTCGCATCGAGGATCAAGTCATATCGACTACCTTGATCTCTACGAGAGACCTCCCACCGGGAGACACAACCTGGATGCACATCCAACACCTCCAACCGAGATCTCAACCAGGGGTCACCCGGCGAGACAACGTACGAGGGATCTTCCGATCATCTTGTATACATATACCGCCATATAATCCCAGAGCACAGGACTAGGGTATTACCTCCTCGGATGAGGGCATGAACCTGTAGAAAGAAGACCCCCTGTCTTGTGCTACCATCGTGTTTGGATCTTGGTGCACCCCATATAATTTAATTGCCGACAAGTACCCCTTGGGTTACACCTGTCGACAGTTGGAGCGCCAGGTAGGGGCCAGTGCTAAGATCACCTTAATCAAGCTCGATGGCAATTCATCCACGTTTGTGCGCCGGTGTTAGCATGCTGCGCATATACGAACTCCAAACCTGAAGAAGGAGATGCGATCTGTTTGCGGCCAGATTCTAGATGGTATATTGTTTTGACGATTGCTGTTGATTCCGGAGGAATTTTGTAGCGAAACTGGATTCATTGGAAAGGTTATCTCAATATCTTTCCGTGGAATGGTAGAAAGCCCAAAACGGAGTTCGTATGTGGCCGGGGCTTTCATTTGAAGACGCACTGCGCCGGGAGGTCGTGAATCCCGGCGACCGCGCAGCACTCGACGACATCGGCGACTGCACGGAGATCGTCTCCGACCACTCGACGACATCGGCGACTGCACGGAGATCCACTCTGACCACTCGGCGACATTGACGATTACACGGAGATCGTCTCCAACTACTCGGCGAATCCCGGGGACCACGCGGGGCACGTCGACGACCTCTATGGCGCATGGCTTGGCCGCCAACCGCATCATGGACCAACGGCATGGCTCCACGGCATGATTAACTAGCGAGGAAAAGGCGTGCGGCATGTTGTGTATGACTACTTCCGTACGACTACGCCAGATCGATCGAACGACAGCTTCGGCAAGCTCGCGCTCTCAGATTTGGATTCGATTCAACCTGAGGGTGACTTCAGTAACAACCAGCTCGAACTTCTGTTCGGGTTGGAAACGTCACCGCCGCGTACCATGGATACTACGTCGGCGGCCCAAGACATCTCTTTTGGACTCGGACTAGATCCGATCTGGGAGAAATATCACCAACATTCCAAAATTCGCTCTTTCGACTCGAACCTGATCCGGTCTGGGAGGGACTTCATCGGCACTTCCCTCGGACTTCTGATCGGATTGGCGAACTCCACGGCCATCTACTCATGAGTAGTACGCCAAGGTTTCACTTCCCGACTCGGATACGGCGAGGGCTCCATTTAAGATAGATTCTGGACGTCATCTTGTTTCGACAATTCCTGATGATCTAGAGAGAGTTTTAAGTCAAGACTAGATACGTTGGAAAGATAATTTCGTCAGCTTTCCGTGAAGCCGAAGAATGTCCAAAACGGAGTTCAGATGCGTCCGGGGCGTCCGTTTCAAGACAGACTGCGCGGAAAGTTCACGAATCTCAGCAAGCTCGTGAAGCCCATCAGCAAGGCTACTGCATGCGGATAGGCCGTGGCACACCTCTAAGGACATCAAGTTCTCCAAACAATTGACGACCAACACTTCTTCCGGACTCGAATCCGTTCCAGTCTGAGGACAACATCGACATCGCTTCGTCTGGACTCCCGTTCGGGTCGAGGAACGCCGCCACCACCTACTCCCGAGTGGCGTGCCGGGAGCTCAATTCTTGATTTGGATACGAAGAGGACCTAATCAAGAACAAGTTCAAGACGGTGGACGCCTTCAGCAGCAAACTACACGGATGCGACAACCAAGTCGCTATTTTGGACTCGGACTTGGTCCGATCTGGGAGGGACTTTAACAGTACATCGCTCGGATGGTGACCGTCATCAGTAGCAAATCACTCCAACTATACGATCATGGCATCCATCGTGCGACGCTGGCTTCATCAACCAAGAGGAGAACGTGAGAAGAAGATATGATCTGTTCTCGTTCAGGATCTAGATGGAAATTGCGTCGTGATTTACCATTGACTCAGAAGGAGTTTTGGGTTGATATAAGATGCATTGGAAAGCTTATCTCGTTATCTTTTCAACGAATCCAAGAACGCATAAATTCGAGTTCAGATGCGACCATGGCGCCTATGTGAAGACAGGCTGGGCATAGAGGTCGCGAATTTCAGCGAGCTCCTAAAGCTCGTCGGTGCCAGCCACGGCATGACGATTGGTCGTGCCACATCTTGTGGGATGTTGAAAACCAGCGAGGCCTTTCATCGACCTTCGTCAAGCTACACCAACCGCGTGGAGATCATTTACGACTACGGCGGACTTCGCCGACCACGGCTGAGACGTCGGCGAGCATGCGCTATTCAACGCCGACCATGGCGTGTGCGTCTCGGTGTTGATCGAGACTTGAACGACAACTTCCGTTGACTCGGCTACACGCCTACGCCCCGAAGTCTTCAGCTCGGCTGTACGACGAGTCAACACGCCTACGCCCCGAAGTCTTCAGCTCGGCTGTATGCCATCGTGCGCCACGAGCGCCCGGTACGGCTACACGTCTACGCCTCCAAGTCTACGGCACGGCGACAAGCCACTCGGCTACAAGCCTACGCCCGCGCCACGAGCGCCCAAGTCTTCAGCTTGGCTGTACACCTCCGCCCCAAGAGCTTAAGTCGGCACGGCGACACGCCTACGCCCGCAAGTCTATAGCTCGGGGACACGCTACTCGGCGGCACGCTTGCACCCCGAGCCCTCAAGTCTACGGCTCGGTGACACGCCCACGCCTGCGCCACGAGCGCCCAGGTATTCAGCTTGGCTGTACACCTCCGCCCCGAGAGCTTAAGTCGGCACGGCGACACGCCTACGCCCGCAAGTCTACGACTCGGCGACACGCTACTTGGTGGCACGCCTGCGCCCCCGAGCCCTCAAGTCTACTGCTCGGTGACACGCCACTCGGCGACACACCTACGCCTCCAAGTCTACGGCTCGGCGACATCCCACTCGGCGACACGTCCACGCCTGCGCCACGAGCGCCCAAGTCTTCAGCTCGGCTGTACGCCATCGCGCGCCACGAGCGCCCGGTACGGCTACTGATGCGCACTAGATCGGCCCGATCTTTTGGTGAGAAACGATACGTCGGTTTGGTGTACAACGAAGTAGATGGATCGGCTACTAACCACAAGATCAGCGACCAAGCAATCGCAACGTCACCTCGCTGAACTAATCAACCAAGTCGAACCCCGATCGATCCTTGAACCTGCTACAACCGAGAATAAGCAAGAACAAGATGATAACTGATAAATCATGAAACCAAGGGTGAGGTTCTATTTCTCGTCATGGGTGGTCTAGTCGACACATGCGAACACGAGGAGGGACACACACAGGGTCAACCAAAACACAACAAAACCTAAGCGACAACATACGACGGCGGAGGCCATATATAGAGTGGCGACCAGCATAGGGGCGTCGTCCACCACCAAAACCCTAAGATACATGGGCCATAGGCCCAAAAACAAGATGACGCAACAGCCTGAAATTATGGCCCGTGACCTTCTTCGGCGTTTTCCTGATGCTGCTGGACGAATTTGGATGTGGGGCTGGATCCATTGGAAAGCTTATCTCCAAAGTTTTCCAACGAGTGGTCGCACGCCGAAATCGGAGTTCGGGAGCCCGATTTATGCCCGTTTGAAGTTGGCATGCTGCTGGTTGGCCTAACCGGGCTGTTTGGCATCTTGGGCCTCCATGTGGGCTTTCCTTGATACGTCGAGGTCTTGTGGGTCTTGGACTTGTGGTGTTTCTTCTTTGGAGAAGGCTTGTAAGGCTGGGCTTTAGGATTAAGGCCCCTCAGTGATGAAGATGTCGCAGCGTCAATTGTAGGCGACGAAGATGGAGTGGCGTCGGTAGTTGTTGAAGAAGTCGGAGAGGAAGGACGGCTAGAGATCACACTGATCGTATCCATGCTGGTGATGTCCTCATCATCCTCCCCTTTTTGAATTGGAGTCGTCCTCGACTTCTTGTAATGCTCCTGCAAAAGGTTAGTGACAACATGAGGCAAAGAAACATGTATTTCCAATGCAATATTTGGGGAGGTCACTGTTTTATCGAATTGAACTACCTCCTTTATCTTTGTTTCAGTGTTTTGTGCACCGCAAACAATCTTATCACCCTCTTGGACATGATTTTTAACTCTATAAGCATTAATCTTATTTATTTCAGCAGGAGTCATTGATTCCAAAATCATTTTCTCACAATAATGCATAAATGAATATTGATTGGTTCTACCATTTTGAATAGCTTCCACGTCATATAACCAAGGTCTTCCTAATAAAAGTGAGCATGCTTCCATGGGTATGACATCGCAATCAACGTAATCATAATATGAACCAATAGAGAAATTCACTCTCGCAGTGTGTGTTACCTGAATCTTACCATTTGAATTGAACCATTCGATCTCATAAGGTTGTTCAAGTGGAGTCGTGGTCAAGCCAAGCTTCTCGACTATGTTTTGATTTGCTAGATTGCTGCAATTTTCTCCATCAATGATGACTTCTACCCTTCGTTCTCACACAACAAACCTAGTGTGGAATAGGTTGTGGCGCTGACTTTGACTAGCGTGTTTCGGCGGTGCACTAAGTATAAGTTGGGATGAAAGGCTCTTATAGTTGTTCGTCATTGCAGCACTCAGATGCACACCATCTTGATCATTCTTGCCTACAGGGTTTGTCATAGAAATAGAAAGCACATTCTCATTTTTACAAATTGAAGTACACTTACTATCCTTCTTTTTGGGGATGCAAGCTTTAATTTCTTCTTCAATGGTGTCTTCTCATCCTTGGTCGAAGGAATAGTCCTATGCTCGACCTTCTCACATTTATATTCTCTATTTCGCCATTTTTCGTCGAACTCACGATTAATTTTCCACATGTATTTCTTTGTTGCTGGCGGAATGCTTGGATCATCCTCGAAGTAGTAGAGGTCATCGTTCTTTTGTGAACCTACCATTATTAGTAGTGGACAAGAAAATAAACAAAGGGTGTATAACCTATCTACTAATAGGAGCTGGAATTGACAAGTCTTCACTCTCGAAACTCTCACCAAGATCTTACAAGTTTTTACCGTGCAGCTTGTGAAGGATCAATCGAAAAGTGACGATAACCTGCACTCAAGGGTGACAAAGCGATTGCAACGTGCTTCTCTTGTGGTTAATCGTAGGTGGAGCTTGGACATGTATAATATGTAGCAAATGATATACTAGAACCACACTAATTAATACAAATTGAATAAGCGTTCAACGACGGTACTTTGCTGGTCCTAGGCTAGACCGTGCTAGAGACGCGAGCCTAGACACCAATGAAGTCACAAGTAACGAGATGAAGTTAGGCTAGGACCCCTAAGATGTAGCACCAAAGATGAAGTTTCTCCTTTGCTCATTGATTTGTTTACTTTTTTTTTAGCTCGGCTCTTTTGTTGCGCTAGCCTTTTTTTATATGCTTTTACTCTCTCTCTTTTTTTCAGTGTGCCTTTTTTTAGAAAAAAAAAAACACTGGACTCTTCTTTTTATTTCAAGGTGCGGCTTTTTTTTTCAATATTGCACCCGCCCTTTTTTTTCTTTATGTGGTGCAGCTCACAAATTGGAAATCGAGAGAAACAAAAGTGTTGGCGCAGCAACTATTATGACTCGGTCAGAAATAAGTGTGGGTGCGGTGCATGCAAAGGAACGGCTGGTTTGCTCGGAAAAATGGAAATGTGACGTTGGATATATGGCAAACCACGGCTTAATTGTATCTTTGGAAGCTAATCTCCTAATTTGTGGAAGGGGAGATCACGTGGATTGGTTCTGAGAGGAAAACATTGACGCGTGGATTGGATAGAAAAGTGCGTCTGCAGTAATTATGGTAGGGGAGGGTGATTTTCCTTGTCCGTTTGTTTGGTGGCGCAACAAAGAAAGGTGCAGTTCGGTTTGGAAGGGAAAAATGGCGAGCAGCTCCAGTTTATGGAAGGTTTCGGTTCAATATGGAAGGGTAGAGGCGGTTCAGATTGGTAGGAGAAAATTAGACGCGTGATTGGTTGGACTTTGTTGGGTGGCTGTGGCTATTTTTGTGGAAGTGCGCGTGGGAATTAGCAAGGCACATTGGATGGGAAAATGGCAAGGCAGGGGGTGAGCCCCCAAATAACGGAACAGCAAAGGGATTTTTTTTTTGATGTGCTCAAAAAGGAATTAACAGGGCCTAACTCCGATGATAGGATTGCACGTGATGGAGATGTTGGAGGGAGTTAGCACTGTTAAGAAACCTCGCTACCGGGTGTAGTCCGAGGTATAAATGTGGACAATCAATCACAGAGAAAAATCAATACATAGGGGACACAGAGATGTATGGGTGGAGCTTCTCTTTATTATTTCTCAGATCTGTTATACAATAGGTGCTCCACCTCTTCTTATATAGTAGTGCTTACGGTTTAGGCCGGGTCCATATGTGGGACCCACCGGGGAAGCTGCTGGCCTAGCCGGGCCGGGCTCCCCCTACAGGTGGTTTTCCAACAAGGACAACAGAATGACGCGAAGGAAATTGTGACAAAACCGTGACTCGAACTCGAAATTCTAAAGATCAAAACGCTAAGACCAGCAACGACACGACGATGCAACAAATATTCAATGACATTTAAACTAGGAAGCAATAACAAAGGCTAAACGGGCTTGGATCAAAGGGAAATCACACGACGAACTGGTTTTTTTTTAGCAATTTTCTGGACTCTAGGAGGAACAAGATGAACTAAACAAAAGATAGATGTTCTCACCAGGCAACCGTCGCTCTGATACCACTTGATGCGCACTAAATCGGCCCGATCTTCTGGTGAGGAACGATACGTCGGTTTGGTGTACAACGAAGTAGATGGATCGGCTACTAACCACAAGATCAACGACCAAGCAATCGCAACGTCACCTCGCTGAACCAATCAACCAAGTCGAAACCCGATTGATCCTTGAACCTGCTGCAACCGAGAACAAGCAAGAACAAGATGATAACTGATAAATCACGAAACCAAGGGTAAGGTTCTATTTCTCGTCACGGGTGCTCTAGTCAACACACGCGAACACGAGGAGGGACACACACGGGGCCAACAAAAACACAACAAAACCTAAGAAACAACATACGACGGCGGAGGCCATATATAGAGTGGCGACCAGCATAGGGGCGCCGTCCACCACCCTAGGGTTGGCCACCACCAAAACCCTAAGATACATGGGCCATAGGCCCAAAAATAAGATGACGCAACACCCTGAAATTATGGCCCGTGACTTTCTTCGGCATTTTCCTGATGTTGCTGGATGAATTTGGATCTGGGGCTGGATCCATTGGAAAGCTTATCTCCAAAGCTTTCCAACGAGTGGTCGCACGCAGAAATCGAAGTTCGGGAGCCCGATTTATACCTGTTTGAAGTTGGCGTGCTGCTGGTTTGCCGAACCGGGCTGTTTAGCATCTTGGGCCTCCATGTGGGCTTTCCTTGATACGTCGAGGCCTTGTGGGTCTTGGACTTGTGGTGTTTCTTCTTTGGAGAAGGCCCCTCAGTGATGAAGATGTCGCAGCGTCAATTGTAGGCGACGAAGATGGAGTGGCATCGGTAGTCGTTGAAGCTGTTGGAGAGGAAGGAGGGCCAGCGGTCACACTAATCGTATCTATGCTGGTGATGTCCTCATCAGCTATACGCCTACGCATCCAAGTCTACGGCTCGGCGACACGCCACTCGGTGATATGCCCACGCCTGCGCCACGAGCGCCCAAGTCTTCAGCTTGGCTGTACACCTCCGTCCAGAGCGCTTAAGTCGTCACGGCGACACGCCTACGCCCGCCTGTCTACGGCTCGGCGACACGCTACTCGGCAGCACGTCTGGGCCCCGAACCCTCAAGTCTACGGTTCGGTGCCACGTCACTCGGCGACACGCCTACGCCTCCAGGTCTACGGCTCGGCGACACGCCACTCGGCGACACGCCCACGCCTGTGCCACGAGCGCCCAAGTCTTCAGGTCGGCTGTACGCCATCGCGTACCACGAGCGCCAGGTACGGCTACATGCCTATGCCTCCAAGTCTACGGCTCGGTGACACGCCCACGCTTGCGCCACGCGCGCCCAAGTCTTCAGCATGGCTATACACCTCCGCTCCGAGCGCTTAAGTCGGCACGGCGACAGGCCGACGCCCGCAAGTCTACGGCTCGGCGACACGCTACTCGGCGGCACGCCTACGCCCGTGCCACGAGTGCCCAAGGCTTTGGCTCGGCTGTATGCGATCTTGCGCCACGAGCGCTCGGTTCAGCTACACGCCTACGCCTGCGCCACGAGTGCCCAAGTCTACGGCTCGGTTACACGCCTACGCCTACACCAGAGCTAAGTTCTCATTGACATAATCTTTTTATATCAACCTAAGTTGTTCCTTGACTTGCTACTCAATTGGTAACCAATTGAGCAATAAGTCGGGGGGTACACCTAGTAGGTGCACAATTTGTGCACCTCTTTTTAAATTTTGGTTATCACCTTTCTTTTTTAATTAATTAAAAACCATGACTCACTACTCAATTGGTAGCAATTGAGCAGTAAGTCGGGGGCTACACATACTAGGTGCGCCATCGGTGCCCCTAGTTTTTTGAGATTTCTTTTGCCGAGTGTGTTAAAATTCCTATTAGTGAAACTCTGATCCCATGTACGGCGAACTCTACGTCACCCAAATGAGTACGGGAAAAGCGAGCCATGAGCCGACTCCTCACGCTCGAGGGCTAGACTAGTATGGCAGAGTGCTTAAACGAAGGGAATTCATACTGCTTGGTGGGAGAACGATTAAAAAACGACAAGTTAAAACTAACACAATTAGCCCTCAACTAAATATTTGAGTTAATTTTTATCCCTAATATTACTCATGGATATGTTTTTACAGGATATTATACCACATTTCGCAAGTCTCGGAAGTTCATGGATTTCTCCTTTATCACACCTTCTACGACTTCGTTTACGAGCAAAGAAGGGCATGCGCCCAGAGCGCTTACTATGGCTCGGCCACGAGCCTACGCCTTTAGCCATGAGCCACCCTACGCCCTGAGGGCCAACTACTATTCGGCTAAAACGGTACGCTCCATGTTGGGCCGCCAGCTGTACACCACGACAGACGGGTACAGGTACCACTCGGCCAAGACAATGTGTGCTGATTTTGGGCTAGGCTTGGGCCTGGTTCGGAAGGTACACCTACTAAAAAAGGCCTTCAGCTGCATATCACATTCAGTGGTTACACGTGTAGCTGGACTGTGCCAAATGCTAGCCTCGGAACGCCCCATGTTGGGCCGTCTACCAGCAGAGCTGCAAAAATTAACCATCTCTTGGTATACCCCATGTTGGGTCACTAGCTGGTCACCGCATGTCGGGATTGGATACCAGTGATGTCAGGGTAGAGTTTCGTGGTACATCCTAGATGGGGCCGATGCTGTACACCCTAACCTCGGTATGGGTACCATACGGTCAAACTCTATCCTTAAGATACGCCCCGTTGTGGGGCCACCAGCTGTATCCCACTCCGGTCGGGTATAGGTACCGCCTGGCTACAACAATGGTATGCCCAGTGGCTGTGCACCACAATGGTCGGGTACAGGTTCATTGGGCCACTAGCTGTGTACCGCACTAATCAGATACAGGTATCATTGGACCAAACCCTATCTAGATGGTATGCCCCATGTTGGATCGCTAGCTGTATCCCAATCCAATCAGGTACATATACCACTAGGCTTAAGGTACGCCCCATGATGGGCCGACTGCTGTATTCTGCAAGACTGAGATAGGTACTGAGCAGCCATATTTATGGTATACCCCATGTTGGGTTGCTAGCTATACATCGCAAGACGAGTACAGGTACCACTTCATCAAAAATCAAAGTGACGCGCCTTACAAAGAGCCGATCGTCAGAACTCCGGCAATCGTGGGCTGCGTATCACTAACAACTCTCTATGAGTCCTTCACAGTCTCCTCGCAGATAATGGGCAGAAGCCAGTCAGGAAGAAGCATCAACAATCTATGAAGCACTCGGCATGAAGCATGACTCATCCAAGGTGCGGTAAACAGGAGCAGCAACTCGACTATGAAGCACTCGGGGGCTACTGTGGATAACATAGACCTCGGGTACCCACACGGCGGGCCTCGAGGACCACCCAATAGGGGGTGGCCCGAGCCAGCTAGAAGGAGACGGGCACCACCCGGACTATACTCGGCGCCACCTGGCCTGCAATCCGACTTGTACGACAAGAAAAGGATAACAATAGAAGGCAATCCCGATTTGTAAGGAGACTATAATTGTATCGGATATAGACATATTCGGCAAGACATGATAGAGATAGGATTCTACCTAGAGTAGGACTCTTCCTTCTACCTAAAGTAGGACTCCTCCTTGTGACCCACCCCCCTCCACTATATAAAGGGGTAGATAGCCATAGATCGCATTGAGGATCAAGTCAATCGACTACCTTGATCTCTAGGAGAGACCTCCCACCGGGAGACACAACCTAGATACACATCGAATACCACCAACCGAGATCTCGACCAGAGGTCACCCGGCGAGACAACGTACGAGGGATTTCCCGATCATCTGGTATACATATACCCCTATATAATCCCAGAGCACAGGACTAGGGTATTACCTCCTCCGATGAGGGCCTGAACCTGTATAAAGAAGACCCCCTATCTTGTGCTACCTTCGAGTTTGGATCTTGGTGCACCCCATATAAATTCATTGCCGACAAGTACCCCTATGTTACACCCGTCGACAGAAACCTAAGCGAGGACATGTACATGGTACAACCCGAAGGTTTTCTTGATCCTACTAATGCTGACAAGGTATGCAAGCTTAGAAAGTCCATTTATGGACTGAAGCAAGCCTCTCGGAGTTGGAACCTTCATTTTGATGAAGTGGTCAAAGAGTTTGGCTTCGTCAAGAATGAAGAAGAGCCTTGTATTTACAAGAAGGTTAGTGAGAGCGCACTAGTATTTCTGGTCTTGTATGTGGATTACATGTTGTTGATTGGAAATGATATTCCTATGTTAGATGTTGTACAAGCCTATCTGAGAAAGAGTTTCTCGATGAAAGACTTGGGAGATGCAGCTTATATCTTGGGCGTAAAGATCTATAGAGATAGATCGAAAAGGCTAATTGGATTGAGTCAAAGTACGTACATTGACAAGGTGCTGAAACGGTTCAGCATGCATGATTCCAAAAAGGGTTTCTTGCCAATGTTACATGGTATAAGTCTTTGCAAGACTCAGTGTGCTTCGACACCTGATGAGCAAGAGAGAATGAGTAGGATTCCATACGCTTCGGCTATTGGATCCATCATGTACGCCATGTTATGTACGCGCCCAGATGTGTCATATGCTCTGAGTGTCACAAGCAGATACCAATCGAATCATGGTGATGATCACTGGGTGGCAGTAAAGAACATCCTTAAATACTTGTGAAGGACTAAGAAGATGTTCTTGGTCTTTGGAGGAGAGGAGGAGCTCGTCGTAAAGGGTTACGCCAATGCTAGCTTTCAAACCGACAGAGATGATTCACGATCGCAGTCCAGGTTTGTACACTGTCTCAATGGTGGAGCAGTGAGCTGGAAGAGTTCCAAGCAAGAGACGGTAGCTAATTCCACGACAAAGGCTGAGTATATTGCAGCTTCTAAAGTAGCAAAGGAGGCTGTTTGGATCAGAAAATTTATTTATGAGTTGGGAATTGTCCCTAGCGCGTCCTGTCCAATGGACCTCTATTGCGATAATAGTGGTGCCATTGCACAAGCGAAGCAGCCTAGGTCTCACCAAAAATCTAAACACATACGTACTCAGGCGCTATCACCTGATTCGAGAGATCATTGATAGATGTGATGTGAAGATTTGCAAAGTGCACACGAATCTAAATGTTGCTGATCCGCTGACAAAGCCCTTCCACAGCCGAAACATGTAGCGCTTGCATGTTTAACTCTAGTGCAAGTGGAAGATTGAAGGGAATATGTCCTAGATCAATCATGTTGATGATTGCAATACGTCTTTGTTCATGTATTTATGATAATATTGATTATCGGTTCACTGAATAAATGTCACGACTTTGTTCATTGAGTACGACTTGATTGTGAAACACGTTGTAATAGTGACGTTATTCTAAACGGGTAATGTTTCACATACAATAGATATGGAGATATCGAACCAATAATGTGGACACATGTTAGAGAACATGGGTAGTCGGATAGACCCACTCCGAGACGCTGTGAGATTGTTATCTCTTATAGTACCATCAGCGTATAGTCTCGAGTGGTACGCCTATATAGTCCTTAGACCTGAGATTGCATGGATGCCCAGCATGTTGTCTCGTATGATTTGGTGTCATAAGACGCTACACCATAATAGGGTAGCAATAAAGGTGACTGCAGGGTATGCCATGATACATAGCTAGGGGTGTGATAATCAAGATGGAATTTGCCCCTCCCTGATAATAGGGGAGATACCTCTAGGCCCCTCGCGCGGATGGATAGGGACAGCGCACGGCCGTGCTCATATGACTAAGGAGTTAGTCATGGTTTGTATCTATCACACCGTCGAGTAAAGTGGTCGAGCTATCAACAAGGGTGGCGCGCATCTCTCCTTGAGCTTGACTGGTATCGTGTGGCAAAGGGATTGGTATGTGAGTGTATCAAGGTTCAGCCGAATATCAATTCTATGCATTCGGGGGTCAATACACACTGCTTGGTGCCGCTATTGATCGGTGGATCGGAAACGGGTTTTCGAATCCACGGCCGACTTGCACTGAACCTAACGGGTCACACACTTAACTGGTTGGAACTGTTTAAAGGGTTAGTGTGTGGATATGATCCGCGTAGGAGATGGAACCCTAGTGAGCCTCGGCCCACTAGCGTGTCTATAAAAGGCGAAGGTAGGGGCGGCCGTAGAAGGAGTTGAGCCTTCACCACGCCTAGCCGTCGCGCGCCCCTCCCACTCCTCAGGAACCCTAGCCGCACGACGAGGTGCTAGCACACCCCGTGCGGCGTTCCTACTTGGTACATGTGGATACCGGTCGAGGCACTGCCGTTTGCGGACACGCTGTTCTGTTGGATCTGTAGGAAACTTGGCGAGCAGCTCCGACCAGTCGGTGACCAGTTCCGACCTGGTGGCGAGCAGCTCCGACCAACCGGCGACCAGCCCCAACTAGGCGGCGAGCAGTTCGTCGTTGATCTGGACGTGTACGACTACTTTCTCTACGGACGCGCATCTGCTTCCGCTGCATCGGCGTGTCAAGGGTAACGATTTGTGATGCTCTACTCGCATGTGATCTTGGGTGAATCGTGGTAGAAAATTTTGATTTTGATCTCGCGTACCCTACCCGTTTACCAACAGATAACACTCGACCCGCCCAACTCGGGCAAGATGGCTCTGATTCGGATAGGGCTCGATCGCAAATAGGACGATGCACTCGTCACCTTTCTCCAAGCAAACAAGGACTTCTTTGCTTGGAAGCCGTTTGATATGCTAGGTTTCCCGAGGGAGGTGATTGAGCTCTCTCTGAACGTTGACAAGAAGGCAAGACCGTTCAAACAACGGCTCCGGCGGTTCGCACAAGACCAGCGTGAAGCTATCAGGGAGGAGATCACTAAACTTTTAGCTCCTGGCTTTATAAAAGAACTATATCATCCCGACTGGTTAACGAACCCATTTCTTGTTTGCAAAAAGAATAAAAGTTGGCATATGTGCATTGATTATACTGACCTCAACAAAGCGTGCCCTAAAGATCCATTCGGGTTGCCTCGCATCGTTCATGTGGTGAACTCAACTGCCAAGTGTGAGCTCTTGAGTTACCTAGATGCTTACTCGGGGTATCACCAAATTAGCCTAAAAGAGGAGGACTGCATCAAGACCTCGTTCATTACGCTGTTCGGAGCTTTTTGCTATGTCACAATGCCATTCAGGTTGAAAAACACTGGCGCAACAAATCAACATGCAATACAGCGATGTTTTTGCACTCAACTCGGACGCAACATGGAGGCATATGTGGATGAGGTTGTCATAAAATCTCGAGTAAAGGAGGACCTTATCACTGACTTGGCCAAAACATTCGAGAGCCTGAGGGTCTACAGGATGAAGCTCAACCCCGAGAAGTGTGTTTTTGGAGTTCCTTCAGGAAAGCTACTCAGTTTCATCGTATCACATCGTAATATCGAGGCTAACCCGGAGAAGATCAATGCCATCATGAAGATGGAGCCCCCGACTTGCCAGAAGGATGTTCAGAAGCTTACAAGATGCATGGTTGCACTCAGCAGATTTGTTTCCTTACTCGGGGAGCGAGGGATGACTTTTTCAAGCTCCTGAAAAAGCAGGACAAGTTTCAGTGGATTCCCGAGGCACAGCAAGCCTTTGAGGATCGCAAGAAGTTTGTAACTACACCTCCTGTGTTGGTTTTGCCCATGCCCGAGGAACTCTTATGCTCTACATAACAGCAACAACTCATGTAGTCAGCGCTGCAATCGTCGTGGAGCGGGAGGAGGCCGGACATATGCAGAAGGTGCAGCGCCCTGTTTATTTTATCAGCGAGGTATTGGGCGAGTCCAAGGTACGATACCCACAAGTACAGAAACTGTTGTACGCCGTATTGAGGTCACAAGCTCAAGCATTACTTTCAAGACCATATGATTTCAATGGTCACTTCTTTTCTGATTGGGGATATACTCCACAATCGGGAGGCCACTGGGAGAATCGCAAAGTGGACAGTCGAACTCAGAGCCTTTGAGGTTTCATTCAAGCCACGAACTTCTATCAAGTCACAAGCCCTCGCTAACTTTGTCACTGAGTGAACAGAATTACAGACTCCCGTAGCCGTCGAAGAACTTGCGTGCTGGACGATGTATTTCGATATTTCTCTCATGCTCAGCGGCGCAGGGGCTAGGATAGTACTCATCTCTCCGAGAGGTGAACGATTGAAATATGTTCTATAAATTCACTTTCCGGCATCAAACAACGCCGCCGAGTACGAGACACTCATCCACGGGCCCCATATCGCCATATCGCTTGGTATCCGAGGATTGGTGGTTCGCGGGGATTCACAGCTCATGATTAATCAAGTTCAGAAGGGTTGGAGCTTATTCATGTGCTACGTCGAGATAATGAAGTAGCAGACGAGCTCGCAAGGATGGGTTCCAGTCGAACAACAGTCCCAGCTGGTGTATTTGTCGAAGAGCTTCACAAACCCTCAATCAGCCAACAGCAGAAGCCAAGTATGTCGGAAAACAAACAAGCCAAGGCGGAAATATTGGTCATCAACCCTGATTGGAAAATTCCCTATCTGGATTATCTGTTGAGGGACAAGCTCCCCGAAGATTGCACATAGGCAGAACACATTACGTGCCGGAGTCACCGCTATATAGTGGTTGGAGAGGAGCTTTATTGGATGAGTGCTTCCGGCATACTAAGGCGATGCATATCAGAGCAAGAAGAGAAGAATCTCCTCAAAGAGATCAACTCGGGAGTCTATGGACATCATGCAGGGTCAAGTGCACTAGTCGGGAAGGCTTATTGCCAAGGATTTTTCTGGCCGACTGCCGTAAGTGATGTGGAGTTCATCGTCCATACATGTGAAGCCTATCAATTTTTTGCTCGGCAGATACACGTGCCGATGCAGGAGCTACAGACTATTCCGATCACTTGGCCTTTCCCAGTATGGGGGCTTGACATGGTCGGGCCCTTGAAGAACACTCAGGGTGGTTTTACTCATCTCTTCGTCGCCATCGACAAGTTCTCAAAGTGGATTGAGGCCAAACCTGTCGCCAAGATTATAGCTGCCAAAGCCATCATGGTCAGATTTGGTGTTCTGAACAGAATCGTAACATATAATGGCACTCACTTCAAAAGCAAAGAATTTCAAGATTGGTGTGACGAACTTGGCATTAGGCAGCGTAGCGTAGCGTTACAGCAAAATTTATCTTTTTTATATAGCCTATTTGGTGTAATAGTTTTTTGTAATGATTTTTCTCAGGTTTTAGTAGTTCTCATAAAGATCCTAAAACTATTTTTAAATTGTTTTTTATAATATTTAAATCACTTTTTAAATACTCTCAAATTTTATTGAAACGCTACGCTACGCTATGTTACGTTAAGCTGAAATGTACAAGACCTAACATTTGCTTTGCTTCCGTAGGACATCCACGAAGTAATGGGCAGGTCGAACGAGCTAATGACATGGTCCTACAATGGCTAAAAGTTGAGAATGTTTGATCGCCTTAAACCATATGCTAACGATGGGTCAAAAAATTGACTTCGGTGCTCTAGAGGCTTAGGACTATTCCTAGCAAGGCAACCGGGCAGTCACCTTTTTCCCGGTGTATGGTTCAGAGGTGGTCTTACCTACCGAGTTGGAATTTGGATGCCCACGGGTTCGGAACTACAATGAAGCCGAGTCCAAGGACAACCGACTGAAAGATCTTGATCGACTGGAGGAAGCCAGAGACATCACAACAATCCAGTCGGCTAAATACCTTCAGGGTTTACATCACTATCACGATCGCAATGTTCGAGGCCGTGCTTTCTCTAAAGGAGATCTGGTTCTAAAAAAGAATTAAAGAAGTGAGCACAAGCTCTCCCCAAGTTGGGATCGCCCTTACATCATCGATGAGGTGACACGCCCAGGGGTTTACAGACTCAAACGCAAGGACGGCACGATCGTTGACAACTCGTGGAACATAGAGCAGTTACGTCACTTTTATAGTTAAATTTTATACTTAATTATATCATTACGAATAAACTTTTTCATCTTATAAAACTAAGTTGTTTCTTGACTTGCTGCTTAGTTGGTATCCAGCTAAGCAGTTCGTCGGGGGCTACACCTAATAGTTGCGCCTTTGGGCACATCTTTTTCTATCGCTTTTGCTTTTTTGTTTTTTCCCTAACGATTGTAAAGGAATCCGAGTACTATTCTGAGTAGTGAAGCTCTGATCCCTTGAACAACAAACTCTAGTCACTCAAACGCGTTCCTGGGATAAAGAGCCATGAGCTGACTCCCAACGCTCGGGGACTAGACTAGTCGGCCAGAGTGCATAACGAAAGGAGTTAACTACTCGGAGGAATTCAGATCAACAAGGAAAAGGAGCAAAAGGCCTTAAATTATATACAAAGGAGTCGGACATCACGTAAAAATAAATATTTTCATGTTCGAATGCTGCCTAAGTCCTACGTATATACATTATAGGGGGCTCAGGTCCAAATTCTCTACCAAGACGATAGAAGTCTCCTTGACTTCCTCAAGAAGGGTGGCGGCTTGGTCATCATCAACCGTGTAGGCGAAGCCCTCCTTGACAGCGTCAAGATCCACTCAGATAGAGTGACTTCACGACTGCCAGAGCTTGGCTAGCACTCGTGGTCGCCGTCTCCTTCAAGTGGCTCTTGAGCCTATCGGGCGCCTCCTTCAGCTGAATGATGACATGGATTTCGTTGCTCGGCCCTGTGTCTCCGGGAAGCAGGAACTTCCGCACCGGATCGAAGGCTTCACGGAGCTTGTCATAGGACACTTCTCTGGATTTAATTTAATTCGATGCCTGGTGAGATTACGAAAAGTCTCAGCTAGGTCTTTTACATGATCTGGAGCATACTTGCTCTTTACAACTATGTCGTCGACATAGACCTCCGTGTTTCTTCATTGATTCGGAAAAGTCTTCTCCATCAAGCGCTGGAACGTGGCACCAGCATTGCGTAGACCGAAAGACATGGTTGTGTAGCAGAAAGTGCCGAAGGGGGTGATGAAGGCAGTCTTCTCTTCATCCTCGGGGGAGATGCTTATTTGGTGTTAACCGGAGTAAGCATCCAAAAAACTCAATAGCTGGACATCCGCAGTCGCGTCGACCAGCTGGTCTATGCGAGGCAGCGGAAAATTGTCCTTAGGACAAGCAGCGTTCAAATCTGTGTAATCGACACACATCCTCCACTTGCCACCTTTCTTCTTTACAATGACATGGTTGGCCAGCCATTCGGTGTGATCAACCTCGCGGATGAAACCAGCAGCGAGCAGCTTGCCAAGCTGATCCTTGATGATCCCCTGTTTAAAATCCGAAAAACGACGAAGCTTTTGGCGAACGGGCTTTTGTCGGCACGGACCGCCGCTTTGTGCTCGATAACCTCCTTGGGACTCCGGGCATGTCGACGGCTCCCGTGCAAACACGCTCAAGATTAGCTCGGAGGAAGGCAATGAGCTCGCTTTCCTATTTGGGATCCAAATTGGCTCCGAAGTGAACTGTCTTGGATGTATCGTCAAGAGACAGCGAAACTTCCTTGGTCTCTCCCCCTGGCTGGACAGAAACCTTAGGGCGTACAGACTTGGTCTGCGGAACTTCGGGACCATGCGGCGGGAGCTGGTCGACCAGGGCAAGGGACAGCTCGCCGCAATCCAGAGCAGCTTTGTAGTTGCCCTTGACCGTGATCAC
Organism: Raddia guianensis; assembly: GCA_036346415.1. Classification (NCBI taxonomy): domain Eukaryota; kingdom Viridiplantae; phylum Streptophyta; class Magnoliopsida; order Poales; family Poaceae; genus Raddia; species Raddia guianensis. The sequence goes on from CM070539.1 coordinate 42,694,815, forward strand.
ACCGTTAGGGCCCGGTATCTTCAAGCAATGGTATGCATGGTGGGACACGGCCATAAACTTGCCAAGAGATAGCCGGCCCAGGATCGCGTTGTACGCGGATGGGAAGTCGACCACGTCGAACGTGATCAACTCTGTCCGGAAGTTGCTAGGGCTGCCGAAGGTGACGGGCAGAACGATCTGCCCCAACGGCTTAACAGCTTCTCTCGGAACAATCCCATAGAAGGGCATCGCGACTTCCTTCAACTTGGAGCGAGGAATCTGCATCTCGTCCAAGACCTTTGCATATAGCAAATCCAAAGTGCTCCCGCTGTCGATCAAGACGCGCCCGACCCTGGCGTTGCTGATGGTCGGCGAGACCACCAGTGAGAGACGCTGAGGCTTGGTCATCCCAGTGGGGCAATCCTCCTTAGAGAAGGAGATAGCGACCTCGGTCCACTTCATTGTCTCGGGCTGAGGTTTGCCCTTTTCAACGTTGTGGACCTCTCGGGCAGCTTTCTTAAGGCTGCGTCGAGAAGTATAAGCCGAGGAGCCACCGAAGATGACGGCGATATGGTTCACGGGCTCCTGATATTCATCATCATCATCCCGATCACCTTTTTCAGGCAGGGTGGGCATTGGGCCCTTGCCGTTGTAGAAATCCTCGAGCTTTGCAGCCCAGGTCTTGCAATGGCGTGTATCGTGCCCGTAGTGTTGGTGGAACTTGCAATATCGGTCACTCGGACCTTTCTTGCCTTGGTTACCTCCCTGGGCGGGTTTCTTGCCCTTGTAGTTATTGTTGGGCTTCTTCTGCCCGTCTTTGCGAGGAGGTGTGCGATCTATACCGGCGACGGTGTTGTTCGCATCACCCTTGTTTTTCTTCTTCTGGGACTTCTTGTCACCAGGATTGTTGCTGCTCTTCTTCTTCTCATCCACACCAGGCTGGGCGGGCAGCTCGCCCTTGTCAAACGCCTTCTTATACTGAACGCGTTCTGCCACGTTGGCATAGCGATCAGCCGTCTTGAACAGGTCGTTGACGGTCCAGGTCTCGTTGATCTCGAGATCCTGAGTGAACCGCTCGTCGCGGACTCCGTTTTTGAAAGCGCGGACAACAGATTCGTCCGAGATGTTCGGGATCGTGTTGCGGATCTTTATGAAATGCTTCACGAAGTTGCGGAGGGTCTCCCCGTTCATCTGGATCATCTGGTGCAGCTTATCCTCCTTGCCCAGACGCACGTAACAGCTCTGGAAATTGGCAATCAGAGCATCACAAAGTTGGTCCCACGAGCGGATGGAATCTTCCTGCTGGTTGAACAGCCATGCCCGAGCAGCGCCCTCAAGGACAGTCGGGTGGTAATTAGCCATAACTAGCTCATCACCCCCGGCTGCCATGATGACAGTAGCATAGATGGAAAGGAACTCTTCTGGGTTTTGAGTCCCATTATACCTCTCCATGTGACCGGGTTTGAACTTAGAAGGCCACCTGACAGCGCGGAGCTCATCAGAGAAGGCCTTACAGCCCAAGGCGTAAGATCGGCCACCCTCTCCTGCAGAACCTAGTCTTGAAAAGACGTTGGTCCTATTGCCCGGAGGAATTCTAGCTGAACGGGAGGTCTCCGCCTGAAGAAACTCTCTCCGGGATAGCCCTCCACGTTCCTTCCTCGTGGTTGCTACAATGCGCTCCTCGCGAGGGGATCGTCCGTGATCGTCGCGCGCACGCTTTCCCCTATGGTCGCGGTGACCACGGGGACTTGGCGAACGTCGGCGACCACGAGTAACTTGCCCGTGGACAGTGGTCCTTCGACGGTGACGAGGGTCACGCGATCGATCAGAACCCTCACTTCCTGAATCCACCCGGACAGGCTGACTGCGCTGCCCGGAGGAAGTGTTGGCCTCACCTAGGGACTTAAGGCCTTCGGCCAGTCGCTCAAGGTGGGAGGCAACAGCATCGCCCATAATGGCGAGATTGTCCTGGTTGTCGGATCTGATCACCGTCGCCAGGGCTTGAAGTCATTCTCGACTCTGCTCAAGGGGTCCTGAGATCCCTGAGGCATCCGCGTTTTGGCCGACCCGAGTCTGGTCACGCGGGGATTCGACCCGAACAGGCTGAACTTCTGCCGGGGGTCTTGGCGTAGGTGCGTGAGGCGGGTCGCAACACTGTCGCTTGCGCTGGTCGCGGATCTGCGCCAGGGTCTGATTGATGGACTCGTCAAGACTGCGGCGAACAACATCTTGTTCGTGAGCAGTTAGCACGGCCTCATCTTGGTGCCGAGCAGAATTGGACTGCCCGATCTCACCGGCCGCCGCGGCCTGCGCAGGGTCCTCTGAAGTCCCTGCATCGGCCATGTTGATGCCGCGGTGGCCGTGTGTTGGCATGTTAGACGGTGTCATCACTGTGTCGCCACAGGAGGAATCGATCGATATAGCCTTGGAATACGAGAGATCCGAACCATAGTATAGATCGTCGGTTCCGTATTCATCGTCGATGACGGGGGCATGATCTATGACCATCTCTGGAGCATAGCCAGAGACTTCTGTCCCAGATATGGAAAGCGATCTGGATCAAACAGATCGATCCAATCTGACAGGGGATGAGACGTCCTGTCCTTCTGAGTCGTAGTGCTCAGGAAGAGATGCCTGATCGCTGAAAGAGTTGACATGCTCGATCTACTAGTTCCCCACGGACGGCGCTAACTGTCGACGGTTGAGATATCGATCTCAAGTCAACTAAGGTTCTTGAGAAAGGGGAGATAGGAGACACGCCGAACAACACGAACAACAATCAGCGACGAACAGGGAGACAGGGGTTTTTAACCTGGTTCAGGCCTCTTAAGAGAGATAATAGCCCTACGTCCAGCCTTTCTTTATATCAAAGATGATTACAAGGTGGAAGCTCAGAGAGACGAACAAGTCTCGGCGAGATTACGGGTGTACAAGAAGTAATATGCGAGAATGCGAAAACTCTCGGCCCCCTACACGCCGTAGGGGCCCTGTTTGTATAGTGTTGATGGACCGACCTACCGAGGGATAATCGGGCCAGGCTAACTACGAGATCGTAACGAACTCAACGTGCCAAATACATCCCGAGGTAGATAAGGTAAACTCCGATACTTGGGGATCACAACTCCTATTCCAATCCGGGAAACCACGTCCGGGTCTTCACGTAGCCGTGCAGAACTCCTGTTCGAGACAGACTCAAACACGATTCCATGGCCGTTACGCATCATACCAGCCAGGAAGCTGTTCGGCAAGACACATATGGGCCAGATAAAACCTTCCAGGGAGCTGGGCCCTGGCAGGCTGTTCGACTAAGCCGTCAGGGAGTGGGCCATGGCAATGGGCCGTAATTTTATCCCCGACACCAGCACTAATCATCCCAAAGGTCATAACAACCCACTCAAATAAGCCGATAGATCCAGAACATCTAAACGTAGTCTTGTTCACATCTTCTTCGGCAATAAAAATTTGATTGTAACCAGCATTACCATCTAAGAAGCTGATAATCCAATTGCCAGAAGCAGCATCAATTAGTCGATCAACAATCGGCATCGGATATTCGTCATTGTACGTTGCTTTGTTCAAATCCCAAAAATCAATGCACACCCGAATCTTATCAGAATCTTTCTTCCCAACTGGTACAATATTAGAAATCCAATCAGCATATTTGCATGTCCGAATAAATTTTGCATCTAGCAACCTTTGAATTTCAGCCTTCACTTGATCATAAATTTTCCAACTAATTCTCCTTGGTGCTTGTTTCACCGGCCGAAATCCTAGCTTCATTTTAATCTTATGTTCAACTATATATCGGCTTAGACCAGGCATTTCATGATATTCCCAAGCAAAGCAATCAACTTGATCCTTAAGAATCTGGATAAGATGATCTTTCTATTCCCGCGGCAACTGTTTTGTAAGTGGGCCTTTCATCTGCCCCAATATCGACTTTTTCAAGTTCATCAGCCGATATAAAGCCTTGGCCCATCTTATACTCGATTTCCTTCAGAGCCGCGGTTCCCATAAAAAACCCTCATGTCCTTGAGTCATTGATTGTGCTTCTAGCGTCGTCGGCTTAAAGCCAGACTTACTAAAACTGATGAAGTCACACTCTTCCAAAGGTTTTCCCGACAAGGCATCTAGATTATCATAAATTTCAGCATAGTCGGTTTCCGTAATTAAAGACTCCCCTCTAACCACTTCTATTTGCTCGCCAATCCATTGGATCAGAATTTGATGCAGTGTCGATAGAATGCAACAATTGGCGAGCATCCAATCTCTTCCCAATAGCACATTACAACTTCCTTTTCCTTCAATCACAAAGAAAGCTGTTGGGATTGTTTTGCTACCCACTGTGAGTTCCACCACCAGAATTCCTTTTGCCTCTGTCGGGTTCTCATTGAAATCGCTTCATATTGGCCTTCACCAAATCTTCTGTAGATTTTCCAATTTTCCGACACACAGAATACGGCATTAGATTCACAGTGGCTCCACTATCCACCATCATCTTTGAAATCGACTTTCCGTTCACATATCCCATGATGAACAATGGTTTCAAGTGCAATCGGGAATTCTCAGGTTTCTTGAATATAGCATCTTCAGCTCCAACCACCAGTTCTGCAGTAGCTTCTTCATAATCACACATGAATTCCCGAGGTAATATACAAACCATGTTGGTAGCAATCGAAACTTCATCAGAATCTGTGTTAGCATCAATAATAACAGCCAATCTCAGCTTAGGTCTCCACTCCTGTTTGCCCCTGGCTGGTTTCATCGGCTTTACTTCCTCCAACAGAGCGTCCTTGAACTTTTCGGCTTCCAATTCTTTTGCCTCAGTCTTTCTCATCCGCTGCAAGCGATGTTTCTGAGATTTTGTAATTCCACTTGGGCACCATCGAGGCAACGGCACTTTGGGTGGCCGATGCACATCGGTATTTTTACCCATCAGGATTTCTTCAGCTTGCTTTTCCGAAAACACCAAACGATCTTTTACTGATGTTCTCTTCACTGCTGGAACGAACGTGTGATTCATAGGGAATTCTCAAATGTAGGCAACGACATCCTCTGTTCCCAGCGATATCAGAAAAAAGGACACTCCCAATGTTCCATCTCCCAATCTCGATTCCTTGAGCTTTCTCGAATAGGCTCAGGAGCATTTGATATGATGCTTTTACGGGATGGATTCTTGGCCATTCGATCATACTTTTCTAACAGCTGTTTGAAAGTTGGCTTTGGTTTTGCAATCAGATTGTCTCTTGCACGCATTACTTCACGCCACTCGCCAACCATTTCACCACTTCGTCGATTCGCTGTTCAGAACTTTAATTCTGGCTTTTCCTCCACTACAATCTTTTTAGAACCAACGAGCACTTTAAACCGACTGGAACTCTCAGTATCATCGGCTTTTCTTTTGGCAGCATCAACCATTCCAACAAAGCTGACTGGAAAAGGTTCTGTATCAATTTGCGAATTTTTACCTTGATATCGGAGCTGCCCATTTTCAATCGCCTTTTGCACAAGTTGCTTGCAAACATTGCACTCATTAGTGGTATGTGAATAGGAATTATGCCATCTGCAATACTTCCGCTTCTTGAGTTCTTCAATTGGAGGAATCACATGCCCCTGCTTAAGCCGAATTTTTTTTCTTGCAATAAATGATCAAAAATTCGATCACACTTGGATGTGTCAAAGGAATACTTGCCCTTTTCAGAGTTCTTCGGCTTTATCTACCCAAGCTCGAATTCCTTCTTATTGCTCACCCATTCAGCAACATAAGCACCGACCTCCTCGGTATCAGAATTATCAGAGTCTTCTACCTCCTCAGCGTCCACCACATTAATAGCTTTGTCTTTACCTTTGTTATTGTTATTATTCTGATACTCCTTCTGACCTAGATAAGAATTATGTGAGAATCGGCTTTCATATAGCGCGATTTTGTGGGCCAGACGAGAAATATCAGCAATCTCTTGATTGCCCACTTTCTTCTGATTAACAGGCAATAACCCCTTGAAAGCCAATTCCGCCAATTCATTGTCAGGCAGTGAAAGGCTATAGCATCAGTTTCTAACCTCCCTGAATAGACGTAGATAATCATTGACCGATTCTCCAAACTTCTGTTTGAACATCATAATATCGGTAATCCTAGCTTCGTTCTCCTCAGAGTAAAAATATTTGTGAAACTTCTTCTCCCGATCTAGCGAAGAAGTAATACTGTTGGGAGGGAGTGAGGTAAACCAATTAAATACCGATCCCGATAACGACAGAGGGAATAATCGGCATTTCAGAGTATCCTTTGAATCTGCTTCTCCACATAGCGCCAGGAATCTAGCAATGTGCTCACGAGTAGAGGTGTTATCGCTTCCACTGAATTTAGCGTTTGCAAAATCTGGGACTCGGTATTTATGAGGAAACTCTGTTTCATTAAAAGCCGATGGGTACGGCATGGTATAATGTGGAGCAATCTTAGGGTGTTGAACCCACATTGTTTCATCATGTTGTATACCAGGTTCCTTGTCATCTCTTCTAGATTTTCATTCATCCCAGGGTTAATCGGCTGATAGACCGGGTCTAGTACCGGGATCATAGCCCGATTATTCAGTATCGCTTGAATCGGGTTTGGGCTGATTGCCCCTGGCGCAGGATTTGGATTGAAAACTGGATTTGGGTTAAAAGCTGTCAATGAAGGATTTGCCTGAAAAGTCCCATCTTAAGAAGTTCCTGCCTGGGTACTTCCGATCTAGGCGTGAAGTGGATATCGGTTCCCCAAGTTTATCTCTGGTGGGTTATTCTGATTCCTTGCAGGAGTTTGGCCGGTCATAATATTATGCAAAGCAGCACTAGTCCCCTCTTGCACAATTCGCCCCAAAACTGATGATTGATCCAGCATTGATCGGTAAACTGAACTGTTGATCTGATCTCTTATGATTTCAGAAAAATCTCCAGCAAGCAATGGATCTCCAATAGAAATTTTTTGTGATCTGGCCGCTGCGAGTTTTCTGATATCCCGTCAACATCCTTTTCTTTTATCTACATGAATCTCAGCGAGCCTATCTTCAACCTCCTTTTTCTGATCAGGGCTCAAGTCATCGTAGGTCACAGCTTCAGTAGCCAGCTTAAGTGCCTCTGCCACCGCCTCGGCATCGGTGCGAGTCATTTTGTCGATCTTGTCTCTTGGGTCCCACCGAGCATGCCAAAAAGTGTGTTGACACGAAGATTAATATTTCTCAAACACACCACGGAAGCGTCAAATCTGTGTTTGTGTCGCAACCACTATTACCAAACGTGCCAGCCAATTTGACCTATGAATTGACAAGGACTAAACTGTTAGCGATATAGGCCTAATCGGCTTTAGGAAATAGCCAGATCAGGTTTATAAGAATCAACTTTAAGGAATCCGATTATAATTCTATCAGCTTAATGTCCGATAGAGCGATAAACATAAATGAACGTTTAAACATGAATTTCTTTCATCCCTTTTTGTTATTTTATAGATAAAATCAGCTATAAATCTTTAAATCAATTTATCAGATCAAACCATGGAATAGATTAAATAGATTGGTCCGGCCAAGACAGTATTTAGATCTAAATCCAAGTATAAACTTATAAACCGATTAAAGGTTTAGAACTAATATGGGTAAATACAATGCTAATCGACAAATAACCTAAACATGCAAGTCTCTAAAACAAACGTATGCAAGATCGATCAAACGAGGCAGTTGCATATATCGGATTTAAGAGAAAACATGTAAGATGATTGCCAATCGGCATTGCAAGATAAATACACATTACAGATCGATTGAACGAGACAGTGTAACATGCGATTGATACATTAAAGATCGGTAAAACCGAGACAGTTTAACATGTTTTTTATACATGAGATCGAAGCGATGCAGCCATGCATACGGGTTACAAGAAGAGAATCGATTATTTCATCGAGATAGCTCTACCTGCGAGTTGAAACCTTTCGACGAAGTCGATCGGATTCGAAAAGAGTAGTTGTGTTTTGTGTATGTCCCCATTACATGAAATCTAGTACCCTATTTATAGTGCTACAAAACCGAAACCGACACAACCTAATTTATCGCAACTAAACCGTCGAAGACACCTTCCGATCGAAGCTTCGTAATTTCCCTAGAGTCCTGCAACTTTCAGAATCACCTTTTACACACCTCTTTCCTTTGATAATTAAGCCCATATTCTGATGCAGCCCAATAATTCCGATGACATTGGTTTATTCACTATATCCGATTTTCCTGCCAAATTTTGGTGTCAACAGGAGGCCAACCATACGATCGACCTGGCCAAGGTGGAGGTCGAAGAACCATGTCAACGAGGCCATCATAATAGATGTGGATGTTGGCGATAACGGCAACTGTGGACTATATGGGCCCCGGGTATCCTCTAGAAGGTCCATAAGGGAGCAGATGGGGGGCGATCCAAGTCAGTCGATCAAGGATAAAGACCACTCGGGTTACATGCGCCTTCAGCTCCAAGGAAGTTCCCGAGGATATAATCTATCTCCGTGTAATTAGGAGATCAACACAAGCATGACATGTAACGGCATAACAAGATTAGGTAACATGTATCACGTGCTACCGTGTAACTCTATCTCCCCCTACACTATATAAAGGGAGGGGGTAGAGGTCATAGGCATATCAACATACAGAAGCATCATAGAGCATACGCTGTAAACACCTTGGTCATCTTGCATCCCATATCTTGATCAAACATAATCCTAGAGCACAGTAAGTAGGGTATTACCTCGGCTAGAGGGCCCGAACCTGTATAAACCTTGTTCTTGTGCTACCATCTGGTTTGGTTCTTGATTAGCGTCTCCTCGTACAAATTCACTGTCGACGGTGACCCCCCCAGTTAGTCACCAGTCGACAGTTGGCGCGCCAGGTAGGGGGCAGCGTCAAGATCATCTCTCAAACTAGATGGCATCTTGGAGATCGCCGCACGTCGCCATGGAGCTGGGGCAGACTCTTCGCTTCGGCACCCTGACTTCATCGCCGACGGCGTTGGCAATCTTCACCTCTCTCCCCCGGGAGAGATCTCTTCGCAAGAAGGTGCGCGCGATCAATGCGACCCATTGCCCTTTGGCTTGGCGAATTTAGCAAGCGCCATCAGCGGATTGACCCCCTCGCTATTCGCCATCGCACCTCTTCCCGAGGAAGACGAAAAAGGACTCGGTGGGCTCAACCGCATGGGCGTGGATTATATTCCGCCCAGCGACAATTCAGTGCCTTCGGCTGGATTTCCCTCCGGACTGGAGAGCTTCGCTGCGGCCTCCGCACGGATCTCATCTGAGATTTCGATAGGAGATAACCAGTCGGGGAGCGCACCTGATCCACTCGGATCAGATCCAGCCATGTTCATGGGTGTCATCAATGCTAGCCAACCCATTGGACAGAGCGAACAAGTCAGCCTCGCGGTTTCTGACTCTGAGTCTGATGAGAGCGCTGAGCTCCGTAATTACCGGGAAGTTTTTGTCCTTAGCGGGGGGATCGTCACTCTTCCTCTCCGATTGTTGCGTACGAGGAGACCGCCACTGACATAGCGAACCCGGATCCACGCTGAGTGGAGGACCACGATCGCATACGTCAGCTTCGCGCCCGCGGCCGCGACGTCCAAAACGAGCTTCGCGCGGTGAAGCTAAGGAACCAGGAGGTCTACACCACTCCCTAGGCAAACGTCATTGCTTCGAAGACTCTTCTCGAGGCAATCGCACCACAACTTCCTAAAGGCAGCCCGTTCGCCCAGACCTTCGCTTGAGTGACGGCTATGGTCGAAATGGCTGCCATTCAGCAAAATGAGGCAATCCCCGTTCCGATCGCTCCGACCGCTTCGACTCGCAACCATTCTACGCGCAATCGGAATACGGCTCGTGCCAACACAGCTGGTGATTCCCGCCAGTCACCTACCCATGATCTTCGTCAAGACATTGAAGCCAAGCGGCGGGAGCGCAGTAACGGTGAGCAGAACTCTCGTAGCCATCACAGCCCATGCGTTGATGGTCAAGCCGAGAGCACCACCAGTCGGCGCGACCACCGTCACGAGCATCGCCAAGGCCCGCGGCGGGAGCATCGTAGAAGATCACCAAGGCGGAGGCGGCCACGACTGTTCGAGGGGATTCGGGCCTTCACCCCGTCGAGTGGTTTGACCGGATGGTTTTAACCTGAAAGGCATCGACAAGTTTGATGGCGAGAGGGACCCAAAGAACAGGCTGCAGGTTTATGCCTTAGCAGTCAGCGCGGCAGGAGGTGATCAGAACGTCATGGCAAATTACTTGCTAGTCGCTTTGACCCCAACCGCCCAGACCTGGCTAACGGGACTCCCGGAGAACTCTATCGAGTCTTGGGACAACCTCCAGGAGCAGTTCATCGCCAATTTTCAAGGGACCTATGAAAGGCCCGCGGGGAGATGGAAGATTGGACAGCTACATCGGCGCAAGAACGAGACTCTTCGTGAGTTCATCATGCGTTTCACCAAGAAGAAGAACGAGATCCGCGATGTTTCGGAGCAGACCGTCATTGATGCCTTCTTCGCCGGATGCAAATCCGAGGAGTTAATCAGGCAGATGACCCAAGAAGAATCATCGCGGCGGCAACGACGGAGGGCCCAAGAAGAAGCCTAACAATGAGCAAGGCAAGCCCAAGGATAAAAAGCGGAAGGGGGACGAGATGGTGGCCAACATGGAGCGTAATCGACCTAAGCCCCCTAACGACAACGACTACAACAAGGTCATGGACTCGCCATGTCCCTTCCATCCACGAGGGAAGCATTCTGCCAAAGACTGCCTCATTTTGCAGAAGTTCGCAATTACCGGGAAGATTGCCAAATTCATGGAGGTTCCCAACTACACTTATCTCGTCTTAAAGATGCCAGGTCCCAATGGTGTAATCACCTCCTCGGTGACGTTAAGCGAACATCGCTCTGCGACAATAAAGTCGTGAGATGGCGCGATCATCGGACTCATCTACCGAGATGGAAAAGATCCGATTGGAGGTCGTATCCCTTCAAAAGGAAGGGGACGTCCCCGCCAAGAAGCAGGTCAAAACATCCATTCAAGCAGCTGAAGAAACTAAGAATATTCTGTTGGATCCGTCTAATCCGGCCAAGACAGCAGTGATTGGAACAGGGCTCGACAGCAAATAGGAAGACGCGCTCATCACTTTCCTCCGGGCCAACCAGGATGTGTTCGCTTGGAAACCTTCGGACATGCCTGGTGTTCCAAGGGAGGTGATCGAGCACTCTCTCCACGTCGACGAAAAGACGAAGCCAATCAAGCAGCGCCTACGAAGATTTGCTCCGGATCGGAAGGATGCCATACGGGAAGAAATCACCAAATTGCTGGCAGCTCGGTTCATCAAGGAGGTGTATCATCCCGAGTGGCTTGCGAACCCGGTCCTGGTGCAGAAAAAGAACAAAACATGGCGGATGTGTGTCGACTACACCGACCTCAACAAAGCGTGTCCCAAGGATCCTTTTAGGCTCCCCCGCATCGATCAAGTGGTAGACTCCACCGCCGGGTGCGAGCTCTTGAGTTTTCTGGACGCCTACTCGGGCTATCATCAGATCAGTCTGAAGGAGAAAGATTGCATCAAGACGTCGTTTATTACGCCTTTTGGTGCTTTCTACTATATCACAATGCCATTCGGGCTGAAAAATGCTGGCGCGACTTATCAACGCACCATACAGCGGTGTTTTCACACTCAGCTCGGACGCAACGTGAAGGCCTATGTTGATGACGTCGTCATAAAAACAAAATCCAAATGGGATCTCATAACTGATCTATCCGAAACATTCGAAAACCTAAGGGCATACCGGATGAAACTAAACCCCGAGAAGTGCGTTTTTGGGTTCCGTCTGGTAAACTACTCGGATTCATCTTCTCCCACCGGGGGCTTGAGGCCAATCCAGAGAAGGTCAACGCCATCATCAAGATGAAGCCTCCGACCAATCAGAAGGATGTGTAGAAGCTCACTGACTGCATCGTGGCACTCAGCTGATTCGTTTCCCGACTCAGGGAGCGAGGCATGCCATTCTTTAGGCTCCTATGCCGACAAGACGATATTCAGTGGACAGCGGAAGCACAGGAAGCCTTCGAAAATTTAAAAAGGTTCCTCACCACACCTCAGGTGTTGGTCCCTCCCATGCCCCAGGAGCCCCTCTTACTCTACATCGGCGCCACGATTCACGTCATCAGTAGCGCTCTGGTGGTTGAACAGGATGAGGAGGGCTTCCTTCAGAAGGTACAACGCCCGGTCTACTTCGTAAGCGAGGTATTGGACGAATCCAAAATAAGATGCCCACAAGTTCAAAAGCTTCTGTATGCTGTGTTACTCACATCGCGAAAACACAAGCATTATTTTCAAGAGCATGAAATTTCGGTGGTCACTTCTTTCCCGTTTGGAGACATACTTCATAACCGGGAGGCCCTTAGGAGGATTGCAAAGTGGGCAGTCGAGCTTGGAGCCTTTGAAATAAAGTTCAAGCCTCGATTAGCCATCAAATCTCAAGTATTAGCTGATTTCGTCGCGAAGTAGACAGAGGCTCAGACCCAGCAGCAAAGGAGAATCTCGAGTACTGGACAATGTACTTTGATGGTTTCCTCATGCTCAGCGGCGCGAGGGCTGAGATTTTGCTCATATCACTGACTGGAAAGGAGCTACGCTACGTCCTCCAGATATTGTTTCCCGTCAGCAAAAATGCCGCCGAGTACGAGGCACTCATCCATGGGCTACGAGTCACCATATCGCTCGGAGTGAGGCGGTTAATGGTGCGTGGTGACTCCCAGCTCGTGGTCAACCAAGTTCAAAAAGAGTGGTCTTGTATTGGCGACAATATGGCGGCTTACTGTCAGGAGGTACAAAAGCTAGAAGACAAGTTCGACGGATTGGAGCTTACACACGTGCTCCGCCTGGACAATGAACTAGCAGACGAGTTAGCGCGGATGGGATCCACTCGGGCGCAAGTCCCGACTGGTGTTTTCGTCCAATAATTGCGCGCGCCGTCTATCAAGCTACCATCTGCACTAGGGAAAGATCAAGAGAAGCAGCCAGAACCCGATGCAGAATCCCGGGTGGACTCAGTCTTACTTAGATTATCTTCTTCGTGATGAGATGCCTGAGGATCGAAGCCTCGCCGAGTGCATTACACGCCGAAGCAAAAGTTACAAGGTAGTCGGGGACGAGTCTTTCAGAAAAAGCAGTTCCGGGATACTAAGGCGTTGCATATCCGAGCAGGAAGGCAGAGATCTACTCAATGACATCCACTTGGGAGAATGTGGGCACCACGCGGCGGCTAGCACCCTGGTAGAAAAAGCCTATCGGCAAGGATTCTTCTGGCCAACTGCTGTCACCGACGCGGAAGAAATAGCACGCAGGTGTGACCGGTGTCAATTCTTTGCACGGAAGATTCACATGTCAGCTCAGGATCTACAAACAATTCTAACCTCTTGGCCTTTCAAGCGAGCGCAAGGTGGATTCACCCATCTCTTCGTCGCCATCGACAAGTTTACAAAATGGATCAAAGCCAAGCCGGTTGCTGTCATCACGGCTGCCAAGGCACGCGGGTTCTTTCGGGACATCGTCGTACGTTTTGGCGTACCCAATTGCATCATCACCGACAATGGCGTTCAGTTCAAAAGCAGCGAATTTCAAGATTGGGGCAAGGAGTTGGGCATCAAGATCTGCTACGCTTCAGTCACCCACCCCAGGAGCAACGGGCAGGTCGAACGTGCCAATAGATTGGTGCCACAAGGGCTTAAAGCCCGAGTTTTCGATCGCCTAAAGCTGTACGCTACGCGCTGGGTTAAGGAGTTGCCTTCGGTGCTCTGGGGGCTCAAAACAACCCCAAGCCGAGCCACCGGGCAAACACCCTTCTTCCTAGTTTATGGCTCAGAGACGGTCCTCCCGACTGAATTGAAATTCCTGTCCCCCCGAGTTGCCGGTTTCGATGATAATTAATCGGATGAGACAAGATATGAAAACCTCGATCGGCTCGAGGAAGCCAGGGAAGCAGCAATGATCCAGTCGGCCAAGTACCAACAGGGTTTGCGTCGCTACCATCAGCGAAACGTACCTGGCTGTGCGTTCTCCAAGGGAGATCTGGTCCTCTGAAGGAATCAAAAGCACAAGCATAAACTCTCCCCACTCTGGGAAGCCCCCTATATGATCGCTGAAGTGACCCGCCCGGGGGCTTACCGGCTACAGCGCGAAGACGGATCTGAAGTGCCTAACACCTGGAATATCGAGCAGCTACGTCTTTTTTACTCTTAAAAGTCTTGTATTTAAGCAGCATGTAATTAGTCTCCTTTTTTGACTTGCTACTTAGCCACACTCGCCTAAGCAGTAAGTCGGGGGCTACACTAAATAGTGTGCGGAGTCAACCGCACCCTATCTTATCAATAAAAGTTGTTTTCTCTTTACATCTGTTGATCGAATTCGGGTGTTATGAAAATTCTTGAGTAATGGCGCTCGTACTTGCCAAAGACAACTTTTAGCTACTCCGTTGGTGCATAGGGAGAAAGCCAAGTGATTCCTAGCACTCGGGGGCTGGACCAGTCGGCAGAGACATTTCATGAAAAAGGATAAAGCCAAGGACTCGGATAAATGACATCACAAGTATCGAGGATCAACCAAAAGTTTCGGAAACACATTCATCTACAAGTCCAAATGTTCGACCAGATGCTCAGCAGTCGGGCGAACCTCTTCCAGCAAAGCACAAGCCTTTTCCTCGGTGCATACAAATCCTTCCTTTACAGCCTCATAGTCTAGGCGGGGAAAGTTTGACTTTGCAATCGCGAGGCCTTGGCTGGTGCACGTTATTGCTGCCTCTCGTGTGAAGACCTTGATCCGCGCAGGAATGTCGTCGAGGCACGCCACGAGGATGTCAGAATCGGTCGGCAGCTCCTCTTCTGGGTAAAGGCATTGAAGTGTTGGGACTATTCCTACTAAAGCACGGCGGCGAAGCTCGTAGGCGGTTTTCACTTCTTCGTCAAGATGCTGGAATTGCGCCTTGATCCTTTGCCGATACTTTGTGCAACCAATCGAGCGTGACAAATCAGTCGGACTTCAGTGGAGCTGAGCCGGGGAGAGTAAGTGGTGGAAAGTTACCTTCCAGCTCTTTAGCCGATTTCTCGGCTTGAGTGTTGGCTCGAAAGACTTCATCCTCCAGGGCCTTCTGCCTTGCCCCCAGCGCTACATTCGACGGCAAGTTTCAGATATTATCATCTAAGGAGTATCCTTTCTGTAAAAGTTTAGCATTGTTCGGGATCTATACCTCGGATGGTGTTGGACTCTTCCACGTGGCGGAATCGGAGTTCAGTGACTTCTCGTTGGAGCTCTTCGATCCGGCCGAGGTATTGCGACTTAACCACATATAGAGCATTGTCAAACTCATTGCGAGACTTTAGCTCACCCACTGTTTTCTCCATGCACTGGGTCTTTTGCTTCGACCTCTCTTTCATGCGCTGCATGAAAAAGGGAGGAAGATTAGTGGGATTCCCTTATGCAAACCGAGGATTCAAGGCATAAAAAGGTTTTACCTTGTATATCTTAGCTTGAATTACTGCTATATTATCTAGTACTTCCCTTTCTTCTGACTCCTGCCCATCATCGACCTCGTAGCCCTTCATCTCCTTCCTCCATTTCAGTCGGAAGGGTGGAGTGTGAGTTTTGGCGGAGGGGCGAGGGATCTCCTCGATTTCTGATTCCGAGCTCCCTGGAGCTGGGGCTGGGATTTTCCCCTTCGCCGACGAGGATTGCTGAGTGGCGGAAGATGGACAGGAGTCTTGGCAAGGCGCGGCGTGCCAAGCCGAGTCCTCTACTGATTGGGGCTCGGCTTGGCAATCGGACCCTGGAGGCGCCGAGGCTGGCACCTCGTTGCCTTGCGAGCTTGGCCGTTCGTCATCATCGTCGACAGGTTTTCTGAAAGCAGTTGAAGATTTTCAAGACGCAAACTCCATAAAGTCATGAAGGGAAAATGCCGTGAGGGAGTACCTTTGCAACGACATAAACTTGAACCCAAATTGGACGTCCGAATCACTCGGGCAGGAACTGGGAGGTTTCTCCGTCCCCGACGCGATCGCTGCGCCAGCGGATTGGGGAGACGGGGGACTCTGTGGTTGCTTTGCCCGAGCCGAAGGTGGCCTTGTTGCTGAGCGACAGCGACGTAGGAGCGGGACATTGTCTTTATCCTCATCCTCGTCCGAGTCCCCCGAAGCGACCCCTTTGCCTTTTTTGGCTGTAGGAGCACTAGCCGAGTCCTCTGCAGGACGCTTGCGCGGTGCCTCCTTATGGCTTAGGACTTCTGGGACTGGATAAGTGGAGAAGAAGGCCGCGCGTCCCTGCATATGTACCAGATTAGAATCAATTCCAGTATCATCCTGAGAACCACGGTTAAGTTGAGAAGGATCTTTACCTTACCGCTGGTGGAGGGTATGACAGGCGGTACGCAGCCGGGCAGTCTGTGCGGACTATTTCTGAGCCAGGAGCGAAGAGTTCAGGCACTCGGCTGGCTGTGTCCTTCTACGAGATCGGGTCCTCAGTTTCCCGAGTGGCGTTTTCCTGCCTCGAGTACTCGAAGGCGGGATGCACCCTCTCCTTTATGGGCTGGACACGGTGCTGAGTGTAGTTCCAAACTACACCAATGCCAGTCAGCCCGGCGGTTTTCGCACGATGGAGAAGAACAAGAAGTTCCTGTACTTGGCCCCCTCGTCATCGGCGAGAGGAGAAGACCAGGAGGGACGGACTGTGGGGCACTCAACGGAGAAGGAAGGAAGGGCTGGAGGAGAATTGGCACAATAGAACCATTTCGAGTGCCAACCCTTGTTGGAAGTCCTCAGACAGAGTTCGAAATAAAATTTACGGGCCCCTTCCCGCAATTGAAATCCCACGCTGCCGGCGGCTTTGGAAAAGTTTTTGTTGGGAAAAGGCTTGAGGAGGTAAAGATATCTGAAGAGATTGAAATGAGGAGCGATCCCCAAATAGGCCTCGTAGATGTGAATAAAAATGACAATTTGGAAGATGGAATTGGGGTTCAGGTGCGAAACCTCGATCCTGTAGAAATGCAGCAACCCTCAAAAGAAAGAAGAGTAAGGAAGGCCGAAGCCACGAAGAAAGAAAGATTCGAAGACCACTACCTCGTCGGAGCGAGGGGTGGGGTAAAATTCGCCGGAGGCAAGGCGCCATGCGATGAATTCTTCGGAGGGGAGCACACCGATGGAGACCAGCTTCGGTAGCCACCGCTCGGTAGTGATGGATTTCATCCACTCTTTGCTGCTCTTAGCAGCCTTCGGGGCGGCGGGAGATGGTGGAGATATTGTAGATCGGAGACGGTGGCAGCGGAGGTTGCGATGGAGAAGAACTCTAGCGGCGGAGTTCGCTGGGAGAGAGACTAAAAGACTGGCACGAAAAGCGAGCTAGGTGAATCGATTTCGTTTCCCTGTTACTAATTTATCGCAATGTGCAGTGTTCGCATTCTAGGCCAGGCTTAGTCTAGCGCTGGATGCGTCCTTTTCGAGAAGGGCTCGGACCACCACTCGGGTGGCCGAGTGATTTCCCCCAAGAGGTAAAATTTTTTGGCCCACTTACTAGTAGTTCGGAGTATAGAGAGATCCAATAAAAATGGAGGTATTTAGGGCCCAACTCCTCCCCTCCTCCCACCGACCCAGCGCCCGCCTACCACACCTACCGAGGCCTCTTCCCTGTTCCCTCTCGGGCTCTCGGCCAGAGGCACGAGAGCCTGAGCAAAGACACGACGACACCCACGACGCCGCCTCACTGTCCCGCCACACTTTGGTCGCCGCCGCCCACTGCCGCACCCTGCTGCCCTGCTTGTGTGCACGCCCACGCCCAATGACCCGCGCCCGCCCTCCACGGTGACGGCTCACAAGCAGCCACGCCCAATGCCGGCCACGCCCAGTTCACGCAAATCGATCGGTCCATCATCCAATGCCGCCGAAATCGTCATCTGTCTGTCAGCCCCAATGACCAAATAGTGATTTCATTTAGAGAGATTTACTTGTTTAGACATTTATAGATTTAGACATTTAGTGATTTAGAAATTGAGTGATTTATAGATTTAGACATTTAGTGATTTATAGATTTAGACATTTAGTGTGTTGTTGCATTTTTTTCATAGATATGACTTTGATTTAGACATTTATAGATATTGCTTTCTTAGTTCTTACTATTTGCTTAATTGCTTTTGGCCTTTCTTCATTATTATTCGAACTTAATATGTGTTTTGATGTTATTTTGTGGACATATATTATGCTATACTAGAGTACTTGACCATTTGTGAAGTTAGTATATTTTACGCTTGCCCTACCTAAATTCTCATCCTGGGTCCGCCACTGCCAACAGGTCTCTGCAACGTGCCCTTTCCCTCTCGCGCCGCCCGCCCCGCCAAACCCTAGCTCAGATGACCCGACGCCCCCGCCGCCGCCTCCTCATGGCCTCTTTGCAAGGGACGAAGAACTACCGGTGCGTGCGCTCGCTGCGGCGGTTCTACACGGGCGGGCCGTTCGCCTTTGGGAGCGTTCCGGGCAGCGAAGGCGATGCCAAGGCGTTGCTCGCATGCGCCTACGGCGGAGAGGTGCGCGTAGTGTCCGCCGCCGACGCCACCGCTGTGGGGGAACCAATCGACGGCGACTTTGAGGCCATCACGGCGCTCGCGCTGTCCCCGGACTGCCGCGTCTTGTACGCCGCTCAGCACAGTGGGATTATCAGTGTGTGGGATCTCGATTCCGGCACTCTCTTAGACAGTTGGCTGGTGAGTACTTAATTTTGAAAAAATATGGTTGTGTTGAGCATTATATATCAACTTTTTAGAAAATGTGGTTGTGTTCAGCATTTTGTACATTAATTTAACTTGCTGCTGAATTCAAGCATAGGATGGAAATTTCATGCGAATATATGAATTCGTGTAGTGTAGCAATGTCATGTGCATAGCTTAAGTGGCGAGCATAGTTTTGGTGAGCGTGTAGTTTTGTTTAATTGCATATGATATGTTGCTACCTCTTAAGATGTTCTTTTGTCTCGGGAAGGTTATTCAATGTTCTGAACTGATGAATTTCGTGCTTAATTGACACGTGGATCCCTGTTCTGCATGTCAGTGAGGCAGGAGTGGCATGACTTGTAATTTGATAGTGTTTTTCCCGAGTGTTATAAGACATGTAGATTTTTGTAGTAGTTTGCTTTTAGAATTCTAGATCTTGCATCAAGAGTTGTCAGTTCATGTTTTCGCTACGGTAAAGTCACCAATAGAATGCAGTGTGTTAGAAATATAAGTATCAGCATCTTCCATGAATGAAATTATTTTTCTCATTTTGTTAGTTCCGTTTTCTTCTCAGGGAGCTCATTTGTTCTTTACTTGTGCCTTACAGGGACATGATGGTCGTCCTGTTATGGTCATGGCATGTTCTTCATATGGTGTCGCAACTGCTGAATCAAATATGCTGTCCGCATGGGATCTAAGTGGTAGATTTTGTACCACACATTTCAGAGATAAAGGTGTTGTGAATACTATTATGTTCCACAAAGATCCAGAGCAACTTTTGGTGAGTGCAAGAGATGAAACGCAACTGAAATTGGTCTCGAGCCTGTTTGTTTAATCTATTGTATTACCTGAACTGATGAATTTCGTTTTTATAGGCTATTCCCTTTGTTTTGATTGTCCACATCTTCATGGTTTATTTATTTTTATTTTTGATGGCATCGCACAAACCTTATTTCTTGCATCTCTAGTTATTTTCAGGAAGTAACGATGGCACAGTGCGAGTTTGGAACCTTAAAAGCATGGACTGCATTAGTGTGTTGGATAAACATACTTCGATGATAACTTCACTGGATTTATCTGAAGATGGACAATCATTGATCACTGCTGGGAGGGACATGGTATGATCAAGATTTTTGGATTACATGTTTTGTTCTGTTTGTACTAGCACACGATTTTGAGCTACCTTGAGCTCCATTTTATGTGTATATATGCACTAAAAGCAGTTGAAATTAACTGGCACTCTAGTAAAATAGAAGCTCTTCCGTTCTCAAGTGCACATATATGCATAAAAATACACACTGCAAAGAATGTAAATTGCTCTGCAAGTAAATTTTTCCGTACCGTACTATACCATCCTACTAAGTTTTAGCTGATAGTATTCCAATATTCTTCAATACGTACACTACATGTATTTTCTGTCTGGAGTTACCAGCAACTTTTAGTGTTTGGAACACCTGCAGGTCGTGAATATATGGGATGTTTGCGAGTACAACTCAAAAAAAACAATTCGGGCACCTGAAATGGTTGAATCTGTTTCCTTCATTGGAATGGGAAGCTGCTTTTTTGCTTGTTTATCTGAATCAGAAAATTTAAAGGGAAAAGCAGATGGGTATTTTCTTACAGTTGGTGAACATGGGATAGTGCGCATCTGGTCCTTGGAAAGGTACATTAGTCTTGTCTTTATGTTCTTTAGAATATTTTTCGTATATTTGGACTATGAAATTGATGGTTTTCTGGTCATTCCACAGTGCCGATTGCATATTTGTGCAACATTTATCCATTGTGACCATTAACTCTGAAAATGAAGAATCTAGAAGGCGCTTCACATCTACTGTTATATTGCCAAATAATGAAATATTATTTGTCACTGCTGATCAACAATTTTTGTTCTATCGTCCCAAAAGAACTGATCAAGGGACCTTCGAATTGAACCTATATAATTGTCTACTTGGCTATAACGATGAGATTCTTGATTTGAAGTTTGTTGGGGAGGAGGAAAATTATCTTGCTGTAGCTACTAACTTGGAGCAGGTGAGCTACCTGTAAATTAACCTTAGTTCTTGTGGGCATGTATTTCAACCATCTTAATCCATATGCAGGTCCATGTTTATGATGCCACATCATCTTGTTCTTACATGCTGGCTGGCCACATTGATACTGTTGTCTGCCTAGATACTTGTGTCTCTCCATCTGGGAGGACACTTCTTGTAACTGGAAGCAAAGACTGCACCGTAAGTTGTGATATTTTGTCCGGAAGATAATGATATTGAATTATAATATATTTCCTGTAATAGCTGCCTTTATTTCTGTTTTTTTTTCTGCTACTTTCTCAATTTTGAATATGACCTTTTGTGACAGGTGAGGTTGTGGGATATGGAAAAGAGAAACTGTATTGGCACTGGTAAAGGCCATTTGGGAGCTGTTAGTTCCATTGCTTTATCAAAAAAAACAAATTTTTTTGTTAGTGGCAGCAGGTTAGTTTGAAAGTGGTAACTTTTCTTTTCAGCTATAGCCATAGTCATTTCTCTGTCATTTTTCATAACTATTGTTATTAGAATAACGTTTATCACTTTCTTTGATGTACTAAAAAATAATAACGTTTCAAACGTTGAGTCATTAGCATCTTTTAAATATTTATATTGAATACATAACAAATATACGCATAAATTCATCTTTATTATGTTTAATAAATAAATACTAATAATAATTAGAGTAACTTAATTAAGTTACTCCTTGGAGTAACTTATATTTACCATAACAGTTACTAATTAGATGTATTTTGTGGATCGTGTCAATGCCCTGCCGTGAGATATTTGTGGTGTCAATGCCCTGACTTGAGATGTTTGTGGCTTAGAGCCTGGAGGGAGTACTTACCACTCTTGAGAATATTTGACATTACATGTTCTGGTTTTGTTTTTCATGTGGATGGGTGTGCTGGTTGGAACTTTGAAATCTACCTTTGCCAAAATTGAGCTGTTATATGCACCACTATAGCCCTTGAATTGCTAAAGTAGCCGCAGGAATGTATGTAGGTCGCTTGAGATTTTCTTGGTCTTTGCCTCGCCTCTATTAGAGAGCAAGGATTTTACACACCTCGCCTCTATTAGAGAACAAGAATTTTACATCTATGCATTTGTGGAGTTCAGAAAACTTCATATTAAGGCGAAATCTTGGAATTAGCTCTTGCACAGAAGTGCATAAGTTTTTCGAGTAAAAATGATACTTCTCTTTGCTTTGTATTTATTTCTAGTGCTTTTACTGCTGATGTTATTCTAAAATAAGATTTTCTTATGATTAGTGACCGAGTGATTAAGATATGGAATTGGGATGACATTGGTAGTGATTCTTGTGAAGTTTCTTTCAAAGCAGAGGATATTACTCATGCTCACATTAAAGATATTAATTCGCTGTCCGTGTCTCCTGCTGATGACCTTATTTGCAGTGGTTCCCAGGTGAGATTCTAGTGTATGAATTGTTCTTAAATATTGCCTTACCTCTATGGACAGTTGTTACATCTCGTGACCTTGATTTTGTAGGATTGCACTGCACGGATATGGAAACTCTGTGGGAAACTATCTGGACCATTACCCTCTATTATCCTCAAAGGGCATAAGAGGGGTGTTTGGTCAGTTGAGTTTTCTCCTGATCAGCAATTTATTATAACATCATCCGGCGACAGTACAGTCAAATTATGGGGGGTTGCTGACGGCTCATGTTTGAAGACATTTGATGGTGGTCATACATCAATTGTTTTACGGGCTTCTTTTCTTCCAAATGGAACCCAATTTGTTTCTTGTGGTAATAAGAAATGAACATCTTTTAAAGTATATGTTTTGTGGGGGACGTCTGTTAAACTGACCATTAAGCACTGCTCCATAATGTAGGTACTGATGGTCTAGTGAAGATATGGACGATCGAAACAAGTGAATGCATTGCTGCTTATGATAAGCACAATGGAAAGGTATGGTACCTAGCTCTGCCTCTGTCTTTTTAATCCAAGCTGAGTTGATTAACTCTCTTTTTATCACATTATAGTTACATGGTTTGGGGCATTTACAATAAAAACCATTTTCTGTTGTACCACTGTTACCTGTCTTAAGAGAAATTAATGTACCAAAATTTGCCTTTGTTTTGTTCCATCAAACAGAATTTGCTAGTGGTCGGGTTTATGCTAGTGCAGTGAGATAAAATGCAATTTAGCCCTTCGGCAGTTCCCACTATATTTTTTGTTCATTTGGAACTTGTTTAACTATTAACTACATTAGTATAGAAAAATCTGGTATATTAGTTTAATGATAATTGAATAAATATCACCTATAGACAATGTGGCAGATGCCATTTTTGTCTGATAGCTTCAAAATGACTTGCCAACTGACTGTCAGTTATTCAACAGGTCATGGCATTGACTGTTGGCCGGAAAACTCCAATGCTTGCTACTGGTGGCACTGATGCTGTTATTAACCTTTGTTATGATTGCACTACTGAAGAAAACCAGCAAGATTTCTGTAAAAAGGCAAGTGAAATCCCATAAATCTATGTAAATCTAGATTCTTGCTTTTGCGCAATCAGAATACATGATCTTTAGTCCTTGTGCAATCAGAATACAGATCTTTAGTCCTTCTAAAAATATGACCTAGGTTGTTTTGGAGTTTGGACAAGTATTAGTTTTTGTAAAAAAATAATATAATTCTTTTATCTGTTTGCCATATTATCGATTGGACCTATGCAGATTTCCTGAAATTAGGACACACTATTAGTAGATGCTGGGCCCTCTTAATTGACTTCTTAATTGTGATAATCAGCCACAGTGAAGCCCAAAATCCCGTAACGCGTAGATAATGCTAAATGGTCAGCTGCTACACTTGATACATGGCCGTGCAATACTTTTGTTGTTTCCTTTATCTCATGCGTCCTATCTAGTGTCTTGCCTTATTAATTTTATGCAATGCCATTTAGTTGTTTGTTCTTCATTTGGGGTGCACAGGAAGCGGAAGACGTGCATAGTAGTATCTCTAGTCATAAGGATATGAGTTATGTGACACCGCATCCCAAGTTTAGATTTGATCAATCCTCCAGCCGACAACACATGTCCAGTATGTTTTCATCTCTTCTTTGATTCATACATAATGTTAATCCATGTGGAATGGGAAGGAAAACAATATAATTTATTGTGCTGCAGGAATGGGTATGCCTGGTGGGAATAGGGGAATGATGAGAAATAGAACTGTTAAGGGCGCAGTTTTTGGCAGCACTCAACGGCAACTATTTAATACCAGTATGTATACTGTCACTATTTCTTTAATAATGTTATGCAACTATTGCTCGTTTAACAACCTATTGCTCGTTTCTATACTTACTGTAGATGACGACTCCTTTGAGGCGCTAACAAATGCGCTGAAAGATTTAGACACAAAGGAAACAGATTTGCCTCCCGATGACATTATCAATTCTGATGATCGAAGTAGTTTATTCAAGAGACGTACCTTAGAAGCTTTAGATCATCTGTTTTTTGAGGAGAAATTGTGGTTAAAAGAACAATACGTCATTGCTGAAGGCATGAGTAGGAGGATGGCGCTTGAAAAGATTGACTCCGTGCTGTCTAAACGCGAAGATGAGAACCTCACCTTCTGGTTGCCCAGTAGAGGAAGCCATGAAAATGGAGCATGCATCTTTGATAAGACATTAAGGCAATTATGTCTTAAAAGGTTAGGCACTTATCGTTGTCAAAATCGGAAAGCGTCAAGAATAAAGAGTGTTCTCTTAATAATCAGAAAATTGTTAATGGAGAACAATGTGATGAGACTGCGAACTATTTATTACAGACATCCATCTCTCAGTAAAGATGAATTAGACCCAAAAAAGGTTTTCGAGAGGGCTGTTGAGAGGATATCTGATACTGTGTCTGAAATTTCAGCAATGTTAGAGATAACAAGGGAATGTCTAAACATACAAGCCTCTCCAAAAGGTTGCATCATTGGGCCAGTGTGCCTGCTTGTTGGGGATGATGTATTGGCTGACTGCAGAATGGGTGGCTCTTCAGGCTGTCTAATACCAAGCGAAGCTGTGAATATAACTCAAGTACAAGTAAAGAGCAATGAAAAAATTAATTATGTTCTAGTACTAGAAAAAGAGACAGTCTTTCACTGCCTTGCTGACCGGAACTTTCATAAAGATCAAGAATGCATTATGGTTACAGGGAAAGGGCAGCCTGATGTGGCAACCAGAATCCTTTTAAGAAAGCTTGCTGACCACCTGCTGGATGTACCTTTTTATGCTTTAGTCGATGGAAATCCAAGCGGGGCTAGCATATTCAGCACATACAGATTTGGTTCTATGGATAGGGCATATGACAACTTGTTTCTCACTGTGCCAGAACGGAATTATATCGGGTTGTTCTTGTCACAATTGCATGTTCTTGAACAGCACAGGACGAGGCTAAGTGAAATAGATGAGGCAAAGTTGGACAATATGCTTGCTTTGAACTATATTGACATGGCTGATGAGTTCAGAGCAAATCTCCTGTCTATGAAAATGAGTAAATTTAAGGTTGACATTGAGTTTCTTATGACAGATAATACCCTCGAAGAATACATCATCAAAAATATACAGTTACACAAGGACAAAGAAGATAAAAGCAAAAAAGATAAATGCAGCGATGTTGGGGATTAATCTCTGTCGAGGATGTTACTGAGGAAAGTTGATTGTGGCAGCAAGACTTGCCTTCCAATCAGTACTAGGAGTAATAGAAGAATGTCAAGGAAAACATCTTGCTATGGTAATCTGACTATGACTAACTGAGTAGTAGGTATATTTGATATGGGCAGGCTCAACAAGGCCTAGGCCCATGAACAGTACAACGTGAGCAGTACCTACTGTTCACGCGGTACTGTTCATGGGCCTAGGCTTGTTGGGCCTGCCCATATCAGTATTTGTATCGCAAGTTTCTTGCTTTACCTTTACTTTTGCCGTTGTTGTGTTCTGGTAAATGATAAGTGTTTAGCTAATCATGTTGAAAAGGTTTACCTGAATTAAGTTATAAGTGTTTAGCTAATCATGTTGAAAAGGTTTACCTGAATTAAGTTTGCCGTCTTCATCTTTTACCCTATTACAAGTGCGATCCTCCATGTCTCATTTTGTTTACGAGTTGCCAAAGGCCATTTTGAAAAAAAGCCTACCATGTTTTTCTGGATAATTTTTACTATTCAGCCTTATGCATGTTAGTGCTGGTATTTGTGCCAATGTAGTGCCATATTAATATCTATTTATTAATGCCACAAGCATTTGCCCAAATAAAATCACCGCCATTCTGCTAGCATTTTGTTACTTAAATATATTTGGTCTAATAAACCAACCATATTTATTTGATTTATCGGTTAGTGGAAAAAACCTCAAGTCCAGCTGCTGCTAGTTGGCTTCAGTTGTCTTATCAACTAAACACTGGTGTGGAACTAAAACCAACTAGCTAGAGTGTCACTATATTTGCATGCAAAATTTACATCCTTCAAATCTTCAATGAATTTTGTTTATACTCGATGTACTATTTGTTATTTTAATGTCTTAACTAAATGCATGGTACATCGTAAGTTCAATGGTTACTGTTTATGTTAATGTACACCAAGCAGCAAATTCAAACTTCAAAAAGTCACTACTGTTTGCAAGTTTGATTTCTTTTCACACCATTTAGTCTTTCAATTCCCACTTAAAATTGACCTGTTATCTTCTATCCGTTGTACTATGGACATTCTTGCAGGCACTATGGCACAATTAAGTGGCGTTCTGCTTTGACATCAGAAGTTGTGAAGTCAGTTTTGGGTAACCAGAATGAAGAGGAAACCTGGGGCTCAGAAGCTCTTGATATATTGTTGGAAACGTGGAATGTTATTTTGGATGCCGCGAACCAGATCGGGGTTCGGACGCAAATCTGATTCGTGAGGATTCACTGCTTGTTTCGTAAAATAGGGCGAGTCCAGGGAGGAACGATGAAGAGAAGTACTGGACATCGATACCGCCGCCACTGTATGTGCTGCTCACTTCTGCCCTCTTCGCCCATGCATATGACACGATGAGGTTTAGGGTGGCATTGGATAGCCAGATCTGACGCCTTAAGGCGGCATGAGCCAGGAAGAGGTCACCACCATTGATTGAGGGTATGCCGGCTGCGGCGGCGAGCACCGAGCAGAAGGATTTGATAGCAGCTCCTTCCATCTGCATCTTGTTCGCTACCTGCTCCTGCATCTCTCTCTTGGACTGTGTAGGTGGCAAGATGGAATCATGACAATGACGAGAAAAGAGAAGTGAGTGTGAGAGGAGGGAGGCGGAATCATGATGAGAAAAGACTGCAGAAGAGGCAGAGAGGTTTTGGCCGGTGGAGAGGCTAGCAAACAGGGGAAAGTGAGAGACTGGAGAGAGGTATAAATGAATAATTAAATTTAGGAGAGACCACGGGTGCACTGGTCAATAACGCTTCCCGAGATATGCAAGGCCATAGCATTCTCCTGTCTTCTCAACCTCTATGGTTAGTAAATGATATTTTTTGAGCAAAATGACTCACAAATAATTGCTAATGAATATAAATAACTAATATTGCTAACCAGATTAATGGGTTCGTGAACCGGAACACGGATTCACGAACCGGAGAGGTATGCCCTCTAGTGAATCATGCTTTTACAATGTTACAAACTGTGAACCATCTGCTGTGAACCACCATCTGTGAATCACGAACCCATTGAACCATGAATATGGTACTATGTGTAGAATAAATATTCTATTAATTCCAAAAGGGAAATAGAACTTGCTGATTAGTGATTATTGACTGGCAATTTCCTGAGCAGTATGACTATTGACTACAGAGCTGTTTGGGTTCAATTTTTCTTGTTGATAAAAAACATCTTATTGTTTTGGTACATGGAAAACTCGATGAGGGAATTAACTACCAAAAGTTTTGGATTTCACTTTGTCCATAGGTGTAACAAGCTTAGGCTACTTAATTTTATTAATATAGGCATTAAGGTCATTCTGTCATTTTATTTATTATGTGTGATGATCAGTAATTACTGCATTGTAGTATTTAATTAAAGTCCTGTTTATACACAGTAAGATGATGCTTGTAAGTCCTGTCAGTTGATGGAGCACATGCAGCTTCAAGTTTGTTTAAAATCATTGTGGAGTCACATTTTGAAGGGTACAATCTGATATTTTTGTTATTATTTCTACTTGCTTTTGAAGATATTTGTACATAATGCCATCTGTGTATGCAAGTACTGTGCCTTGTTTTTACGTGCTGCTGCTGCATACTGATTGGTGATTACCTTGTTTTTTTTTGACATGGCTGTTATTGATTTTGCATTTGAGGATGCTAATGACGCTGAATTCTTTCATGTTTCTGTTTCAAGTATGTTTCAATTCACCTGCTACATATACGATTCCAATACCATTCTTATACTAACAACGTACTGCTTGTTACAGAGCGTGACGAGTGGATATCATTGTATGCTCTGATTGCATGTGCACCTGCCAACACAATTATACCCTTTCCTGCACAATTATTTTCGGAGCGATTTGCATGGCTAAGTCAGGTCTTCTCTTACGTGCACTTCTATAACTTGCCTCCCTTCCATGATATGTGTTACACTACCATTGGATTTTTCTACGTCTATACCTAACACTTCATAGGTTTTCTTAACAGAGAAATGGTCAAAATGATACAACTCAAACATTGGAAGAGTTGTATAGGCTATTGATGGTTTCCAGTATTATCATGTCCTAAATGATTCAGGCAAAGGAGGACACTGATTGTAAATATTCATAACTTTTTCCTTTTTTGCTAGTGTTCATATGGTCTTGTCATGAATATTTTCATTACAGTTGCCCTTAGCTTTTCATGTTTTTCTGTAATTTTCATTCCATTGTGCCTATAGAGGCTTGAGTGGGAACCGAAGTGGTGGGGTGCATGACCACACCATTCGGTCTTCACCAACCATGAAAGTGCTATCTTTATCATTTTTTTTATCTTGATCATATTTTTTATGCTAATATTTACTGTCTTTTCCATCAGAGTGATGAAGAGGTGTTAAAGGCACAAAAGTGACATCTTGGTCGACAAGAAAACAATGAAACGGTGCTTCTGTATTAATGATGATGTCATCCCGGTATTTCTACTGTGACAACCGAATATCCAATACTATATACACGTTGTGGAATTTTCTCCCTAAGAACTTATGGGAGCAATTCAGGTTTGAAATTCTTTAGGCTATTGCTTGAATATACCAGAAAGCGTTTACATGTGTAGGGTACTGAAATTTGTAGAGGTGCCCTCATGCAAAGGCATACTTCATACTTGGTTAACAAACACTAAATAGTAAATACACCTTATGGTCTTCACAGTCCTTGTGCCTCCTGTTGTGGCCATTCTATTTCATGAGTAGATTGCTTGCATGTAACACTTTTTTTTTCTCAATTTACGGCAGGTTACAATTGTCGCTGTTTTTCTTGGTTGACCTGTTAGTTCATTTTCCCCGCCATTTTATATAAGCTGAATATAGTGTGACATTGCTTACTTTAGAATATAAAGAGGAACCTAGTAGTGTTTAAGACGTGCCTTCTATGTACTTTTACTAAGATTATGATGCCATCTATGATTGCTGAGCCTGCGTGCTATGGATTGCTGGGCCCTAAATTGTAGGTATTCAATTTGGAGCTAAACCAGGCTGTTGTGTGTTCTTGTTAGCTTGCATTCTACTGCCTTGCCTTCTGTTTGTCAGCAAGTGGTAAATACAATGTTCATTTTGCTTGGGTTACTGTCTTCAAGTAATGTCAGTATATCACTAAATATAAGTGCATTAGATGGGTGAGAAGCTTGCGAACCTTGATAATTGACTTCTCCGTGAATTCAGTACAATGATAGAGTTCATCACCGTTTCAGTATAGTGCTCTGACATGCAAAACGCCTCCCAACCAATCTTAGCAATTAGCATTTTGCGAAAAGATATCTGGCAGTTTAGTGTTCTCTTTTGTATATTAGATTCTTATTAATCCATCATAATTTTTGTACTGAACTACTTTTGTTCTTTAGAATTTAGAGATGTATTGAAAGTCTGATATTCACTTCTGTACATATTCCAGATGTTTCATGAATCAGTATTTTCAGCTAATAGCCTGCATTCAGTCGTGGTCTCGTATTACTCCTGTAAGTCCTGCAACTACATGGGGCCCACTTATCATCATCTTCATAATTTCTGCTTCAAAAGTGGCTTGGGATGATTATAACAAGAAAGCTAATGAAAAGAAAGTATGGGTCGTAAAGGATACCGACAAGTTAAACCACGTAATATATTTCTCAGACAGGACTCGTTGTAAGTTGGAAAATTTTGTTGGGAAATCCTTTAATTTTACACTTCAATGATTGTGTTTTTTTTAAAAGACAGCCTACACCTCAAATATTGTTAGTCTAGAATTTGCCACTCAAAGAATGTAATGCTTTTTTTGCCACTCTAAAGGTCAAAAGGATTACATGATTTTTATCTCCTTATTATGCCATTTGAGTCAATTAATCATGATTAACATTTTTTCAATCTATTTTTTGATGCGGAAAATACCAATTTTCCTTGTGAGCTTCATCCAATCTGCAGTCTTCATGATTCCCCTCCTCCTACTCCGCTCGTTGCCGCCACTTGCCAGAAACAGTTTCTTCAAAGAACCCATGTTTTACAAGAACAGATTGTCACATATACTCGTTATCAATACTCCAATCAGCTGAGTTTAGCTAAGACCACACTTCAGAAGTTTGCAGTTTATAGAACCCCAAAGGCCTTTGCTGTGTTACAGATCACAGCATGAGATGCACAATCTGACCAGCAGCAATGGCATCGAGCACTCGGATAAGTCAATTCGACTTTTATATATATGTTGCAAATGCGACCACATGAACAACATGATCTTAAGATCTAATCGTCTAGAAGGCCATGACATGATCACATTAGCCTCTCCCATCTCTACCATTGAAGCACCAATAGATCACTACTTGACAGAATGTAAGATACATAATCCAAATTACCGCGATGGCTGAACCTCCAACACTAAATGAGCCATTGTTCTTTCGTCGGCTTGTAATATTTAGATGCGTAGTCCTGAATGCTTAGGGTTTTTTGAACATGTGGACAGTTACTGGTTTTGTGTTTTAGATTTGTATGTAAAGTTTTTGCTGCCCTGTAGTGACTAGCGAGTAATGGAGAGTGTTAATAAAAAATTATTTGTTCAGTTTTGGTTAAGGCCTCCTTTTAATTTTTTTTTTTGCAACGGGGGCGAGCCCCGAATTTCCTATCATTACACTCTTCTTGTCATTTTACATCTCTTTCCTATTACTAGACACTCTCTCCTCATCATTTTACTTTTTTTTTGACTTTCCTATCACTACACTTGTGGACTCCCTTCTAGCTTAGGATTCTAGACCGGCTCTAAACTCAGTACCCGCTCATTTCTTCTCTTGGCTCGAACTCTTATCTCTGGCTCATCTCTTCTCTCCGGCTTATCTCTTCTTCTTTCGACTTGTTGGCTTGGACTCTTCTCTTTGGCTTCATCATGTTTTCTGGCTCGGCTTGTTGGCTGGGACTCTTCTCTCCGGGCTTCATCTCTCCTTCTAGCTTTGCTTTGCTTGGACTCTTCTCTCTGGCTCATCTCTTCTTCTGCTTGGCTTGGACTCTTCTCTTCGGCTTCATCTCTCTTTCTAGCTTGGCTGCTTGGACTCTTCTCTCAGGCTCATCTCATCTTCTGCCTTGGCTTGGATTGGATCTCTTTGTTCGGTTTGAACTCTTCTCTCTGGCTTGGCTTTCTTTATGGCTCGTCTTTTGTTGACTTAGGCTCATATCTTCTGGCTCGGGTTGGTTTCTTTTGTTGGCTTGGACTGGCATGCGGCTTGTTTCCTGGGCTCCGCGTCAGCGATTAATCCCAGAATTAAATCCAGCTTGAGGCACCCAGTTCAATCCTTGAACCTATGCGGGCAGTGCCCACGGCCACACACTCGACCAATTGAGCAAGGCTTGGTTCTCTCTTTTTATCTTATTTACTTATCTTACCTTCACCTTACATGCGATTAAGTAATAGGTAAATAAGTTAAGGCGAAAACAAGAGGCCTAAACGTTCTATTTGTCTGCTTCACAAGTTGCCATTCTTGATTATACTCATGAAGTATACCACTGCTCTTCATTTGTTAAAGAACCAAAATCTAATGTATCATAGTGTATTGGAGCTTGCTTGGTTTGACTTGTACTTAATTGCCTTTGGCAATCCATGGTAAGCTGTAGATTTCAATTTTCATAGTTGTTTTCAGCCTATGCTGGTGGAGGCAAATTAATTGCACAAATTTTGAGCACTTGTATTGTACCTATTGCATTGTTTAAAATTAAATGGTGTAATTATTAAGACTAAAGCTTGTCGTCTACATTTTAAATCTTGCTATTTATTGATGTCTATTTTCCGCTTCTTGGTTCTTTATTAGTTGATGAAGAGGGCACTTGGCTCTTGCACATTAGAGTTATAGATCAGGAAAATATAGCGAGGCACTAGAGCATGGAAATGCTCTTTATGACAAGAATCCGCGTCGCACTGATAACCTACTTCTCCTTGGGGCTATATTACCAGGTTATTAATATTTTGATTTTGTGGAATGCTCTTCCTTCTTTCCAAATCGATCACTAATCTCTCTCTCTCCTTTAGCTTCATGAGTTCACTATTTGCAGAGTGCTATGGCAACATGGTAAATACTTGGAAGGTAAAATCTCCTTGAGTGCTTAACATATTTTTTGAGTGGCCTCTGAAGTTCCCGAAGTGATGCAATTTATTTTGTTATGCAGGAGAAGGGCGATAATGATCTTGCCATTCGTTACAATCTAATGGCTATTCCGGTATATTTGGTGTTATAGTTTCCCTTTGTACTTTGAGTGCCCTTAAAGAATCTTGGTCAATATATACAGGTGTTTTTGTGCCCCTGCTATATAGTTGTTTTGGGTCTAACCACCAAATCTTTTGATCACTGCAATTTTTCACTTCATTTCTGAGAAATGTCCTTTTTAATCTCTGGTTGTGGGTTGTCAACAGTGAAAATTGGTACGGAAATTGGTGCTACAATCTTACAGGGATTAATAATGGTTGTGAAAACAATATAATGATATCTGTGCTATTTGTTTAGTATTTAGCTATAGAGATAGGTCAATATAAAATCAGCTCATGTAGACTGTGCTGTCTCCTTTTGATTTAAATTGTGTTTTGACTCTATTTCATCTGCTAATGTAATTGAGATTTGTTTTCACTTTTATGGCAAATATTTCCAATTTTTCATTGTGATCAGGTGATTTATTTGCTCCATTGATTCACATATAGATTATCATCATTCTTATGCTAAATGTCTCAATATCTTGTTGAGTGCATACTATCTTTACATGTTTCATCATTTATTCTGTTGGATCTGGGAACTATTTGCCATTCAGTTCATTCAAATTTTAAGATTTTGACTGTATATAAGATAATTATGCAAATGTCCAATTGTAAGGTTGTAAAAAGAGATGTAATAAGTTTTAATTGTTGACTTTTATCTTGTAGCTGCGTCCAAATTTTGGTGATGCATGGTCAAATGTTGCAATTGCATATACACGCAAAGGAAAATTGAATGACGCAACACAATGCTGTAGACAAGCGCTTGCTCTGAACCCACATTGGTATATATATTCTCGTTTGGTATATATATTCAATGCTTCCAGTAATTGTACTTGATTCATTCCACGCACTGATATTGTTTGTGCTATTATTTAGGTTGATGCCCATAGTAACCTGGGAAATCTAATGAAAACCCAGGGTTTTGTGCAAGAGGTGAGGAAGTTATGTTCTAAGCTCCAACAACAACTAGTATAATTGACTGTCCTTTTCTTTTCATTTTGATTGCATCTTCAGGCATATACTTGCTACCTTGGAGGTTCACAGCATGCAATTGCATGGTCAAATCTTGCTGTATTGTTCATGGAAGCTGGGGATCTTAATAAGGCTCTTCTGTATTATAAGGTAAATGACGCAGTGATGGATGATGAAAGGTTTTGTTAAAAAAGAATCATCTACTGCTATGCATATTAATCAGGCTTGAATGCTATATATTTAAGTCCAATTTAGGTAAACAAAAGAAAAAAGGATGCTGCTACCTTGTTTGGTTAAGTTAGTATTTAGTAGGTTTGAATGTTGTAAGAGTTGTCATGGGCTCTGAGTTCATTACTATAAAAGTAAAAAGCGCAATGTAGTGCATGCTAATTCATTAATGCAGGAGTGGTTGATGCTTTGTTGATAGGCAACTAAATAGGGTGTATCTGTGTTTAAATTGTGAATAGGAACCTGTAGTTGTGTAGTGACTAATTAGTACTTACACTGATCCTGTCGGTACCGTAAAAATGGATTCTATCATTAAATCTGACAAATTAACATCTGGCTTATAGGCCCTGTTCTTTCAAGCTGAAAAGCTATTGTACCGCAATACTGTTCACACGAAGGGCTGGCCGGTGTACCGCACTTACCATCTTCTATCTTTGCAGGGTAATGCACTTAAAAATTCTGGAAGTATAGAAGAGGCAATTAATTGCTTCTGTGTATGTTACAATTATTTGCTTTAACTTTTCATATCATGTTCTAGTTCTAAATTCTAATCCATTCACGTTTTTTGTGCAGTTATGCCTTGTATTGCAGGCAAACTATCCTCAAGCTCTTAGTAACCTAGGAAACATTTACATGGAATGGTAGGATTTTCAATACTTTTTTATGTTTAATAAATAACAACTTTGAGGTGTAACTTTTTCATATATGGACTAGAATAAAATTACAGGAACATGATAAGTGCAGCTGCTTCGTTTTACAAGGCAGTATCTGGGTTGTCTTCTCCACTCAACAATTTGGCAGTAATATATAAGCAACATGTACTAGCTGGAAGATTTTTTAAATATAATTTTGTATCAGATTGTTCGTATTTCTTTTGTTGTTTTGGCTTTCCTTCGTATGCTTAATTTACTAGGCATAATTTAGTTAGATGCAACCATATATTGCGATTAATCCCTAGTCGGTGGTGACCCGATTCGATTTCACCTCTAGTATGCCATTAATAGGTCAACCCGATTAATCGGTCAAACATCCGATTAATCGCGCTCAAACCCGATTAATCCCGAGTAATGCTAGGCTAAGTAGTCAATCCAAACTAAAATTTGTGCCCAACAAGTGAAGAGATCAGAGAGCCATTTCGTCAAGGGTTTGGGCATGAGCATTTGATCAACATTAAGGACATGTGAAACACATGACAAGAGAGAAAAAAAAGTGACTTTAGCAAGATGAAAATTACGAAGTGTCTAAAATTCGCCGATTAATGTCCACTGATTAATTTTCGATTAATCCCGACTAATCCGATTAATCCCCAATCGGTAACTCGCCGATCTATTGATATATGTATCTTTTTTTTTTTGTTAATGCTATTCTTTCTGTCCAGGGGAACTATGCGGATGCTATTGCATGTTACACTGAAGTAGTTCGTATAGATCTTACTACAGCTGATGCTCCGGTAAATAGAGGAAACACATTCAAGGAGATTGGTAGAGATACTGAGGCAATTCATTACTTATTGGCTGTGGCTACCAGGCCATACCAGACGCCCATGCCAACTTAGGTTCAGCTTATAAAGATAGGTACTGTTTAACAATGTTTCTAGTATTTTTATTTTGGTATTGTCATGCAGTTGTTATATTGTACTTCTCTTTCTAGTTGAATTTCTGTGAAATGTGATCTTCTGCTTTTGTAGTGGACGTCAAGAAGCAGCTATAGCTAGTTATAAACAAGCTATTTGTCTTCGTCCTGATTTTCCAGAAGCGTCGTGCAACCTTCTGCGTACTTTACAGGTAAACTTATACCAGAGAATTATTTATTTGTCTAATCTCATGTGTATATTTGTAACATGTAAAAATCAATACATTCTCCATGTTTTTAGGAAATATAGATTACAAGTGTCCTTTTTCACTACAGTATCTCTTGAGTTAGCATCCTATTACACTTTCTTCCTATACTTTTTGCCATGTAAAAAGTTGCATCTTCAGTCTCTTACTTTGGATTTTGTGTGTGTGCCTTTTCCAACCTACTTGCTGCCGTTAAGTTCTATCTGGTGCATCTATGCACAATGAATCATTGACATGAAGAAACAGCAAAAGATTCCCCTAATTTTCAGTTCAGTTTTTACAAATTTGCATTTCTTATAACCTAAATCCAGATCATAACCAGCTCAATAAAATATGCCTATGGAGTTCAAAATCATGACCCACTGGGCACATAAAATACAGGGATTTGATAACGAATCTAAAAAATAATCAGATCTCACTGATAACGTTATTATTTTCAGCAGTTTTTGGCCCATATTTTGAACTGAAATTCAAAATTTTGAACAAAGGCAGAAAAAACTTTGCAGTGAACTGCTGCGGCAAGTGTTGAACCCGTGGCCTGCAGCACGCTACGGACTGCGCACTACCACCATGCTACAGACTAAGTATCGATTAGTATTGGGACCAAATTGTTATTATCTATAACAACAAATTCGTCCAAAATTTGTACAAAGCCGATTTTTTTAACTGGCCGGAGCCGTTAGTCCTATAATTTCTGATAATTATTGACAATTATCCTATAATTTCTGATAATGATCGACAATTGTCGAAAATCGAATCCCCTGATAAAATATCACCCTTACATATCAAGATAGTTTTGAAATCCCCTGGCCTGCAACCTATATCTAAATTTTAACTAGTTCCTAAGAATAGGATGTCTCGAGAGGTGAAAATCATGATTCACTAGGTACAGAAACATCTTTTTAATTTTGTGGTCACTGTTGCCAAGTTGGTGATCAATTGCCCTATTTTCAAGTCATTTGCAAATTGATTTCAAGAACCCATCACTTCTGAATAAAAAGACAATAATTAATGCTTGGCAACTTGTTTGTTTCCCTGCAGAGTTGGGAAAATAGAGATACCATGTTCCATGAAGTTGAAGAGATTATCAAACAGCAAATAAAGGTGACCCTTACTGATCACATTTCATTTCCTAAAAGTTTGGTATGAAATGCGTAAAGTTGAATAGCTAACATATATCATTACAAAGTTCTTGTTTATTTTCAATATAGATCTCAGTTCTGCCAAGTCTGCAGCCATTCCATGATATTGCTTATTCTATTGATCTAATGCTTGCCTTGGAAATTAGGTATTTATCCTCCAATTTGAGCTGCTGTTTGCACCATTGATGATATCTCGTATTTTATTATTTATTATTTACAATATATATATTTTTGCTTGACAGCCGTAAATATGCAGTTCAGTGCTCTTTGTTTGCTTGACAGCCATAAATATGCAGTTCAGTGCTCATTGATTGCTTGTCACTTTGGGTTGCCACTGTTTGTCCATCCAAACCCTTTGCCTGCGAGGGTAGAGGGTGGACATGGTGGGTTGGGTATGTAACTGAATACACTGCTATCAATATCATATATGTTGGAGTGCTTCAATAATTTTAATAACACCACCTCCGAATATTACAGATATGTGAGTAGTGATTTTTGTAATCATCTGCTTTCTCATGGGTTCGGTATTCGGAATGCATAACTGTGCCAACGTTGAGGTCATTTACCTCCCTTTTTTCACTTCTCTATGCTACTTTCTGACTATATCAACAACTGATAGTTGGCTTGACAGATTTTTTTTGTTTTGCACCAAGTCAAAATGATGGCACTGAATGGAGACAGCGTATCCAGTCTGAGGCATAGCATTTCATCGATGTGTCTAGCATGACATCTGATGTGATGGCCAAAATGATAAATGAAGACAAAATACAAATTTTAATTAATCTTTATGGCTACACAAAGGTAATGCTTACACCTTTTCTTTTTATGC
This sequence comes from Raddia guianensis, assembly GCA_036346415.1. Classification (NCBI taxonomy): domain Eukaryota; kingdom Viridiplantae; phylum Streptophyta; class Magnoliopsida; order Poales; family Poaceae; genus Raddia; species Raddia guianensis. The sequence goes on from CM070539.1 coordinate 42,732,506, forward strand.
CCCTAATAACTGGTCCTTCCATTTTTTGCAATGGCATTTTTTTGAGTATGTATCATTTAGTCATTGGTCACAGCTATGCTAGAAGTTTCTAGCCCCTAGCATCAAATATCTTTTGGAATATACTGTGAAGTATACATCTAACTAGCAATCAGCTTGACTGATATGCTTTGTTGACTACTTGACTTCTTTTTCTGCTTCACTTCATGCTTCAACTTCAATTGGTGCAAGGAATGAATTTTTGCAATGCAACCAGCACCTATTCAAGTTTCATACATGGGCTTTCCAGGGACTTCAAGTTTCATACATGGGCTTTCCAGGGACAACGGGTGCTTCTTACATAGACTACTTGGTTACTGACGAGGTTTGTGAGTTCGATTATTACTTGACTGTTCCCAACAATTTCTTGGCTTAAGGTGCGTTCTTCTATTGATTTGTCATTTGTTTGGTAACATTCTTCCAGTTTGTTTCTCCGACCCGCTAAGCACATATATATTCTGAAAAACTTGTCCATCTCCCGCATTGCTGTTTAGTCAATGATTACGAACAGGTACTCTTGATGTTGCTTTTTATTTTATTTCTTGTCTTGTTCTTTTGTGGTATTTCTCACTATAGCTATTATACCAGAAAAATTGTGATGTCCTTAGCCCTGTGTGCCCACACAAAAGGTCAAATTATGGGTTACCGGAGGATAAGTTCCTGTTTGCATGCTTTAATCAGCTTTGCAAGGCCGATCCAGAAATATTTGATACATGGTAAATGTCTGCTGTCTATACCTCCTTAATACCTTTTCTTGCTCATTTTCTCCGAAAGCATAGTGATGTTCATAGAGGCATTTTTTTTTAGGGATGATGATAATTTCGACTTACTCTTTTGAAGGTGTGTTGTGGCTCTTAAGGTTTCCAGCCACCGGCGAAGTGAGAATAAAAGCATGTTAGTGGATTAATATCTGTTGCCTGAACTTTTCTGTCATCTATATTCTATACACGTGAATCGAACTATAGAAGAAGCATATGAACATATTTTATTGAACATTTACAATACTAGAATGCTATCGTGTACAAATGCTGATGCAAGAGGTTGAGGCCTGAGCGGATCATTTTCACAGATGTTGCCATGAAACATGAGCATAACCGGCGAACACTTGTGCTCATGCTTTGTCTGTATTTTGGATTTTTGTCATCTTCCTGGATTACTGCCCCCTTTGCAATGCACACACAACTGGTACTGATGTTCTATGGGCTGGCTTGCCAATGATCACACTTTCACTAGAGATGATGGCGACCAGAGTAGCTGGTTCCCTGTTTTTAGCGACTGGGCTAGGGGATGAGATGATTGTTAGCAGGTAAGCTTTGGTATCAACCTGGTTCATTTGTAAGCTGTCTGGGATAGCATGATGCATAATTCACCTTTTTTTTTTTCTTGTAGCATGGAGGAGTATGAAGATAGAGCAGTTGAGCTGGCAACAAATCCAACAAAGCTCCCAGAACTGACCAATTAGCTTAATGAAGTTCGCTTGACCTGTCCATTATTTGATACAGCCCGTTGAGTAAGTTATTGCTGAATGATAGTGATAATTCTCTTATGTGATAAACACGTAGATATCTCATCTTGATCTCGTATTGGCAATGGTTTTGCCTTGTGCTGCTTGCAAACTGTTTTCAGGTTTGAGACATTGTGAGGGCAAATGTAGGTTGCTCATTGACAATCCAGGCATGTTAATTCTTAACCCGGGAAAATGTAACCGTGTGAGCCATCTCTGTTGAAACGAATGCAAACTCGGGTACCGGATATGTGCTCGGTGATGTCTCCCAAGATCAGCTACCAACACACACATCCTCATATAGATCGATAGTACAACACATATAACAAATGAGCATAACTTTTTGTTACAAAAGGGTATGGACTCCGGTCCATACGGTGTGTTTAACATACTCAAGAGTTTTATCGCAGCGGAAATAACATTTCAGTTCACAAGCAGCGGAAGGACTTCATAAATAAACCAAAAGGCCAGTGTGGTATGCCTCCCAACCCAAGAACAACCGAGTAGAAGTTTAAACTCACCATCGTGCCTGATAGCATTGTCATTCCATGTTTGATAGTAGTACTTAAGCGTGGGATCACTATCATCTGAAATAATAGAAACTTGTTTTGAGTACAGATGGTATTTAGCACTAGGAGGTGACATATATCCTCGTTCATGATTATTAAGAATAAATGGATGGTGAGCAAGAAATTTTCAGCATAAAGTCCATCGCAAGACGTAAACATAATAAATTGTAAATGGCATTTGCAAAACATATTAAAAACCTTGAAAATTAGTAGCACCATCAAATGTATCATCATAATTTCTATCAAGATCAATCAATGGGACTCCATCCGTCCTTGGTCTCCTTCCGACCATAAGTAATACCATCAGTGGGACTCCATCCGTCTCTGGTCTCCATCCAACCATATCCACGAGCCACACACTTGACCAATCGAGTCGAATTCTCTCTTTTCATCTTACTAGCAAATATTGCAACGGGAGGAATACTAACGGCTTTACAGATTAAACATCCTTGCTAGCAATGCACATTTTGTCCGTAAGGACATAACTACTTTCTACCTTTTGTCCGATTAATAGACAAACCACTAATAGGACATAACTATTTTCTACCCAACAATTAGCATATGTGAAACTAGCATGCAACCAGTGATAAAACATAATCAAAACAATGCATAGTAAATAGAGTTCAATTCAATATGATTGAGTCAAATGAGTGGAGTAATAAGTGCCTTGTTGCTGTTGGTCATCGGGGAGAGCTTCTGGACCAAGTCCGAGCTCCTCCAGAACGTCAGATCCTATTGTTCGGTAACAAGAACATCAAATAAAATCCAAATAAAATATCCAACAACAGAAACATGGATCGTCATGAAAGATTCGGAAAGATCATGAGCTAATGCAAATTTTGCAAAAAGAAACACACAAATCTGAGTTCTGATGAGGGGGATATGGCTATTCGAAGTTAAGGTGCTAAAGGTAGCTGGAGATAGCTCGAGGTAGCTCAGGGTAAGCTCGGGGATGGTTATGGAAGCCCGGGGATTGGACTCCCAAGCTCGGGTAGGATGTTCTCTATTTCCTGGCGCATAACTTTCATGTAGAACGCTTTTCATCTGAGATATGATTGATTTTATATAAATTATTTTCTGAGGTTGTTTCTGAGAACGGGCTAAAACTGACTATTTTCAGATCTGCTACACTAATACTTCGGGTTAGCTAAAAGATGAACTTAGGGACGAGGCTTGGATGATGGAACACATGAAAAAGGAATGGTCTAAGGTTCTTACCAAGTAAGGGGCAATTTGCTTAGGTACGGACGTCCGATGGATGAGAGATCGAAGATGAAGAAGCTTGGCTACGACCTTATCCTCCTGGACTTGTTGCTGTCTTGCTCCCTTCCTCGCTGCTGCCTTCTCCTTTGTGAGGTGTCTCCTACTGCTGGTCCACTCCTCCAAGTGATGAAGAAGCTGCCAAGAATCTCCCTAAGGCTTGAGGACACAAGAGATGGCAGCAAGGGGAAGAGCTAAGTGAGTTCTTGCTGCTGCCAGTTCAGAAACCGAATGATTTAGAAAATGAGATGGAACTCACCAAATTCTTCGTGTATGCGAATGCTGCTGAAGGTATGGGGAGCTGAGGTGAGGGAGAGATTGGATCTTGACATGCACAAGCTCTCTCCAAGTATTTGGGTGGATTTGAGGGTGGAGAAGAGGATGAACTGCTGCTGTTCATATCAGCTCGAGCAGAGAAAAAGTGGGTAGAAATGAGGGTGTAGAGAGGTGGAAGAAGGTTGGTTGGGGCCTTAAATAGGGTTGCCATGTGTGGGTGACAAATGGGGCTAGGTCTCATATGTAAATGAGAGGTTTTGTGTAAGAAAAAGGGTGAGAAAAGTGAAGGGCTGCTGCTGTACGAATTCCTTGCCACTTGGTTGCATTCTCGCTGATGTCGCTCGCCACTTGGTCGCAAGATGCAGTCAACCCAAGGCGCGTGGGATATCGTCTGAAGCACCGCCCATTTCAACCAATGGAGTGGAGATACGCCGCGGATATATTTGTCACGGCAAAAGAATAATGATGGTAAACTTCGAGCAGCTCTTTGCTTGAGGATTAGCTCGTCTACACCCGCTCGGGCTTCTCTCACTCGGGCAGTCTCCTCCGGGCTTCATCTTTCCCAATGAAGCTCGGAATGGCCGGTACCTAGCTCGGTAGATCTCAGGGACGCTTTGTTTTTAGGTCGGGGAAAGCTCGATATGGGCATTATGTTGCCCGATTAAGCTCAGCCGGGCTGCGAGCTATGTCTCACCGCTCTAGTGGCTTGGCCAATTAGTATTATAGAGGTTTTGGTTTAAAGGTCCTATGGTCCCACCATATAATATGGTGGATGTATGCAACTTCATGAAAAGTTTTTAAAGAACCACAATAAAATCAAATGAACTTGATGATGATATGCAAGCCTATCTAAAAATAAAGAGCAGGGCGATTACAATAACCGCCCACTTTTCTGACGTGGTTGGACTCCATGATGCTCCACGCGAGCCGGGGATGAAAGAAAATGAGTTTTGTGCCCCTGAATACCCTTAACATCTGGATTGGCCATATCGGCTGTTCTACATGATCTCCTCGATTCCCGGAGACTCGAGGTGAACCTAGGTTGCTAACCCCCCACTATTTCGGCGTGGTTGGACTCAGCGATGCTTCACGGAAGTCGATTATGAAAGAATATGAGTTTTGTCCCCCTAAATACCCTTTATCTCTGGATTGGCCATGTCGGTCGTTCTACGTGATCTCGAATCCAGGAGACTCGGGGCGAACCCACTGGTAACCCCCATTATTGTAGTGCGGCTGGACTCCACGATGCTCCACGCAAGTCGGTTATGAAAGAAAATGAGTTTTATGCCCCAAATAACCTTTATCTCCGGATTGGCCTTATCGGCCATTCTACGTGATCTCCTCGATCCAAGGAGACTTGAGGCGAACCAAGGTGCAACCCCCTAATATTTTGTTATGGTTGGACTCCATGATGCTCCACAAGCCGGTTTTGAAAGAAAATGAGTATTGTGTCCCCAAATATCCTTTATCTCCGGATTGGCCTTCTCAGCCTTTCCACATGATCTCTTCGATTCCGGGAAGCACAGGGCGAACCTAGGGGCTAGTCCCCACTATTCTGAGTGTGGTTGGACTCCACGATGCTCCACGCAAGCCAGTTTTCAAAGCAAATGAGTTTTGTGCCCCCGAATACCCTTTATCTCCGTATTGGCTATCGGCCGTTCTACGTGATCTCTTTGATTCCAGGAGACTTGGGGCGAACCGAGGGGCAACCCACAACTATTCTGGTATGGTTGGACTCGACGATGCTCCGCGTTATCCGGTTTTGAAAGAAAATGAGTTTTGTGCCCCGAATAACCTTTTGCTTTGGATTGTCTTTATCGGCTATTCTACGTGATCTCCTCAATTCCAAGAGACTCAGGGTGAACCCATGAGCAATCCCCTCACTATTCTTGTGTGGTTCGACAACACGAAGTTCCACGCAAGCCATTTTAAAATAAAATGAGTTTTGTGCCCCTGAATATGCTTTATCTCTGGATTGGCCTTATTGGCCGTTCTACGTGATATCTCGATTCCACTCGCCCCACGGGTAACCCCCCACTATTCTTGTATGGTTGGACTCCACGATGCTCCACGCAAGCTTGTTTTGAAAGAAAACGAGTATTGTGCCCGCGAATAGCCTTTATCTCTGGATTGGCCGTATCAGCCGTTCTACGTGATCTCCTCAATTTTAGGAAACTCGGGGCGAAACCAGGGGCAACCACCCACTATTTTGGTGTGGTTGGACTCCACGGTGCGCCAACGAAGCCGGTTTTGAAGGAAAATTAGTTTGTGCCCCCGAATACTCTTTATCTCATGATTGACTTTATGGGCTGTTCTACGTGATCTCCTTGATTCTAGAAGACTTAGGGCAAACCCACGGGAAGCCCCACTATTCTGGTGTGGTTGGAGTCCACGATGCTCCACGCAAGATGGTTTTGGAAGAAAATGAGTTTTGTGCCCCCGAGTACCCTTTATCTCCAGATTGGCCTTCTCAGCCGTTTTACATGATCTCCTCGATTTCAGGAGACTCGAGGCGAGCTGAGGGACAGCCCCCACTATTCTAGTGTGGTTGGACTACACGATACTCCATGCAAGCCGGTTTTGAAAGAAAATGAGTTTTGTGCACCCGAATACCCTTTATCTCCGAATTGGCTTTCTCAGGTGTTCTAGGTGATCTCCTCGATTCCAGTCGCCGCATAGGCAACCCCCCACTATTCTAGTGTGGTCGGACTCTCGGATGCTTGACGCAGCCGGTTTTGGAAGAAAATGAGTATTGTGCCCCCGAATACCCTTTATCTCCAGATTGGCCTTATTGGCCATTCTACGTGATCTCCTTAATTCCAGGAGAGTTGGGTCGAACCTAGGGGCAACCCCCCACTATTCTGGTGTAGTTGGACTCCACGATGCTCCACGCAAGCTGATTTTGAAAGAAAATGAGTATTGTGCCCCCGAATACCCTTTATCTCCTGATTGGTTTTATCGGTAAAAATTCAGAATTTCTTGGTACCCGTGGACTTTGTGGTCCTGGACATGGTGGTAGACACTAAGACGCCTCTTATTCATGGGAGACCGTTTTTTAGTACGACAAATGCTACCATTAATGTTGGTGCGGGAGAAATTCAACTCAATATCAACGACAGAGATGAAACATTCAACTTCAAACCAAGGGTTGAACAATGATCGCAGGTGCCTGTTTATTATGGTAAAAATCCTAAACCCGTGGAGCTTCAATCGAATCGGCTCCCACTTCCTTATGGATTTTGAACCCTTTAAGGAAAGCTTTGTACTCTGCTTGATTATTTGAACTGGTAGGATCTATCCCAAACGAAAACTCAAATTCCCTAGGAGAAACCACATATAAGCCGATTCCACTCCCTTGGCTACATACTGACCCATCAAAGAATAATACGCAAGGGGCAATAGTTACCACCTGTATGTCTTGCCGATGATCTACTACAAAATCGGCTAAAGCCTGACCCTTTACCGCCTTTAACGGTTCATAGGACAAGTCAAACTCAATCAAATCATACGCTCATTTGCCCAACAGTCCTCTCACAATCGGAGCGTTCAACACGTGCTTAATAATATCGGTCTTGCACACAACCTTGCACTCTTCTGCTAGCAAATAGTGTCTTAGCTTTGTGCACGCAAAGTACAAGCACAGACAATACTTTTCCATTGATGTATATCTCGTCTCGGGATCAAGTAATTGTCAGCTCAAATACCAGATCACTCCCTCACTTCCATCCTGCTCCTATACCAAAACTACCCCAATGGTCGACTGTGCAATAGATAGATACAAACGAAACGGGACCCCCCTTTTCGGACCATCAATACTGGGGGATTAAACCGATTTTTTTTAATATCGTCAAAAGCCCTCTGCTGCTCAGATCCCCAATAAAACTTATTGGCATCTCTAAGCTTCAAGAGAGGAGAAAACGATGTTATTTGGCCAGATAAATTTGATACGAACATCCATAAATAGTTTATTTTGCCGATCAGTTCTTATAACTTCTTCTTACTCCTTGGAGGCTCAGTTGTTCTGATAGCTTTCATCTTGTCAGGATGTATGTCAGTTCCTCTTTCATGCACCAGAAATCCCAAAAACTTCCCGGCTGACACGCCGAAAGCACATTTTTTGGGATTCATCTTCATCCCGTACTTCTTGAATCTAGCTAGTACTATCACCAAATCTTTCAGATGCTCTTCTTCCTCATGTGACTTAATAACCACATCATCTATATAGATTTCAACTAACCTCCCGATTAGGTCATGGCATATCAAATTCATAGCTCTTTGATAAGTAGCCCTTGCACTTGTTAAACCAAATGTCATGACCACCCATTCAAATAGGCCAATGGAACCAGGGCATCTGAAAGATGTTTTATAGATGTCCTCTTCCGCCATGAAGATTTGATTGTAACCTGCATTTCCATCCAAAAAACTAATCATACGGTTTCCTGATGCGGCGTTGATAAGCCTATCGGCCACGGGCATCGGATACTCATCTTTGTAACTAGCTCTGTTCAAATCTCTAAAATCAATACACACTGATTTTATCTGAATCTTTCTTCCCTACTGGGACTATGCTAGAAATCCAATCAACATACTTGCACGACCTTATTAATCCAGCTTCTAACAATCTTTCAATTTTTGCCTTTACCTGATCAAAAATTTTGCTGTCTATCTACCTAAGAGCCTGCTTGAATGGCCGATACCCTGGCTTCATCCTGATCTTATGCTCAACAATAGATCGGCTTAAACCAGGCATCTCATGGTATTCCCAAGCGAAACAACTTCGATATTCTTTCAATATATTAATCAACTTCTCTTTAAACTCACTAGACAATTTCGCACTAGCAAAAGTTGGCCTCTTGATACTACCATTTCCTATATCGACTTCCTCTAATTCATCGGCCGATACAAACCCTTGGCCTAACTTATGTTCAAGATCTTCTAATGTTCTCTCTATATATCCATTTTTTGGCGGACCCAATTTCCAGCACAATCGGCTTAAAGCCGGATTTGCCAACCCTGATGAAATCACATTCACCGAAGGGTTTCCTTGACAGACACTCCACCACTCCAAATGCTCCTATATTATTCAAGTCCATCTCTTCTTCAAGATTCGGTGCATCTGCCGATACTGTCTCTACTTTATCACCATTCCACTGTATCAGCATCTGATGCATAGTTGAAGGTATGCAACAACTTGCGTGAATCCAATCTCTTCCCAGCAGAGCACCGTAACTCCCTTTCCCATCGACAATGAAGATAGCTGTTGGTAAAGTCTTGCTCCCAATGGTAAGCTCAACCAACAATACTCCCTTGGTAGGGGTCGGGTTCCCATTATGTCATTCAATACAAACATTGGTTTTCACAAGGTCTTCCACTGTCTTCCAAAGCTTCCTGCAATTTGTGTATGGCATCAGGTTTACAGAAATCGCACCAGGCCCTTGTCCGGGAAGACAGCGCGGCCGTAGCCCCCGTAGGCTCGGCCGCCGCCCCGGGCTGCTGAGAAGAGTGGTTGTTGGGCCTCACACCAACTACAAATTCGTCTGCCGGTCCGTGGACCCGCTGCTCTTCAGGAGCCACCGTCAACTAGCAGCTTTGACACTGGTTTACCATCCATATAACCTTTCAAATACAACGGCTTTACATGCCGATGTGTAGTTTCTGGTTTTACAAACATCGCCTCCTGCGCCTCTAAGGCAAACCGAGCAAAAGCTGCTTCTTCGGTATCATTTTCTTTTATCTGGAAAATTCTCGGGAGTACACAGACCATGTTGATTTCCACAGGATCCTTTTCTCTGCCCCCGGGCTATCGGCTACCGCTGGGTGGGTCCTCGGACACCATTCCTGCCTCATGGGTCTTGGCTCATCATTAATAGGATTACTTTCAATTTTAACTTCTGTCTCTAAGATTTCTGTATTCCTCAACCTCTGCAACCGTCTCCTTTGGGATTTGGTCAAACCCTTTGGGCACCAGTCGGATTGGCGTTCCTTCGGGCTCCATCTCCTATGATCATTAGTAATCTCACTCTCTAGTTTGGGAAACTGAAGACGGAATTTGACAGGGATCCTGTCTTGGTGCCCTCTTAACACTTGGGCAGCACTCTAGATGGTTTTCTACGGTCGGCAAGTTCATTCCTTCCTTCCAACAATAACCGGAAAAAGGACAACTCCAATGAGGGTTCTCACCCCTGGGTTTCTCCGGCAAAGGCTTCTCTTCCCTCTCAATCCCTGTGTCTGTCTTTGCCGATTTTCCTCGCTCGTATAATCAGCTTTCAGAGATCCTTTTGTATTGAGTAAATCTCCAAAACTAACTTTTGGTCATATCACGGACTTCTTAGCTGGCCCTCTTTTAACTTCTTACAATTTACCCGGGTCAAAGTCCCCTCTCGGTTTCACAGACTTGTAACGCAATTCTGGCCTGTCCTGTACATCCATATACTTTGACTCGACAAGGACCCTTGTGCCGCTGCTAGAGGCTATATTCTCATATGCTTTCCCCTTGTCACTGCCCCCCGAGCATTGGACCATATTGACGGGAAACGGCTCTTCATCCACCTACATTTTCGCTTTGTCATTAAACTTAAGCCGACCTTCCTCTATTGCCTTTTGAACCCCTTGCTTGAAGGCGTTACATTCATTTGTAGAATGAGAATATGAATTATGCCACTTGTAGTATTTTCTCTTATTCAACTCATCAATTGATGGTAGTACGTGTCATTCGGGCAATATAATTTGATTTTCCAAGAGCAGACAATCAAAAAGCTTGTCGCACTTCAAAACATCGAACGCATACTTGACTGCTTCTGGTCGGCTTTTAGCTTTTAGCCAAGTGCAATCTGATTGTTTTCTATTGCTTTTACTCCATTCAGCAGCAAACACCTCTGCCTCATCTTCGGAAGAACTATCAATTTCATGATCCTGATAATTTACAGGTTTATCTTTCTTTTGCGAAACACCTTATTCTCGACAAACTTATTCTCATTCATTGAGACTCGGTGCGCGAGTTGACCCAAATCAGTAAAGTTGTGGCTTCCAACCTTTTCCTTAACTACAGGTAATAGACCCTGAAAAGCTAAATCGGCCAGTTGTCTATTGGGAAGATTTACACTGTAACAACGATTCCTCACTTCCCTAAACCTTCGGATATAATCATTCACTAATTCTCCAAACTTTTGCTTGACGGCACTTAAATCAGACAACCTCAGCTCCATCTCTCCCATGTAAAAATACTAGTGAAACTTCCTTTCCAATTGACCCCTACAGGTAATTGAGTTCGGTGGGAGGGATGTAGACCATGTAAAGGATGGGCCATACAAAGATAAAGGGAATAGCCGACAACGGAGAATATCATTATTAGATGCCTTGCCGGCCTGTGCCAAGAATCGCCCTATATGCTCCATAGTAGTAGCTGTGTCATCACCCCGAAACTTGTGAAAGTCAGGAATCTTGAAACCTGGTGGATAGGGCATGGTATCAAAAGCTGGAGGATACGACTTTCGGTAATATACATTGTGGTTTTCGGCTGGAAACCGAAGCCCTTCAAAGTATTCACCACAACCTCAGTTATCTTATCTGATTGCTCCTGAGCTGGAGGACAGTAACCCATTTGTGGTGGTGGAGTGAAATGCCTTTGCCCCCTAGGAGTATGACTTTCATCTATTTCAATCGGCCTTGTAACATTGCCCTCTTGTGGCATCCTTGCCAACGGGGGAGAAACCATTGAGACGTAGACCGATGTTGCTGGATGAACCTGAGTTGATCCGTGATAGGGATTTTGTTGTTGGTAGATGTGGGGAACTTCTCAGCCATCGGCATCGCTTGTGCCATCGGGTTGGATCAGTTGCCTTTGTGGACACCTTTAGATTGGGCTTTGCTAATTTCCATTATAATCTCTTTGGCTGCATCTTTGGCCGCATCCTTGGCACTATCCTTCAAGATCTTTGACAGAGCCGATGACTGATCAATCATTGAGTGATATACGGAGCTGTGGATTTCTTCTGAGATTTTAGAGTAAACAGCGTTATAATTGTTAGCAGCTTCTTCGTCATAAGACGCAACTACCAATGCTTTAGGCATGGTACATCGGAGCGTCTGATTCCCTATCTAGTTTTTGAAGAAGTCGCCATGTAATTGTGCTAATTCTCTTCATTCACTCTGGCGAGTTCAATTTCCATAGCTTGTCTCTGTTTGTCAGAAAGCTCTTCATAAGATACTGGCTGTGCAGCTTCGCCAGCGAACTCATGACCTTCCTACGCGGTGGTCTTATTCCTTCTTTGTTTCTCAGCGGAAGCCGCTGCTGAAGCTGAGGTAGACATATCGGTTTGAGTCCCACCAGACATGCCAAAAAGTGTGTTGACACAAAAAGTTGGTGAAGCTTATGACAACACACGTTGGCCGAGGATGTCTCCTGGATAGCACCAAATAAACTTTCAATCGTGCCAGTGAATTTGACCTAAAAATTGACAAGGAGATGGTAAAATTCCTAATTGGCATGTTGCCGGATTAGCCCAATATAGGCTTATACACCGATATAATGCCAACGTATGCACAATTGGTGAATAATCCTGCCGGCTGTTAAAGAAACTGACAAAGCGAGAAAAATAGCCTAAATCTAGTGAACAGAAAAACTATTCAATATACAAGTGAGATAATGATCTACTTAAATAAATCGACAATCCCAAAGGGTAAGCAGAAATACTCGATCGATTTACTTCGAGGAAGTAATATTTGAGGTATAAATACAAACTATAGATCGGTTTGTACCGAGACAGTATAGTTTGCGGTGATTACGAACCAAGGATCGACTTATGTCGAGACAGCTCCCTTTGCGGCTTGAATCTTTTCGGCGGAACCGAGCGGACATGGAAAAACTACGAGAGAACTATGTAAAACTGAAGAAATACGATTTGTATGATATGAGCTGTGTGTCCTTTACACGCTTTGAAGGGGCCCATTTATATTAAGTAAATCCCATGCCAATACGAAATCAATTTACAAATATTTAAGGAAACTTATCATAAAGGAAAACTAAGAATTCTAAGGAAACTAAACTATAATGCTTGATTATAGCTGCCGTCGCCACATCCTTTTAACAACCCAAAGCCGATACCGATACCGATACCGATTCAAATAACCGATCAATATTTGCTTTGTCTCAAATTCTTCTAACTTAAGCACCTTCTGCAAAACCATTTTCTGGTGTCAACAATAATCTCATTACTACGATGAAGAAGAAGCTTCAAATGTCGTCCCATCCAAACCGGTGACCATATTGGATGAAAAATTCAAATAAGAAGGAGAAGGTAAAGAAGCCTCAAGAAAAGGAGCGAAAGCAACCTGCGGTCAAAAAATTGAACTCGCGGAAAAAGGTCGACGCCATCTGAACAGTTTCGACTAAACAAATATGGCGTAACACGGATGCCTTGGCGGCAAACATTGACGCTTTGTTAGCATGGTTCCACCACTTGTGTTTTGACCCATCGGCTCATTGAGGTATGCTTGTCTCTTCTCCCGCTCGCTTTATTGTTGCTGCAGCTGTTGTTTTAGTTCTGCCAGATTGCTCTGCCTGCAGCTTTGCCTTACCTGTCCTACCAGTTTTCGTTTCTGCCTTGCCTTGCCGAATGAAATAGTTATCATGAGCCTGGTCATGTAAATAATTAGTCTAGCATTTAATATAAAAATCCATAAAAAATTGCAAAATCTGAAAATACCAAAAACATTTGCATATTTTTGCTAACTCCCAAACAAATAAAATCAAAGCATAAACATTGATTTTTGCCCATGGAAATGATGCAAAGTTGCTTTGTCATTATTATGTAAATACTGGATTCACAACTTGGTACTCTCATCCAGTTTAACATTTATTGGTATGAGTAGTGATCCTTGCTGAATATTTACTTAGTGGGAGCTAATATTTTGATCCAAGTCTAAGTTGTTGATAGGTATGATATAGCTAAGATAAGAGTTTAGTTTGCTTACTCCTCTAGTAAGGGGAAGTCTCAGAATTTATTTTGAAAAAATAATAAAAAAAAATATATAAATATATCTTGATAAGTTCCTCATTGGTTTTTATTCCCACCAGAGCCAAAAGTACCAAAAAATGGCAAACTTACATTTTAGCCACTTATGGTTGTGTTGAGTTTTGTCTAAATTTTTGTCCTAAAGGAGTAGTGACCCTTCAAAGCCGGTCATTTTTTTCGTGTACCCTTTGTGTTCTAGCCTTATTTATATCTGGCTATGCTAATTTTCACATTGGAATTAAGCATCCATTCAGCCAGATATTCCTTCACCACCCAAAATAAGCCAAGTTCTTTATCCCTTTGCGTATCCCTTTTACACCTACCCATACAGTCTGTTAAACCAAGACTCCAATTTATCCAAAGTTATCCCTCAATCATTTTAGAAATAGAGAAGCTAGAGAGAGAGAGAGTGAGAGAGAGAGAGAGAGAGAGAATTGGGAGAAATGTTATAATCTCCCCAAAAATAATAATAATAAATATATATAAATATAATAAAGAGGGATTTGTTGAAAATAAAGGAGTCATATAGACTGTTTTCTCTAAACACAATATTCTATGTGGTGGAATCATTGGTACCTCACATCCTTGCACTTATGTTTCTTCATTCCTTTAACGTGAGTCCATTCTCTCCCTCACCCCTGAACATTATTTTTCAATGATCGGAATGCGAAGGGCCACGATCTTCATTAGGACCCATTTTTGACTTAACAAAATATGCGGCCTAAGCAGGCCGTTCCTTCGCTACCTTGAGCTCCACATAAGCCTGTAGAATATAGGAATTGGCCTAAGGCCTTGGCAAGGATTAAATAAAATACCACTTGAGCGATTCGAGAGTACCATCTGAGCAGCTATGTTTTTGAGAACTAACCTGAATAGGGGATAAGCTAGATGATGCATCAAAGTTGTTCTATCTTTCAATCGCGCCTAAGACAAGGTAAAAATTTGAAAGCCCCATAGGTATGAGAAACAAAAGTTTGGGGTACACTTGTACCAGTTTATGTTAACAAATAAAGGAGTATTAGTTTGTGTACTTAGTATTTACTAAATATTGGTATTGAATCTTTTCGGCGGAACTGAGCGGATTCGGAAAAACAACGAGAGAACTAAGTAAAACTGAAAAAATATGATTTGTATGATATGGGTTGTGTGTCCTTTACACGCCCTGAAGGGGCCCTTTTATACTAAGTAAATCCCATGCCGATACGAAGTCAGCTTCCAAATATTTAAGGAAACTTATCATAAAGGAATAATAAGAATTCTAAGAAAACTAAACTATAATGCTTGATTATAGCTACCGTCGCCATATCCTTTTAACAACCCGAAGCCGATACCGATACCGATTCAAATGCTGATAACCGATCAATATTTGCTTTGTCTCAAATTCTTCTAACTTCAACACCTTCTGCAAAACCATTTTCTGGTGTCAACAATAGTCTCATTACTGCGATGAAGAAGAAGCTTCAAATGTCGTCCAAACCAAACCGGCGGCCATATTGGAAGAAAAATTCAAATAAGAAGAAGGTAAAGAAGCCTCAAGAAAAGGAGCAGAAGCAATCTGCGGTAAAAAATTTGAACCCACGAAAAAAGGTCGACGCCATCCGAACAGTTCCTACTAAACAAGTATGCCGTAAAAAGGAAGTGCAACCAGCCGCGACTTCAACTCCGGTCGCAAAAAATTCTCGAGAAAACTAAGGTATGGAGATGGTCCAGCTCGACGACCGTGAAAAATTTGAAAGCCCCATAGGTATAGGAAACAAAGGTTAGGGGTACACTTATACCAGTTTATGTTAACAAATAAAGGAGTATTAGTTTGTGTACTTAGTATTTACTAAATATTGGTATTGATGCATTCCTGATCCACCGGGTCTGACTTTGAGTCCTTTGCTCGAGGACGAGCAAAAGTTCAAGTTGGGGGGTGTGTTGGCAGCCGTTAAAGTCCAATTTATTACGCCAACATTTTGGTAAAATGGAGAAAATCAAGGTTTATTGCCTAAATTTCATTTAAACCAATAAAGTTCCATGAGTTTTGGTGAGTTTATGTTTTCAGGAACAATTTGGGGGAAAATTGGAGCAAAACCGGAGAAAAGAACTGGCCAGGCCGGCCGACGAACTTCGTGCCGGCCAGGCTACCCTTGGTCGACCGACCGACTTTCAAGCCCAAACTGGCTGTGCTTTCTCTCAGTGATCCACGAGCATACCAAGAAGCAATCTGCACTGTTCACACAAGTCGGTTTGATTCGAAAGCCAGCAAAGCACCAAGGAGGATCAAATGGCCCACATGTTGTCAACTAAAGTCGGTTTTACCAAACCTCCAACTGTCACAACCGCCTTGGAGATGCAATCCTGGACGTCCAAAGAGCATCAAGAAGAAACGGGAGGCCGAGATGCACCGAGAGTGGGCCGGTCGACCTACCTTAGGTCCACCAACCCACCCTAGGTTGGCCGACCTCCTTGAATGCCGCCTCGGGTCCTCCTTTGGGCAGTGGCAAGATGCCAAGTGTCCCCCTACGTGGCAGCTCCGCATTGGCTTCGTAGCACTATAAATAGACTCCCTCACCTCACTTGTAACACACACAACACTTGAGGAGCTACACTTTGTCATTAGCAAGAGTAGTCTTAGTTAGATTGGGAGTTAGAGATCGAGTCGAGCTACGGCTCGGAGTTCCAGAAGAGTCCTCGGGAATTTGGGTAATAGCTCTTATATCTTTCCTTTCCCTGTAAGACTTTGAGTTATAATTAATATAAGTTCATTTCTTTACTTAAGCTGAGCATTTACTTCACGCATTACCTTCTGATTATGGAATATTTAGAGCCTTGTTTAAGTTCATCTGGTACCGAGTCTGGGTTCATTTATATACTTAACTAGTCTAAGTTTGGACCTAGGTTGTCCTCTAAGGATCCGAGAGGAAGTAATCGGTTCTAGTAGCAGACGTGGTGTCTGAGACTAGTTCTGACTTGGTTTACACCCTTTCCGACATACTGTGTGGTAGGTAACAGGTGGTGACAGCCCTGTTATTCAAGTAGTATTCGTAATCCACTGCGTTAGGAATTGGACCAGTAGAGCCCAATCGGGGGTGACCATAGCTATCTGGAGTTCTTAATTGATAGTGGGTAGCAGTGGATCGACCGAGCTCCGAAGAGTTCCTAAACAATTCTACTATTTATATCTACTGGCTCAAGCTTAGTAATCTGACTGAACTTAATTTAGGAACATCAAACTCGTCTCGTTGTCCTGCCAATTATCTCAGTCTGCCTGCTTTATCTTCTAAACTCCTGTGTGTGTCATTGTTTATCTTATAATATTATTATCCTTACCCCTATTACATATTAGCTAGTGGGTATTTCAAAACCATTGAAGAGCTTTTTTTTTTGAATTTTTGAAAATAAATCTCCAACATAATACCTGAATTGGAGTATGAAAGGAATACTGTCGTATCTTGATGAGACCATGTTCGGCATAGATATAACCAAGGCTAATAATTCATCATCGCTTCATCGACCTACACATCGGCCAGGACGATCACACAGTTGGGTAATGTACTTAACGTTGTCACCTCTAGCAACTAGGCCGCCACCATGGCCGCCTCCGCCTCCCATACATGATGGCATATCTACACTTCTACACTATCTACAACTAGTTTACTTGTAACGCAAGAACACATTGTATCTAGACGCATGTACTGTAGCAAACCGACCTCATCAGTAGTAATCAGTAGCAGATATTTGTAACAACCGACCTAAATGGCTATAAATAGATAGCCACCCCTCATTTGTAACTTGGGTTTTGTTTTGTTATGTTTTAGCTATTGCTACATACCGATAGTCGCGCGTGTCGGTTAGACCGCCTGCTCTATCGTTACAGAACCCCACCATATACTTTCAGATATGATCTTAATGCATATATGCAATTGAGTTGCTTGTTCATCTTGTTCTTGCTAGTTCTACGATTGCTTGCAGGATCAAGGACCTTCGTGGTCAGGTTGATCGTGCTCCGGCGAGGTCAATAACCATCTGGAGTTGGTGTACCGGTCGCTAAGGCGCAACGTCCTGGACGGTTGTAGTCGAGCCGCCAACATCTACTCCTACCAGATCGTAGTTATCCTCCTCTCATCGAAAGATCGGGACCCCTGCCCCTATCAATTTGGTATCAGAGCGCCAGGTTGATCGGTGAGAGATTTCTTGTTCTTTGTTTATTTTACCTAGAGTCCAGAAAATTGCCACAACAAAAAAATCCCTTTGATCCAAGACAAGTCGAGCTTTTTGCTTTTACTGCTTTGTCTTTTCTTGTTGAGTTTTCAGTTGCATCGTGGTCTCGTGTGCTGGTTTTAGTGTCTTCTCGTTTAGAGTTTCGGGATCGTGTCACGTTTTGCGTCACTGTTGGTTTCATCCTCTAATCCGAGTCAGTTTTCTCTTCAAAACAAAGTAGGGTTCATATTCGAATCAGAGTAGGTGTCAGATTTGAATCAGATTCATTTTTCTCTCTGAGTTAGTCAATTTCCACGGAGTTGAAGTCGGTTCCAAATCGAGTCCAAGTCGGTTTCAGATTCCATATTCTGTCCAGTTCGGTGTTTTGGCCATAAAATTCACATACGAACTCGGATTGGTGTGTTCTTGCACTCTTTGGAAAGGGGACGTCGTGCTCTACAACTTTGGTATTCAACTCAAGATCTGATTCGGGCATTTTCTGGGTGTAAAATTTCGGATAAATACTTACCATATTGGGAAGTGCAGATTTGGACTGATTCAGAAAATCAGGCTTAACATACACGTCTGATATTGGGATTGGGCATTCTTATACTTGTTGGAAAGCTTAGAAGATTGTTTACAACTTTGGTAAAGAAGTGTTTCTCAGATTCGGAGTTTTTGCAGCCCATAATTACGTCCGATGCTCGCAGCCTGTGCTGTCCAATCTTAAAAGTGCAAAGAAAAGATAGAGGCAAGTGCAGAAAAAGGGGCACCAAAAAAAAAAAGGCAAGTACATATAAAAGAGCCGCACTAAAGAAAAGAAAGTGAAAAAAAAGAGCTTGTTAAAAAAAAAAAGAGAAAAGGCAAGTACATATAAAAGAGCCGCACTAAGGAAAAGAAAGTGAAATAAAGGAGCTTGTTTTGAAGTGTGCTAGTTGAATTCTCGTGACGACGTTTGTGTCCCGACTCGCGTCTCTAGTGCAGTTAGGCCTAGACCAGCACAGTACCGGCGTCGAACGTGTATTCAACTTGTATTGACTAACGTGGTTCTAGCTATTCCTTGAATTTTTTAAGCCACCTAAAGCTCCACAAAAACTACAACCAACTAGGTACTAGTGTCTGGCAACTGGTACACCATATCTTCGAGAAGTGTTGCCTTACCGGTTGCGGTCACCTCCTGTTAAGCTTGGTAAGAATTGGTAAGAGCTTGATACAACAGGTTGAAAGGGAGTGACTTGTTTACACACATCCTAGTAGCTGACAGGGAATACATATTCTTGTGTTTTTCCTTGTAATCTACTAACCATGACAGGTCTAGCTGGATTAGACGACGACGAAGATGAAGATCACTCTCCGCAATTTGACAAGAAAGGGTTGACATCTTTGGACCGCATGTTCGTTGCAAGTTTACATCGGTCCAAAATGAGTGGTGACATCAACACCATCGTTTCTTCTCCTACTCCTGAGCAAGGTAAAATCAATTTAACATTGTCTTCTTATGCTGGAAAGTTTGACCCGATGGCATATATTGATTGGGAAATAGCGGTAGACAAACAATTTGGAATGCATGCTTTGTTTGAACATGAAAATATTACTTTTGCCGCTAGTGCGCTTACTAATTATGCTTCAATTTTGTGGAAGCATGTTTGTAAAAAAGAGAGAAAAGCTGAAAATTGGAATGCAATGAAAAAACTTTTGAGATTTGAATTTGTTCCTGAATATTATGCCGAGCATTTATCTAATAAACTTCAAAGCTTAGAACAAGGGAGTAAAACTGTTAAAGAATATTATCATGAACTGCGAACTTGTTTATTGTGTTGTGGTTTAGATGAAAGTGAAAAGGACACTCAAGATAGGTTCTTTTGTGGGCTTAACAAGGATATTCAGAATATTATTGTTGATGGAACATATAACTCTCTTTTGGAATTGCTTCATTGTGCCAGTAAAGCTCAACCTATACTTGCAACAAATCTTTGAATGATCAAAATTTAGCTTCACTTGAGGCGCCCGTTGTAGCACCTCTTCTTGTAGCTAACACAATGCAGGAAAATAAGCATCATCAAGGCAATGATCAAGGAGAGAATAAAGAGAAGGAAGTGATCAATGATCTCTTATGTCTAAGCAAAGAGATAAGTACACCTACAACAACTGATGAGAATCTAGATGGTAATACAAAAGGTGTCATCTTTACACAAGGTGAGAACGATTTTGACATGCTAAGATTGTCCACTACTCATGCTACTATAGAGCAACATTTAGTGGAACCCGTTACTGAAATTCCTTTATTACAAGATGACGTGCTTGCTAATTCTTGTGATAAAGAAGAGTTGTGCGATAATAATTCACTTATATCCATGTCACAACCAGTGAATGACCATGATACATTTGATAGTGAACTAGATGTTGTTGCTGAAAATAAACATGTAATTCACCATACTAGCCAAAAAGATGAGTTAAAACTTTTATCTTTTTTAAATACTTTAGGTTACATTGAATTTGATGTTCTGTGTGATCTAAATAGTTTAAAGGAGAAAATTTTCTTACAATCAGATTTGCCATGGTTATCATGAAACACTTTTCTTGTTATTGGCAAACATAGTGATAAAGAAGAGCATATGGTGCATCGTGTTTATATTTGTTCAGATCCGAAATCATCTTTTATTATGCAACAATGTGATCGATCTATGATAAGTACTTCTAGTTATCATCCCAATATATATGATAGTTTTCAAGAAAGGGAGTATATAGAGGTTGATGATTTTTGTTCCAATTATCTGATCACAAATGATGTGCAAATTGCTTTGCTCCTAATTGGCACTAACATTTTACAGGAGACTATGATGGAGTCGGGGACGACTCCAATTCAAGAAAGGGAGAATGATGAGACCATGTTCGGCATAGATATAACCAAGGCTAATAATTCATCATCGCTTCATCGACCTACACATCGGCCAGGACGATCACACAGTTGGGCAATGTACTTAACGTTGTCACCTCTAGCAACTAGGCCGCCACCATGGCCGCCTCCGCCTCCCATACATGATGGCATATCTACACTTCTACACTATCTACAACTAGTTTACTTGTAACGCAAGAACACATTGTATCTAGACGCATGCACTGTAGCAAACCGACCTACTGTAGCACTGTAGCAGGTACTGTAGCAACTGACCTAAATGGCTATAAATAGATAGCCACCCCTCATTTGTAACTTGGGTTTTGTTTTGTTATGTTTTAGCTATTGCTACATACCGGTAGTCGCGCGTGTCGGTTAGACCGCTTGCTCTATCGTTACAGAACCCCACCATATACTTTCAGATCTGATCTTAATGCATATATGCAATTGAGTTGCTTGTTCATCTTGTTCTTGCTAGTTCTACGATTGCTTGCAGGATCAAGGACCTTCGTGGTCAGGTTGATCGCGCTCCGGCGAGGCAATAACCATCTGGAGTTGGTGTATCGGTCGCTAAGGCGCAACGTCCTGGACGGTTGTAGTCGGGCCGCCAACATCTACTCCTACCAGATCGTAGTTATCCTTCTCTCATCGAAAGATCGGGACCCCTGCCCCTATCAATTTGTTATAGCCATTTAGGTCCGTTGCTACAGTACCTGCTACAGTGCTACAGTAGGTCGGTTTGCTATAGTGCTTGCGTCTAGATACAATGTATTCTTGCGTTACAAGTAAACTTGTTGTAGATAGTGTAGAAGTGTAGATATGCCATCATGTATGGGAGGCAGAGGCGGCCATGGTGGCGGCCTAGTTGTTAGAGGTGACAACGTTAAGTACATTGCCCAACTGTGTGATCGTCCTGGCCGATGTGTAGGTCGATGAAGCGATGATGAATTATTAGCCTTGGTTATATCTATGCTGAACATGGTCTCATCATATCTTAGCTATATCAAGGCTCACAACAACCTAGACTTGGTTTAAACTTTCACTCCATATAAGTAATGAGATCTAGATTGAATCATGATTTTACCAATGAATATAAACTTCAAGAAAGATATTCATATACGATCTAGGCGCTTATAAAATGAAGCGAAGCATCTATTCATCATTTCCATAGGGTATAAACATAAGGGCAGACTCAAGGCGGGCGAACGGGCGCGCTGTGCGCGAGCATCAACCTGGTGATATAGGCCACTAATGCAGGCCCTGCTACACATGCTCTTAGGGTGAATCCACTCGATTAATATAGATTAATCTGAAATTTGAATGATGAGATCAATCAGTTGGTCGTGAGGTGTTGATTAGATTAGTTGTGTTAATCATGATTTGACTAATGAGATTAATGTAACACTCCAAATTGGGTATTTCAACAAAATTCGCGAAAATCTCAAACTTGGCTTGAATTTGAACTCCATGTGACAAGTGGGCCCTACACCACAGTAGTTCTCTCTTTTCCTGTTCTCTCTCTTTCTTCCCTCGCTGTCACTCTCGCTCTCTATGCAGCCCCCGCCGAACGTTTGTCCTTGCGATCAGAGCGTTCAGATCGCCGTGCTGGCAGCGCCTTGCCCACAGACGCATTTTCGCAGCAGAGCGCCATGCCCTGCATCGCCAAGATGCAGCTGCGCCGAGTTCGCGCCACTCTACAGCCGCTACCTTGCCTCCTCTACGCCCTAAGCACGCCCCTGTGTCCCCCGTGCCTTGCCGCTCCTATAAATCCCCTTATGCCCCGCCGATTCGAGCTTTCCGCCATTTTCCCCCAAATCCGATTCTCACCAGCGCACTTGGGAACTCGATGAGTCCGTAAGCCATCCATCGATTCCTCTTGCCTAGAGCTTCTCGGAGTCCCTCTTGATCGTTCCCCTCTTCCAATTTCAGGCAAGAACCTCGGAGCAGCCGTGTCGGCGTGACCCCTGTTTCGGCTGCCGCCGCAGGCTTCGTCGCCAATCATCTCCGCTCATTCTCGCGTCTGCCTCTAAGCTCCGTAAGCATACTCGCTCTCTTCTATGGCTCTTCGCACACGCACATGGCCTATAGGTGCTTAGCGCACGCTCTCGCCGCCGGCGAGCTCAGGGCTCGTTCACAACTGCTGCGCCACCGCGTTCGGCCACCACTGGCCCCGACGCAAGCATCGTTAGAATCCCTAGGAACTGTAGATTCTCGTGCGCGCGCTCTCTAGCGCCGCCGTGGTTCAAGCCGTTGCCGCCGGGCCACGTCGCCGAGCCAGAGGAAGAAGATGACCTGAAGCCGTCCGATTCAGCGCTGAGATTCGTGCAGAGAGTGAGCCGCTGAGTCAATGACACGCGGGTCCCACTAGTCAGGGTAACCGTTCAACCGCTGACGCAGTGTCTCGGCGTCAAGTCACTAGCCAGTGGGCCCCCGGTCCCACTTGTCCGATTAAGTGGAGGCGCCCAACGTCCTTGACGCTTCCTCATAGTGATGGCGCCTTTCAGAAAACCGCTTTCGGCGTCACCGTCGCCGCCGTGCGGGCGCGCATGCGCAAGCGGGCCGTGGACCGTTTCTCGCGTTTGGGCCATCCGTCGGTTGGCTCGGCCCGAGCCGTGTTGTTTTATTTTCCAGCGTTTAATGATTTATCTAATTGCAGATTTAGCAAGTGATTTTATTTAAAATAGCTAGTGACTACCAAAAATACTAGAAAAATTTAGATAAATAGTAGAGACTAGATCTGAATTAATAAAAATATAATAAGTAGCCACTGAAGTATAAAATCTGCACTGTTAGTTGTAACAGTGGTTTTCCCTTTATAAAAAGATTAAATTGATTCTAGGATATTTATTGGCTATCTTTAAATAACAATCTAGACCCAAATGTCAATTAGAAATTATTAGATATAGAAATGCCTTTAGAATCCTAGAACAAACTTAATTTGCATTTCAACTTAAATAAAAACATAAGGGTATTTAGATTAAAGGGACATTTACCAAATAGCAAGACTTTTCTTTAGTAGATCACCCTTAAGGTTCTTTTGGTTGATAAATTATTAATGAAACATAACCTAGGATTATCTCATTATTTTGGAGCCTTAGTGTATTGACATCTCCGGTTTAACTTACCTTGTACGTAGATGAACTTCCGATAGTCGTCATGCTATGTTGCCGAGAAACCCTAATCACCCTTTTCTAACTTATCGTACCAAATCGTATTTTTGGGTTTAGAGACTATTATATATTACTAATATTATTTATTAATGCACTATGGTATGCATAACATATCATACGCAAAATAGGTGCGCTAATCAACCTTAGGTATTTATGCCGATAGTTCGACCTAGATCGTGCATGCATCATGTTTTCCATTGCATTATTAGTAGTAATTATTGGTTATTGGTATATTTAGACGTAGGCGATCCCGAGGGGAGATTTGGGGACGCCGAAGAGGACCATCTACCGGATCAAGGCGAGTTAACACTTACTCTTTAGATGTGATCCGCATTAGGGAGAGACAGCGACTTTCCCTAGTGCGGATTAACATCGCTAATACCATGCTCATTACCCAGTTTTTCTAAACTATATTGTTTAAATATTAAAAATGCATGCTTATTAGATTGCCTAATTGTTAATCATGTTATACTTATACATGCCTGCCTTTAAATGTTTAACCTTAATGACTGCCTTGATTGTCATTGCTCTTGTTAGTCTATGATTAGTCTGGTAACCACTTTAACCCTAACTAATGGGTAAAACTTGCTTAGACCGGTTTAGGCTTAACAAATCTTCTGGCTAATCGCCACGGAACGGTGAACCGATATTCACCGGACATTCATTATTCTCATTTAATATGACATGACATATGACAGTTAGGGCTGGTAGATGCATGTTGGGCTGCTTGTGTTTGTGGGTTTGGATATGGGGATAATTGGTCGGTTTGGGTTGGTCGGTTGGGAAAGTCCAAGTGTGAGGTGTGGTGTGGTCGATGACTGTGGAAGTAGAGAAAGAATGGTGGGTTGCCCCTAGTTGGATTTGGACATCCTAACGGATGATTAAGGCACATGATGCCTAGTGCTGGGTTTAGCCAGGCTTACCCAGGAGGAGCGGGGATCACACGCGTAGCAGAAATATCGCTGCCAAGATTGGTTTCAACACAACGCGTGGCTATCGTGACGAGCACGGACGTGGATCGCCAGCCAGAGCACTCATGAGGCCCCTCGGGACCAGTCTCGTTAGGGGCAGGTATTGGCCCTCACTGGATAGTGGTATAGGCCACACATCCCTAGGGTGACAGTCGGCTAGGGAGGGCCGGCAACCCTACTAGGCCGGGGTGATCATGCCATGGCATGTGTGGTCCGCAACAGGATTCGCCAAATCCTGGAAGGATGACAGAACTAGGATTGGTTGGGGGCAACTAGGAGAAAGTCTGGTTGGGAGCAACCAGGAGAAAGACTGGAAAGTCTCGGCTGGTATGGTGATTGTGTAAGTTGGATGGGTTTATGGTTGTGGGTTGGTCAATTTGTGCGTGGATTGTGTATAAGCTGGTATGGATTGAGGTGATTGTGTAACCTGGTAGGGTTTATGGTTAAGAGTTGGTCGATTTGTGTGTTGATTGTCGGGTATGGCTGATAAAGGGGTTCGGGATGCATGATTATGATGGAAACCTCTGATTTATTCATAACAATATAAGTGATAGTTAATTGCTAGCTAGGTTGTTTCCAAAAGTCTTATAAACTTGGCTTTACGCAAAATAACCCCTTCCATGTAAAGCCTTCTACACTAAATGCATTAAAGGAAGTGTTAACTAGCCAGCGTGGATGACGCTGACGTCGCCTACTTACCTTCTTTAGACGTTGGAGTCGAAGATGACCCTTACGCTTGTCTCGAAGATGACGGACAGGACCATGGTGGACCCGAGGAGTCTTAGGGGCCGCTCCAGTCGCTGATGGGCCGTAGTCGATAGGGATTCTTTTGGGTAGATGTTTTGGTGCCCGCTGTACTCTGAACAATTCTTTTGTAATCTAAGGCATTTATGGGCCGCCTTATTAAAGTTGCCTAAGGGCGCAACTTTGTGATGTAATATTCAGGAATTTATTCTATCGATGTATGCTTATATCGGCTACTTGGTCTTCCGCGCTAGTGTACTATCCAGGGGCTAGTGCACGGGATCGTCGACCCTCAAGGTAAGTTAAATTTGAGGGGTGACAATTAATCACGTCCGATTCATGTGCTGATGAGACCAATGCATTAGCAATCTTTGTAGATTTGATCTATGGAAGATTGAGATCAAGAGTAGTAATCGGCTAGTTGATGACGTATGATTTGTGGTATTATGGTTGATACGATCAACTGTGACATCGGATCTTGTTGATGTGATCAACGCGCCATTAGGAATAGATCAGCATGGATATCAACAGAGCGCCGATTATATCGGTTGGTGTGCTGGCAGCAGATTGATATGATCAATCTGTTGGTTGCACCGCTTGGTGGTTGGATGCTGCACTTCGGTGGTAGCATGTGCTTATGGTCCGAGGGCTGGGGCTAATACGATTAGTCGATCTAGTTTGGTTAATTAATATGATTAATTAGCTAATTATATTGACCATGGCACGAACTGGTTTAGGCTACTGTCTCATGAGCAAAAGTGGCTAATACGCTAACCACCGGGAAAGGTTCTCGGGGAAGCACAGCCGGGCACTATAGGAAACGTCAACAGTTTCGAGTGCCCAAACTACAATCGACGGTCATAACCGAGCCGTCGATACCGCAGAGACTGTCTTGACGGCCACTATAAGGCCGTCGATACACAGTTCCAGGGCTTCTTAGTATCGACGGCCCAATGTTAAACTGTCGAGTGTATAAACCTGTCCGTGAGGGAAGCGGAACGGCGTTAGTTGTATCGACGGCTCCGCCTGACCGTCGAGACAACTCAATTTTTAAATACACAATTTTCTTATTATATGTTGTAGTTTAATTGATATTTAATTATTTTTTAAGGAGAAAAATAAATGTAATAATTCCTATAAATTACATCATTTCATAAGTTGTGATTCATAGTTAAAAGTGTATTTTTTGAAATTAAAGTAATTTGTATAACAACTAACGAAACATCCGAAACCGTACGATAACCTATAACTTAGTCCGAAAAAGCCCCATTCGACTGTGCTCGTAGCGTTAGATGCTCGGAATTTTTATTTTTGCTGCTGATTGATGTTGATACACAAACGTCAATGCATTATTTTTGAGGTGAAAAATTTTTGTTTTGTAATTTTAAAAATCAAATTATGTCTTGTTGACACTATAGTATTGACGTCATTTTTGAAACCGTCGAGTTACTGACCAATTTATATCGACGGCATTGTTGGAACCGTCGAGTAAAACGTCCCACAGAGGCAACAAAGTATCGACGGCTATACTGCGCCGTCGAGTAAGTCTAGCCGTAGGACACGTAGTGTCGACTGTCAAGACTCTGCCGTCGAGTTAGTGAAGCTGTTAGGACATGTAGTGTCGACGGCCTGCATGTTGCCGTCGAGTGAGATAAGCCGTAGAACACATAGTGTCGACCGGGTAAACGTGGCCGTCGAGTGAGTCAAGCCGGTAGGACAGTTTGTGTCGACGGCCTCGAAGTGGACGTCGAGTAAGTCCAGCCGTTAGTGCACGTAGTGTCGACTGCCTCAACGTGGCCGTCGAGTGATTTTGCGTCTGTATCGACGGTTGACCTAAAACCGTCGATATAGATCTAGCTATATCGACGGCTTTACGGTGGCCGTCGAGACTATGTGTATTTATCCGCCGCCGAGGTGGGACTTAGGCACATTTGTGCCTAAGTCCCATCGCCCGCCGCTTCGCTTAGCCGCCGCCGCTGCCGCCGACCGACCGCCACCGCCGCCGCTTCGCCCGCCGCCGTCGGTAGCCAGCGCCGCCGCCGCCGCTCCGCCTCGCCACCGCCGACGCCTCCGTCCCCTCGCGCCGTCGCCGCCTCGCCTAGGCGCCGTCGCCGCCTCCGCCGCCCGACCGCCGTCGCCGCCTCCGCCGGCCGACCGCCGCCGCCGTCCACGACGCCGCCGCCGCCGTCCATGACGCCGCCGCCGCCGCTTCGCTCGCTGCTGCCGCCGCTTTGTGCACATGCCTCTGCCGCCTCTACCCCCGCCGCCGCCGCCATTGCCGCCGCCACCGCCGCCGTCGCCCTTCGCCTCGCCTCTGCCGCTTCGCCAAGACGCCGCCACCGCTGCCGCTTGCGCCATCGCGCCTCTCCTCCGTG
Organism: Raddia guianensis; assembly: GCA_036346415.1. Taxonomy (NCBI): domain Eukaryota; kingdom Viridiplantae; phylum Streptophyta; class Magnoliopsida; order Poales; family Poaceae; genus Raddia; species Raddia guianensis. The sequence goes on from CM070539.1 coordinate 42,760,505, forward strand.
GCATTTGCATCGCCCCCTTCCGTTCCCTCCCACATATCCAACGCCGTCCCCATCATTGACCGTCGACGTACGAGGTAATGATGGTTTTTTTTCCGTACTTGCTCTGTAGTGTCGACGGCCATGCATCATTAGTCGATACTAACTTAGATTTAATTAATGTTTTATGGACATAATAAAAAATTAAAATAATTTTAGGAAAAATAAATAATATAATTAAATGTATAGTTAATAAAGTTTTCTTTACTCTTTTGTAGGTTAATGCATTGATTAATTTAGGTAATTATTTAATTAATAAAATAAAATGAAAACAAAATAAATTGTTTTAGTAAATGAGAAAAAAATTTATGAAATACTAAAATTAAATAAGAAAAATATATTTCAAATAATTTATTACCATTGATTGTTGATTGATTATTAATTTGTAAATGTTATTTATTACTTTTTTGTTAGGTAATATATTAGGTAGTCTAATATTATGACCGCGTTAGTATTTTTTGATTGTGACCTAGCCGTACGTCACCCGTTCGGAAACGGCACAACTCGTATGGAACACAAACGGTGATTCGTTTTGTTTCATACGAGATGTGATAAACGTTTCCGAATTGTCCAGTGGACTGCCATCTGTGGGCGTCCCAGTGGACAGCCTACGAATGACCGTCCGAGCGAAATTCATTGCGACACTGGTGAGTTCGAAACGTGAATTTCGATGGCATAATCCTAAGAGGTTCTCCTGTGCATAACATAAGTGCCCGGTGGTTTTAATAACCCTCCTAGGCCATCGTTGCACTGGAGAACCATTAGGGTTATGCTGCCGAAATTTTGTCTCGAACCCACCGGTGTCGCAGTGAATTTCGCTCGATCGGTCATTCGTGGGTGGGTTTAGAAGCTTTCCTAAGCCCTGTCATGAAACCCTCCCTTGAAATGATGTGTGCCTATCATAGATGGAAGAACAAAGAAGTTGGATGTAAGATGGATGTCAACCCAACGGACAACACACGGATGAATGGTACGAAAAGACCGATGAATTCGTGACTCATGCTTTCCAGCATGCGTCAGACCTTACTATTAAGGTGACATGTCCTTGTGCTGAGTGTGGAAATTATCGGAAGAGAACCCGTGACCAGATGGAGCTCGATCTATGTAAACATGGTTACAAAGCCGCGTACCATCGGTGGGTGTATCATGGGGAGAGTTGCCGTGCTGCGTGTGCACCACCCCTATCCGTACCCGATGAAGGTTTTGATGAAATCGATCGGGTCAATGAGTTGATGGAAGATTTTGGTCATAATTTCGAGGAGGACGAGGCATCCACGTCTGTGTCCGATTTCATGGGGCTTGTTGAGTCTGCCAACCAACCGTTGCACGATGGAACCACAGTAGCATTGTTGTCTGTTGTGGTCCGGATGATGGTTATTAAATGCAAGTATAATTTCTCGATTAATTGTTTTGACGAACTCATATCATTGTGGTCCGATGTTCTTCCTCAAGTTCATAAGATGCCACCTACTTGGTATGAGTGCAAGAAACTTATAAGTGGATTAGGAATGCCATATGAGAAAATACACTACTGCCCCAATCATTGTATGTTATATTATAAGGAAGATGCCGATAAGCGTGCTTGCGATAAATGTGGAGAGTCAAGATATGTGGAGATAGACGACGCCGAAGGAAATAAGAGACAGACAGATGTGGTGAGAAAAGTGCTTCGTTACTTCCCACTGACAAAACGTCAACAACGATGTTTCTTAACTGAAGAAACGGCGCAGCAGATGAGGTGGCACAAAGAGGATAAAAGGACAAAGGGTGATGTCATGGGCAGATTGGGCCTCGAACGTCCCGGATGCCTGGGAGGCCCTGGCCAACCATTGGGCCAGTCAGGAGTTCCGTGACAGGTCCGAGACAGCGAAGAAGAACCGTGCGATGAAAGGCAGTAGGACTACCGTTGGCAAGATGTCCTTCGCCCAGCTTAGGAAGAAAATGGTAATCTTCTTTATTCCCTATTAGGAGCTTTGTTTTCGAACTCAAAACCATAATTTCTTTACATTGTTTTGCAGGCCACCACCACCGGGCAGTTGCCTCCTTGGCTGCAAGTATTTCGTAGGGGCCACTCATCAAGGATGGTTCCATGGGGCCCCTGGACCCCGTTGCTGCGCAGCAAGAGGTACGTAAATTGTTGATACCGAGTTTTGACTTAATGTGATATTCAACCATTCATGCCCATTTTACACTTCCACGTAGGCACGCTACAAGGAGGCTTATGCCGTGAAGCATGGGCAAGAGAAGAACCCGGAGGATGAGCCGCTGGACCCCGTGCTCATCCACCAAACTATGGGTGGGAAGGCTCACGGGCGGTTGGCGATCGGTCAGGACTACCTGAGGTAGGCTTTGTTTATATTAAAAGTGAACTAAGTTCAAATTTTTAACTACTGACAAAACATTGTTATAGGTCCGACGATTACATGCCCGCTGTGCGAGCTGGGCACACACAGGCCGAGAGCCGACGAGCCTTCGAGTCCAGACTCTGGAGGGAGAGGGAGGAGGAGCGAGAAGAGGACAGGCAGATGATGCAGGCGATGCGAGAGAGCCTAAGGACGGCGGAGGAGGCGCGAAAGAGGCAAGAGGATGAGATGGCTCGACAGCGCATGGAGTTCGAGGCAAGGTTCGCCTATTTGGAGAACCTATCTCGACTAGCTGGGGTATGCACTTAAACTCTAAATATTTCGTCAGATAGATCTTACCATTCGATTCACACGTCTTATGCCAAATGTGTTTTAGGCTGGCCCAAGTGGGACTAGTGGCGGTCCGGGGTTCTACGGTGGTCCACCACTGTATCGTGGAGGATTCGGGGCACCACCTCCCTACCAGAGCTACTACGGAGGCCCGCCACCTCCTCATCACCAAGCTCAGACAAATGCCCACCCTCCAAAGCAGTGACTACGTGGGCCCAGCTCGCCTACATGGTGGTTACCCGTACGTTCCAGAAGCGGTAAGTCATTCGACCTCAAATTGTGTGTTAATACTTTATTTCAACACATACCATTAGCTAATAAGTCCATATTTGTTTTAAGGGTTCGGGTTCTGCTGCTCAAAGAAGAAATTCAAAGACGAGGGCGGGACACATCAGTACCAGAGGCCGACTTCGTCAACAACCTGTTCGATGGCGCTCCCCCATTGTTTACCCAGCCGTCGCTACCCTCTTCAGGCGATCCTCCTTCTAGCGAGCACTAGGTGACTAGCTAGTCGACGATATATACGTTTTGGTTATCGTACGATTGTGATTGCTATATTGTACATATGTGTCTGTCATGCGGGCTGTTTGGATGGTTTGATGGATATTATATGTGAACTGTGTGCATTTCCATTATTTGAGTGTATTTGACCCTGTCAATTGTGATTTTATCGCATGCGTGTGACGAATGGGATATATGCATTGTGGCTGCAGTTTTCTGAATTTTTTTTACAAATTTAAACAATTTTTTTACTGCACAGTATACTCTCGACGGTTATAACACTAGCCGTCGAGACTACACTACACACGGACAGCATAGTATCGATGGTTATATCGGTGGCCATCGATACTACATGACATGGAATGCCTGGTCGGTGGGCCCACCTTTCGCTTTCTCTCGACTGTTAGTCCGTAGCCGTCGAGACTAAGCGCGCCCCACGGTAACGGTGTCTGACGTTGTAAACTCGACGGTTAGTATGTTAGCCGTCGAGATAAGTTCACTCGACGGCCAAGCCGTCGAGACAATTCATCTCTCTTGACGGAGTTCTCTCGACGGCTGGCCATCGAGATAACGTAATCCCGACGGCTTATTAGCTTAGGTCGACGGTTTTGGCACTCGAAACTGTTGACGTTTCCTGTAGTGGGGGTAAGCCGTGCTAAGTTTGGATTGCAGGATGTCACTGTGATTAGTCGGTGTTCTAGTCGATTTGATCGGTTAGATGGTCGGTGAGTCATTGTTGCCATGCAAAAGTTGCACGTGTGAACAATGTTCTTGATCACGACAAGGTGCCAAATGTTGGTTGTCGTTTCCACCGAAAGTGATCTTGGTGATATCTGCTGTTTGTGGGCTTACACATTTGATGTGTGGGTCCCATATATGGATTGCAGATGTGCATGTTCCTAGCTGATTGCGCCCGGATAGATCGGTGACGAGCAAACTGTTGCTCGGGTAACTCGGTGCTGTTCGGCCCGGCACTGCTCGACACTATTCGATATTACTCGGTTTTGCTCGAGGGAGCTCGAGTTGGTCGGGGGCATGATGTGTGGTTAATGTGATTAAGCGGATGGGTCTCATTGGATATTTGTATTCAGCTTGACTGTGCTGCATGCTAGATGAGGCGCCACCGAGTGAATATTTGATTCATGGTGTGATAATTTTCTGGACCGCCAAGCAGGGGCTAATGGGTAGTTCAGCATTTAATTAATTTGATTAATTCAGTCGAATTACACGGGTAAGATGGTGAATAGGATTCACGCTTCGAACCCGGTCTACTATTCTGTTAGTAGGCTGATGTGCTCAATGGAATATTCATTGGATCAATTTGAATGTCTGGAGCGTGTTAGTATGATTAATCCATTGGAATTTTCATGAATGCAAAATTGTGAATATGATTCACTTCGGGGAAATTATTTCCACCACACAAATTATTCATGTGCCTTTTCATAATTGTTAGGAGTTCACATTATTTTGTAGAATTTGATTATATGTAGATGTATGTGAATTGTTGAACCCTCGTGTATATGATGCATGTGTGTACTCTTAGTGAGGCCTACATATTAATTTGTGATACTTGATTTATATCAAGAAGATGGCCTGGTGGACATGAAAGGGCTTGTTGTGATTATGATAACTGCGCCATGGGCGATACAAACGCACAGCTTAATAGGGTATTTTCTGTGCTGGTTTTTTTTGCTATGCTATTCTTTTATAGAATAGATTTCCCTTGAAATATTATGTGTATGATCGATGCTGTTCCAATAGTTGCACCTATTGTCTTGTACGTTGGCGGATAAGGTCTTGACAAATCAGGAATGTCGTCTTCTTCCTTGTACAGTAGGTTGAGTGTAGCCTAACCCATGCATTCACACACACAGTATTGGTTTGCTTATCGGAATTATCCAAATAGGGTTTGGGACTTCAGGGTGTCAGGGGTTGGTCCTGTGCATCAGCGCATGCCACCCAGCAAACAAGTCACATACGATGTGATTGGCAATAAGTTGTCCACCTATGTCACGGGTTCAAGTGTATTGACAAATCATTACACGAACTGCAGTGACTATGGATCTTGTCCCACCATTAGTCATTAAAGGAAATGTGACTTGATTGCGAGTATCTTCATTAAATTGTTAAAGGAGGTACACACGTAAACATAGTTTAATATTTGTTGATATATATCTTATGCTTTATTTATGAGCTATATCTTTGATTAGAGAATCTTGATATGCTTAATGATTGATATCGAATTTTAAGAATTGTTCTCTAGTTATTAAGAAGAAATAATTGTTCTAAAGAGTAATACTTTGATGAACCAGCTTAAAATGCAATCTGTGGCGAAAGTGTTTATTGGAAGCACTGTGATGATTTTCTTATTCTTAACTGTCTCATTCTCGCCGTGATGAAATCTGAGCTTTTATAGCAAAATAAAATCATGAACGTTTGCAATTTGGTTGTGGATTTGGAGGGTATGTTTGAGAACCAGAAAAGGGCTAAAGGATTTTATCCCTAAGTTATTGTTTGTGTGTAGGTTAGCATAAGAAAAATTCGGTCAGCCATCATGTAGTCAATATGACTTCTTAAATTGGGCATCGGAGAATTTTGATTTTTCCTTCAGCTAATGGTTATCTATTGATGTGATTTTCTGTTACTTTTCATTCTGATGAATAAGCTTGAAGAAATCACTGGCCGAGATGCATATGACGCATATACTAGAATCGGAGATCATTAAGATTAGCTTTAATCATGTAATGATGGTTCAAATGACTGGCCGACTTATGAAGGTGGCCAAGTCATGTGTGAAAGGGAAAGGTCAAGTTGGACCTAAAGTATTGATCTAGGCTTGTGAAGTGAAAGATTGGCGCAGCCCTGACACTGCAGGATAGGATTCTGAAATAATGGCAAGGCTGTAAAAGTTTGTCTCGTTTGACGTTGACACACTTTTAACGGCCCAACCCGAAGGATCATAGTCGGAATTAAATAATTGTTATTATATTCCAGGCATAAGCAAATTCAATTTTTTTCTGTTTCTTTTTGAGTAGGAGATTGATTTGTCTTATGGGCATGTTCCATTAGTGAACGGATGTGTGTTATTAATCCTAAGGATGTTGTGCTATTGTCTTTTATTATCTATAATGTGGTGCACTTTAAAAATATTTGTGCTCATTTGAAATGTTCCATCTGGTCACAAAGAAACCACCATATATGATATGGATCGGAAGGTGTTCCGTATTATTTTATCAAAGTTTGGTGGGGGCATGTGTAAGACGCGTAACGTCTGATAAACTCACGTTCGACTAAGATAAATGTTTCTTTATGAGGAAGAAAGTGTTTGTACATATAGAAGGGTAAGAGCTACAAATTGTTTGTTGCTCAGAATGATTTTATTTTGGAGAAATCGTTTCTTCTAAAATATTTAGTGGGAGCACAGTGTGACTCAGAGCATTTTGGCGATCATTGGAAAGTCCTGCTAAACTTTCACATTATGTACAATTTGTTGTATGTTTTATGAAAGAATAAGGAAGACAATTGTTGTTCGACTATGATGAGCTTAAGACATATAATGGAGCGTGATGGGCCTATACTCGGAAAGTTGGATCTAACACGAGCTATGTGTGACAATTAAGTTTTGAACTTGATTGGTCCGCTTGGTGCTATTAGAATTCACCTAGCTATTGTTGCATATTTGATATGCAATATGGATATCAAAACTGCTCTCTCCTGTTGAGACCTAAGCGAGAATGTGTTCTTGACACGGCCTCAAGTTTTGTTGATCCATTAAACGCTAGAGAATGCGAGTTTTTGAAACAAGCATTCCAGAGTTGAATATATTTGTTTTGATGAAAGTCAAATTGTTTGGCTAGTTCATTTAGGGCAAGTGGGAGATCACCGATTATCTTGATCATATGTATGACATACAATTGAGCATAAATAATATTCCATGAATCTGCCATGTCTTGATTAAGAAATTGTTCTTTATGAAAGATTTTGAGACAAATTGGAAACTTTAACATTATGATCTATAGAGATAGATCTGAAAGGCCAATTGAATTAGGCCTATACATTGACATAATGTTGAATTGTTTAATTGGGATTTGGTTCCTACGTATGTCACATTGGATAGCAAGATTCAGTATTTGATACTTGATGAGCTTAATTATTGCGAAAGAAGGGGTTTTTATGCTCTGTGTATTAAGGTGAATGTCACCGATTATGCTGATATCAGTCTAATCTGGATGAATGTCATTGGATGTTGTTAAGAAACATTGTAAGATACTTATGAAATGTTAAGAATGTGCACTTTGGAAGTGAGAAAATGTGGCATGTAATGGTTACATCGCGCACTACATTGAAACCATTATTTATTGGGGGTTCAAAAGCTGAAAAAGGTTTCAACATTGACAAATATTACCACAACCTTTATTTAAGGCACACGGAGTATTGGATATTGGATATCAGGTTGGTAATCTCTGGTGCACGTCGATAAAATATAAGTGATGAGCCAATTAGGCTGTATTGGAGATGACTCTGTCACTTCTATGTTTATAAGGGATAATGTTATCCAGGTTCCTTTAATAACATTATCGGTATTGATCAACAACAAGTACAACTTGTTTGTTATATGATGTTATTCTAAATGGGTCCATGATCGTATCATAACATGGAACATTATGATCATCCAGAATTGTGGGGGGCTGCCCCTCGGTTCGCCCCTAGTCTCCTAGAATCGAGGAGATCACGTAAAACACCTGAGAAGGTAATCCGGAGTAATGGGTATTCAGGGGCCCAAAACTCATTTTCTTTCAAAACCGACTTACATAGAGCATCGTGGAGTCCAACCCCTCCAAAATAGTGGGGGTGGCCCCTCAGTTGCCGCGAGTGTCCTGGAATCGAGGTGATCACGTAGAACGCCTGAGAAGGCAATCCGGAGATAATGGGTATTCGGGGTCCCGAAATTCATTTTCTTTCAAAACCGGCTTGCGTCCAGCATCGTGGAGTCCAACCCCTCCAAAATAGTGGCTGGTTGCCCCTAGGTTCCCACGAGTCTCCAGGAATTGAGTAGATCACGTAGAACGCCTGAGAAGGCAATCCGGAGATAAATGCGTATTCGGGGACCCAAAACTCATTTTCTTTTAAAATCGGCTTGCGTGCAACATCGTGGAGTCCAACCCCTACAGAATAGTCGGGGGTTGCCATTCGGTTCACCTCGAGTCTTCTGGAATCGAGGAGATCACGTATAACGCCTGAGAAGGCAATTCGGAGATAATGGGCATTCGGGGGCCCAAAACTCATTTTCTTTCAAAATCGGCTTGCGTGCAGCATTGTGGAGTCCAGCCCCTCCATAATAGTTCTCCTGGAATTCAGGAGATCACGTAGAACACCAGGGAAGGCAATCCGGAGATAATGGGTATTCGAGGGCACAAAACTCATTTTCTTTCAAAACTGGCTTGCGTGGAGCATCGTAGAGTCCAACCCCTCCAGAATCATGGGGGTTGCCCCTCGGTTATCCCCGAGTCTCCTAGCATCGAGGAGATCACGTACAACGCCTGAGAAGGCAATCCGGAGATAACGGGTATTCGAGGGTCCCAAAACTCCTTTTTTTTTTCAAAACCGGCTTGCAGCATCGTGGAGTCCAATGCCCTCTAGAATAGTAGGGTGTTGCCCCTCGGTTCGAACCGAGTCTACTAGAATCGAGGAGATCATGTAGAACGTCTAAGAAGGCCATCCGGAGATAATGGGTTTTCGGGGGGGCCCAAAACTCATTTTCTTTCAAAACCGGCTTGCGTGGAGCATCGTGCAGTCCAACCCCTGCAGAAACATGGAGGGTTGCCCCTCGATTCTTGTAAGTCTTATGGAATTGAGGAGATCATGTAGAACGCCTCAGAAGGCAATCTGGAGATAATGGGTATTTGAGGGCCCAAAACTAATTTTATTTTAAAATCGGCTAGCGTGCAGCATTGTGGAGTACAACCATTCCAGAAAAGTCGGAGGTTGCCATTCGGTTCACCCCGAGTCTCCTGAAATCGGGGAGATCACGTAGAACGCCTGAGAAGGCAATCCAGAGATAATGGGCATTCGGCGGCCCAAAACTCATTTTCTATCAAAACTGGCTTGTGTGCAGCATCATGGAGTCTAGCCCCTCCAGAATAGTTCTCCTCGAATCGAGGAGATCACGTAGAACACGTAGGAAGGCAATCCGGAGAGAATGGGTATTTGGGGGCCCAAAACACATTTTCTTACAAACCGCCTTGCATGGAGCATCGTGGAGTCCAACCCCACCTGAATCGTAGGGGGCTGCCCCTCAGTTCGCCTCTGTTCTCTTGAAATCGAGAAGATCACACAAAACGCCTGAGAAGTCAATCCGGAGATAATGGGTATTCGGGGAACCAAAACTCATTTTGTTTCAAAACCGGCCTGCGTGGTGCATCGTGGAGTCCAACCCCTCCAGAATCACGGGGGGTTGCCCCTCGGTTCGCCCCTAGTCTCGTAAAATCGGGGAGATCACCTAGAGCGCCTGGGAAGGCAATCGGGAGATAATGGGTATTCGGGGACCAAAACTCATTTGTTTCACTTACGTGGAGCATCGTGGAGTTCAACCCCTCCAGAATCGTCTGGGGTTGCCCCTCGGTTTGCCCCTAGTCTCCTCGAATCGAGGAGATCACGTAGAACGCATGATATGGCAATCCGAAGATAATGGATATTCGGGGGCCCAAAACACATTTTCTTACAAAACCAGCTTGCGTGGAGCATCATGGAGTCCATCCCCTCTAGAATATCGAGGGCTTGCCCCTCGGTTCACCCTGAGTCTCCTGGAATCGAGGAGATCACGTAAAACGCCTGAGAAGGCAATCGAGAGATAATAGGTATTCGGGGTGCCAAAACTCATTTGCTTTCAAAACCAGCATGCGTGGAGCATCGTGGAGTCCAGCCCCTCCATAATAGTTCTCCTGGAATTCAGGAGATTACGTAAAACACCAGGGAAGGCAATCCGGAGATAATGGGTATTCGGGAGCCCAAAACTCAATTTCTTTCAAAACCGGTTTGCGTGGAGTATCGTGGAGTCCAACCCCTCCAGAATCATGGGGGGTTGTCCCTCGGTTCGCCCCGAGTCTCCAGGCATCGTGGAGATCACACGTACAACGCCTGAGAAGGCAATCCCGAGATAATGGGTATTCAGGGGTCACAAAACTCCTATTTTTTTTTCAAAACCGAGTTCCAGCATCATGGAGTCCAACCCTAGTAGGGGGTTGCACCTCGGTTTGCACTGAGTCTCCAAGAATCGAGGAGATCACGTAGAACGCCTGAGAAGGCCATCCAGAGATAATGGGTATTTGGGGTGCCCAAAACTCATTTTTTTTAAAACCAGCTTGCGTGGAGCATCGTGGAGTCCAACCCCTGCAGAAACATGGAGGGTTCCTCTCGATTCCTGTGAGTCTCCTAGAATTTAGGAGATCACGTAGAATGCCTCAGAAGGCAATCTGGAGATAATGGGTAAGGGCCCAAAAATAATTTTATTTTAAAATCGGCTTGCTTGCAGCATGTGGAGTCCAACCATTCAAGAAAAGTCGGGGGTTGCCATTCGGTTCACCCCGAGTCTCCTGAAATCGAGGAGAATACGTAGAATGCTTGAGAAGGCAATCCAGAGATAATGGGTATTCGGGGGCCCAAAACTCATTTTCTTTCAAAACCGGCTTGTGTGCAGCATCGTGGAGTCTCTCCCCTTCAGAGTAGTTCTCCTCGAATCGAGGAGATCACGTAGAACACCTAGGAAGGCAATCCGGAGAGAATGGGTATTCGGGGGCCCAAAAAACATTTTCTTACAAACCAGCTTGCGTGGAGCATCGTGGAGTCCAACCCCACCAGAATTGTGAGGGGTTGCATCTTGGTTCGCCTCTAGTCTCATTTTCTTACAAACCGGCTTGCATGGAGCATCATGGAGTCCAACCCCACGAGAATCGTAGGGGGCTGCCCCTCAGTTCGCCTCTGTTCTCTTGAAATCGAGAAGATCACACAAAACGCCTGAGAAGTCAATCCGGAGATAATGGGTATTCGGGGAACCAAAACTCATTTTGTTTCAAAACCGGCCTGCGTGGTGCATCGTGGAGTCCAACCCCTCCAGAATCGCGGGGGTTGCCCCTCGGTTTGTCCCTAGTCTCCTAAAATCAGGGAGATCACCTAGAGAGCCTGAGAAGGCATTCCGGAGATAATGGGTATACGGGTACCAAAACTCATTTTCTTTCAAAACCGGCTTGCGTGGAGCATCGCGGAGTCCAGCCCCTCTACAATAGCGCGAGGTTGCCCCTCGGTTCACCCCGTGTCTCCTTGAATCGAGGAGATCACGTAGAACGCATGAGAAGGAAAACCAAAGATAATGGGTATTCGGGGGCCAAAACTCATTTTCTTTCAAATCCGGCTAGCATGGAGCATCGTGGAGTCCAACCCACCCAAAATTATATGGGTTGCCCCTCGGTTCACCCATAGTATGCTAGTATCGAGGAGATCACGTAGAACGCCCGAGAAGGCAATCCGAAGATAATTGGTATTCGGAGCCCAAGACTTATTTTCTTTCAAAACCGGCTTACGTGGAGCATCGTGGAGTCCAACACCTCCAGAATCTTGGGGTTGCCCCTCGGTTCGCCCCTAGTCTCCTAGAATCGAGGAGATCACGTAGAACGCCTGAGAAGGCAATCCGGAGATAATGGATATTCGGGGGCCCAAAAATAATTTTTCAAAATCGGTTAGCGTGCAGCATTGTGTAGTCCAACCCCTCTAAAATAGTCGGTGGTTGCCATTCGGTTCACCACTAGTCTTCTGGAATCAAGGAGATCCCGTAGAACGCCTGAGAAGGCAATCCGGAGATAATGGGTATTCGGGGTCCCAAAACTCATTTTCTTTCAAACCTGCTTGTCTACAGCATCGTGGACTCAAGCCCCTGCAGAATAGTTCTCCTGGAATCGAGGAGATCACATAGAACACCTGGGAAGGCAATCCGGATAGAATGGGTTTCGTGGGCCGAAAACTCATTTTCTTACAAACCGACTTGCGTGGAGCATCGTGGAGTCCAACCCTACCAGAATCGTGGGGGGTTGCCTCCTGGTTCGCCTCATGTCTCTTGAAATCGAGGAGATCACCCAGAACGCCTGAGAAGGCAATCCGGAGATAATGGGTATGGGGTGGCCCAAAACTCATTTTGTTACAAAACCGGCTTGCATGAGCATCGTGGAGTCCAGGCCCTCTAGAATACCTGGAGGTTGGGTTCACTCCGTGTCTCCTAGAATCGAGGAGAACACGTAGAACGCCTGAGAAGGCAATCCAAATATAATGGGTATTCGCGGGCCAAAACTCATTTTCTTTCAAAACCGGCTTGCGTGGAGCATCGTGGAGTCCAACCCGTCCAAAATAGTTTGGGTTGCCCCTCGGTTCACCCCGAGTCTAATTGAATCGAGAAGATCACGTAGAACGCCTGAGAAGGCTATCCAGAGATAATGGGTATTCGGAGGACCAAAACTCATTTTCTTTCAAAACCGGCTTGCGTGGAGCATCGCGGAGTCCAGCCCGTCTATAATAGCGGGAGGTTGCCCCTCACTTCACCCCGTGTCTCCTGGAATCAAGGAGATCACGTAGAACGCCTGAGAAGGCAAACTAAAGATAATGGGTATTCGGATGCCAAAACTCATTTTCTTTCAAAACCGGCTTGCGTGGAGCATCGTGGAGTCCAATCCCTCCAAAATAGTTTGGGTGGCCCCTCAATTCACCCTGAGTCTCATGGAATCGAGGAGATCGCGTAAAACGCCAGAGAAGGCTATCAGGAGATAATGCGTATTCGGAGGCCCAAAACTCATTTTCTTTTAAAATCGACTTGCGTGCAGCATCGTGAAGTCCAAGTCCTCCAGAATAGGCGGTGTCTCCTGGGATCGAGGAAATCACGAAACGCTCGAGAAGGTAATCCAGAAATAATGGGTATTCGGGTCGCCAAACTTATTTTCTGTCAAAACCGCTTATGCAGCATCGTGAGTCCAACCGCAATAGAATAGAAGGCGTTACCACTCAGTTCGCCCCGAGTCTCATGGAATCGAGGAGATCACGAGAACACATCGTAAAAGCGCCGAGAGAAGGCTATCAGGAGATAATGCGTATTCGGAGGCCCAAAACTCATTTTCTTTTAAAATCGACTTGCGTGCAGCATCGTGAAGTCCAAGTCCTCCAGAATAGGCGGTGTCTCCTGGGATCGAGGAAATCACGTAAAACGCCTGAGAAGGTAATCCAGAAATAATGGGTATTCGGGGTCGCCAAACTTATTTTCTGTCAAAACCGGCTTGCGTGCAGCATCGTGGAGTCCAACCGCAATAGAATAGAAGGCGTTACCACTCAGTTCGCCCCGAGTCTCATGGAATCGAGGAGATCACGTAGAACACTTGTGAAGGCAATTCGGAGATAACGGGTATTCGGGGGCCCAGAACTCATTTTCTTGCAAAACAAGCGTCCGTGGCGCATCGTGGAGTCAAACCCCTCCAGAATCATGAGGGGTTGCCCCTCGATTCTCCCCGAGTCTCCTGGAATCGAGGAGACCACGTAGAATGCCTGAGAAGAAAATCCGAAGATAATGGGTATTCGGGGGCCCAAAACTCATTTTCTTTTAAACTCGGCTTGCGTGGAGCATCATGGAGTCCAACCCACCAGAATCGTGCGAGGTTGCTCCTCGGTTCGCCCCTAGTCTCCTAGAATCGAGGAGATCACGTAGAACGCCTGAGAAGGCAATCCGGAGATAATGGGTATTTGGGGCCCAAAACTCATTTTCTTTCGAAACAGGATTGCGTGGAGCATCATAGAGTCCAACCCGACGAGAATAGTTGGGGGTTGCCATTCGGTTCGCGCCGAGTCTCCTGGAATCGAGGAGATCACGTAGAACGCATGAGAAGGCAATCAGGAGATAATGGGTATTCGAGGCCCAAAACTCATTTGCAATCAAAACATGCTTGCGTGGAGCATCGTGGAGTCCAACCCCTCCCGAATTGTGGTGGGTTGCCCCTCGGTTCACCCCAAGTCTCCAAGAATCGAGGGGATCACATAGAACGCCTGAGAAGGCAATCAGGAGATAATGGGTATTCGAGGCCCAAAACTCATTTGCAATCAAAACATGCTTGCGTGGAGCATCGTGGAGTCCAACCCCTCCCGAATTGTGGTGGGTTGCCCCTCGGTTCGCCCCAAGTCTCCAAGAATCGAGGGGATCACATAGAACGCCTGAGAAGGCAATCCGGAGATAATGGGTATTCGGGGGCGCAAAAATCATTTTTTTTTCAAAACCGGTTTGCTTGCAGCATCGTGGAGTCCAACCCCTCCAGAATTGTCGAGCGTTTCCATTCGGTTAATCCCTAGTCTGCAGGAATCGAGGAGATCACGTAGAACGCCTAAGAAGGCAATCTGGAGATAATGGGTATTCGGGGTCCCAAAACTCATTTTCTTTCAAAACCGGCTTGCATGCAACATCGTGGAGTCCAACCGCCTCCAAAATAGTTTATGGTTTTCTTTTGGTTCCCGCAAGTCTTCTGGAATTGAGGAGATCACGTAGAACGCTTGAGAATGCAATCCGGAGATAATGGGTATTCTGGGGCCCAAAACTCAGTTTCTTTTAAAATCAGCCCCGAATGCCTCCAACCCCTTCAGAATAGTTCGCGGTTGCCATTCAGTTCACCATGAATGCCTAGAATCGAGAACATCACATAGAACAACCGGGAAGGCAATCCGGAGATAATGGGTATTTCCGGGCCCAAAACTCAATTTCCTTCAAAATCGGCTTGCGTGCAGCATCGTGGAGGCCAAGCCCGCCAGAATAGTACGGCTTGCCCATCGGTTCGCCCCGAGTCTCCTATGATCGAGGAGATCACGAGTATACCGAGAAGGCAATCCGGGAATAATGGGTATTCGGGTCCCAAAACGAATTTTCTATCAACACCGCTTGCGTGCAACATCTTGGAGTCCATCCGCCTAGAATAGTAGGGTTGCCCTCGGTTCGCCCGAGTCTCATGGAATCGAGGAGATCACGAGAACGCCTTAGAAGGCAATCCTTAGATAATAGGTATTCTGGGGCCCAAAACACATTTGTTACAAAACCGGCTTGCATGGAGCATCGTGAGTCCAACCCTCCAGAATCGTGGGTGGTTGCCCCACGGTTCGCCTTAGTCTCCAAGAATCGATGAGATCACGAGAACGCCTGAGAAGGTAATCCAAGATAATGGGTATTCGAGCCCAAAACTCTTTTTTTCAAAACCTGCTTATGCGTGCGGCATCGTCGAGTCCAACCCACCGATAATCATGGGGGGTTGCCCCTCGGGTCGCCCATAGTGTCCTAGAATCGAGGATATCACGTAGAACGCCTGAGAAGGCAATCCGTAGATAATGGGTATTTGGGGGGCCCAAAACTCATTTTCATTCAAACCAAGCTTATGAGGCATCGTGGAGTCCAACCCCACTAGAATCGTGGGCGGTTGCCCCTCGGTTCGCCCCTAGTGTCCAAGAATCGATAAGATGACGTAGAACACCTAAGAAGGCAATCCGGAGATAATGGGTATTCGGGGGCTCAAAACTCATTTTCTTTCAAAACTAGCTTACGTGGAGCATCGTTGAGTCCATCCCCTCCAGAATCATGGGGGGTTGCCACTCAGTTCGCCCATAGTCTCCAAGAATCGAGGATATCATGTAAAACGCCTGAGAAGGCAATCCGTAGATAATGGGTATTCGGAGGCCCAAAACTACTTTTTATTCCAACCCGGCTTGCGCGGGGCATCGTGGAGTCCAACCCCACCAGAATTGTGGGGTGTTGCCCTCGGTTCGCCCCTAGTCTCCCAGAATCGATGAGATCACGTAGAACGCCTGAGAAGGCAATCCGGAGGTAATGGGTATTCGGGGGCTCAAAACTCATTTTCTTTCAAAACCAGCTTACGTGGAGCAACGTGGAGTCCAACCCCTCCAGAACAGCCGGGGGTTGCCATTCGGTTCACCCCGAGTCTTGTGGAATCGTGGAAATCACGTAGAACGCCTGAGAACGCAATTAGGAGATAATGGATATTCGTGGACCCAAAACTCATTTTCATTCAAAACCTGGCTTGTGGAGCATCGTGGAGTCCGAGCCCTCCAGAATCGTGGGGGTTGCCCCTCAGTTCACCCCTAGTCTTCTAGAATCGAGGAACGTAGAATGCCTCAGAAGGCAATCCGAAGATAATGGGTATTCGGGGGCCCAAAACTCATTTTCTTTCAAAACAGGCTTATGGAGCATCGTGGAGTCCAACCCCACCAGAATAGTCGGGGTTGCCATTCGGTTCACCCGAGTCTCCTGGAATCGAGGAGATCCCGAGAACGCCTCGAGAAGGCAATCCGAGATAATGGGTATTTCGAGGACCCAAAACTCATTTTCTTTCAAAACAAGCTTATGGAGCATCGTGGAGTCAGCCCCTCTAAAATCGTGGGGGTTGCTCCTCAGTTCACCCCTAGTCTCCTAGAATCGAGGAGATCACGAGAACGCCCGAGAAGGCAATCTAAAGATAATGGGTATTCGGGGCCAAAACTCATTTTCTTTCAAAACCGCTTGCGTGGAGCATCGTGGAGTCCAATCCCTCCAAAATAGTTTGGGTGGCCCCTCAATTCACCCTGAGTCTCATGGAATCGAGGAGATCACGAGAACGCCCGAGAAGGCTATCCGAGATAATGGGTATTCGAGGCCCAAAACTCATTTTCTTTTAAAATCGGCTTATGCAGCATCGTGGAGTCCAACCCTCCAGAATAGCGGAGGTTCTCCTCAGGTTCGCCCCAAATCTCCTGGAATCGAGGAGATCACGAGAACGCCCGAGAAGGCAATCCAGAAGATAATGGGTATTCGGGGCCCAAAACTCATTTTCTTTCAAAACCGACTTGCGTGCAGCATCGTGGAGTCCAACCCGCAATAGAATAGAAGGGGTTGCCACTCAGTTCACCCCGAGTCTCATGGAATCGAGGAGATCACGAGAACACTTGAGAAGGCAATCGAGATAATGGGTATTCGGGGCCCAAAACTCATTTTCTTTCAAAACAAGCTTGCGTGGAGCATCGTGGAGTCCAACCCTCCAGAATTGGGGGTTGCCCTTCGCCTCGATTCTCCTAGAATCTCCTGAGAATCGAGAAGGATCCACGTAGAATGGCCCGAGAAGAAAATCCAAAAGATAATGGGTATTCGGGGCCCAAAACTCATTTTCTGTTTAAAGTCTCATGGAATCGTGGAGCATCATGGGAGTCCAACCCAAAACTCCAGAATCATGGAGTCCAACCCACCAGCGAGGTTGCTCCTCGGTTCGCCCCTAGTCTCCTAGAATCGAGGAGATCACGAGAACGCTGAGAAGGCAATCCGAGATAATGGGTATTTGGGGCCCAAAACTCATTTTCTTTCAAACAGGATTGCGTGGAGCATCATAGAGTCCAACCCGACGAGAATAGTTGGGGGTTGCCATTCGTTCGCATCCCGAGTCTCCTGGAATCGAGGAGATCACGAGAACGCATGAGAAGGCAATCAGGAGATAATGGGTATTCGAGGCCCAAAACTCATTTGCAATCAAAACATGCTTGCGTGGAGCATCGTGGAGTCCAACCCCTCCCGAATTGTGGTGGGTTGCCCCTCGGTTCACCCCAAGTCTCCAAGAATCGAGGGGATCACATAGAACGCCTGAGAAGGCAATCAGGAGATAATGGGTATTCGAGGCCCAAAACTCATTTGCAATCAAAACATGCTTGCGTGGAGCATCGTGGAGTCCAACCCCTCCCGAATTGTGGTGGGTTGCCCCTCGGTTCGCCCCAAGTCTCCAAGAATCGAGGGGATCACATAGAACGCCTGAGAAGGCAATCCGGAGATAATGGGTATTCGGGGGCGCAAAAATCATTTTTTTTTCAAAACCGGTTTGCTTGCAGCATCGTGGAGTCCAACCCCTCCAGAATTGTCGAGCGTTTCCATTCGGTTAATCCCTAGTCTGCAGGAATCGAGGAGATCACGTAGAACGCCTAAGAAGGCAATCTGGAGATAATGGGTATTCGGGGTCCCAAAACTCATTTTCTTTCAAAACCGGCTTGCATGCAACATCGTGGAGTCCAACCGCCTCCAAAATAGTTTATGGTTTTCTTTTGGTTCCCGCAAGTCTTCTGGAATTGAGGAGATCACGTAGAACGCTTGAGAATGCAATCCGGAGATAATGGGTATTCTGGGGCCCAAAACTCAGTTTCTTTTAAAATCAGCCCCGAATGCCTCCAACCCCTCCAGAATAGTTCGCGGTTGCCATTCAGTTCACCATGAATGCCTAGAATCGAGAACATCACATAGAACAACTGGGAAGGCAATCCGGAGATAATGGGTATTTCCGGGCCCAAAACTCAATTTCCTTCAAAATCGGCTTGCGTGCAGCATCGTGGAGGCCAAGCCCGCCAGAATAGTACGGCTTGCCCATCGGTTCGCCCCGAGTCTCCTATGATCGAGGAGATCACGTAGTACGCCTGAGAAGGCAATCCGGGAATAATGGGTATTCGGGGTCCCAAAACGAATTTTCTATCAACACCGGCTTGCGTGCAACATCTTGGAGTCCATCCGCTCTAGAATAGTAGGGGTTGCCCCTCGGTTCGCCCCGAGTCTCATGGAATCGAGGAGATCACGTAGAACGTCTTAGAAGGCAATCCTTAGATAATAGGTATTCGGGGGGCCCAAAACACATTTGTTACAAAACCGGCTTGCATGGAGCATCGTGGAGTCCAACCCCTCCAGAATCGTGGGTGGTTGCCCCACGGTTCGCCCCTAGTCTCCAAGAATCGATGAGATCACGTAGAACGCCTGAGAAGGTAATCCGAAGATAATGGGTATTCGGAGCCCAAAACTCTTTTTTTTCAAAACCTGCTTGCGTGCGGCATCGTCGAGTCCAACCCACCGATAATCATGGGGGGTTGCCCCTCGGGTCGCCCATAGTGTCCTAGAATCGAGGATATCACGTAGAACGCCTGAGAAGGCAATCCGTAGATAATGGGTATTTGGGGGGCCCAAAACTCATTTTCATTCAAACCAAGCTTGCGCAGGGCATCGTGGAGTCCAACCCCACTAGAATCGTGGGCGGTTGCCCCTCGGTTCGCCCCTAGTGTCCAAGAATCGATAAGATGACGTAGAACACCTAAGAAGGCAATCCGGAGATAATGGGTATTCGGGGGCTCAAAACTCATTTTCTTTCAAAACTAGCTTACGTGGAGCATCGTTGAGTCCATCCCCTCCAGAATCATGGGGGGTTGCCACTCAGTTCGCCCATAGTCTCCAAGAATCGAGGATATCATGTAAAACGCCTGAGAAGGCAATCCGTAGATAATGGGTATTCGGAGGCCCAAAACTACTTTTTATTCCAACCCGGCTTGCGCGGGGCATCGTGGAGTCCAACCCCACCAGAATTGTGGGGTGTTGCCCTCGGTTCGCCCCTAGTCTCCCAGAATCGATGAGATCACGTAGAACGCCTGAGAAGGCAATCCGGAGGTAATGGGTATTCGGGGGCTCAAAACTCATTTTCTTTCAAAACCAGCTTACGTGGAGCAACGTGGAGTCCAACCCCTCCAGAACAGCCGGGGGTTGCCATTCGGTTCACCCCGAGTCTTGTGGAATCGTGGAAATCACGTAGAACGCCTGAGAACGCAATTAGGAGATAATGGATATTCGTGGACCCAAAACTCATTTTCATTCAAAACTGGCTTGTGTGGAGCATCGTGGAGTCCGAGCCCTCCAGAATCGTGGGGGTTGCCCCTCAGTTCACCCCTAGTCTTCTAGAATCGAGGAACGTAGAATGCCTCAGAAGGCAATCCGAAGATAATGGGTATTCGGGGGCCCAAAACTCATTTTCTTTCAAAACAGGCTTGCGTGGAGCATCGTGGAGTCCAACCCCACCAGAATAGTCGGGGGTTGCCATTCGGTTCACCCGGAGTCTCCTGGAATTGTGGAGATCCCGTAGAACGCCTGAGAATGCAATCCGGAGATAATGGATATTCTGAGGACCCAAAACTCATTTTCTTTCAAAACAAGCTTGCGTGGAGCATCGTGGAGTCCGAGCCCTCCAAAATCGTGGGGGGTTGCTCCTCAGTTCACCCCTAGTCTCCTAGAATCGAGGAGATCACGTAGAACGTCTGAGAAGGCAATCCGGAGATAATGGGTATTCGGGGCCCAAAAATAATTTTTCAAAATCGACTTGCGTGCGGCATCGTGGAGTCCAACCCCTCTAAAATTGTTTGTTGTTTCCATTCGGTTCACTACTAGTCTGCTGGAATCGAGGAGATCACGTAAAACACCTGAGAAGGCAATCCGGAGATAATGGGTATTCGGGGTCCCAAAACTCATTTTCTTTCAAAACCTATTTGCGTGCAGCATGGTGGAGTCCAACCCCTCCAAAATAGTGGGTGGTTGTCACTCGGTTCCCGCAAATCTTCTGGAATTGAGGAGATCACGTTGAACGCCCTAGAATGCAGTCCGTCGACAATGGGTATTCGGGGGCCCAAAACTCATTTCCTTTTAAAATCGACTTGCTTGCAGCATCGTGGAGTCCAGCCCCTCCAGAATAGTCGGGGGCTGCCATTTGGTTCACCGCGAGTCTCCTGGAATCGAGGAGATCACGTAGAACACCTTGGAAGGCAATCCGGAGATAGTATTCGCGGGCCCAAAACTCATTTTCCTTCAAAACCGGCTTGCATGGAGCATCGTGGAGTCCAACACCTCTAGAATCGTAGGGGGTTGCCCCTCGGTTCGCCCCTAGTCTCCTAGAATCGAGGAGAATACCCGAAAAGGCAATCTAGAGATAATGGCTATTCGGGGGCTGAAAACTCATTTTCTTTCAAAACCAGCTTGCGTGGAGCATCATGGAGTCCAACCTCTCCAGAATAGTTGGGGGCTGCCATTCTGTTCGCCCCGAGTCTCATGGAATCGAGGAGATCACATAGAATGCCTGAGAAGGCAATCTGGAGATAATAGGTATTCAGGAGCTCAAAACTCATTTTCTTTCAAAACCAGCTTGCGTGGAGCATCGTGGAGTCCAACCCCTCCAGAATCTTGGGGTTGCCCCTCGGTTCGCCCCTAGTCTCCTAGAATTGAGGAGATCGCGTAGAACGCCTGAGAAGGCAATCAGGTGATAATGGGTATTTGCGGGCCAAATTTTTTTTCAAAATTGGCTTGCATGCAGCATCATGGAGTTCAACCCCTGTAAAATAGTCGGTGGTTTCCATTCGGTTCACCACTAGTTTTCTAGAATCGAGGAAATCACGTAGAACGCCTGAGAAGGCAATCCGGAGATAATGGGTATTTGGGGGCTCAAAACTCATTTTCTTTCAAAACTAGCTTACGTGGAGCATCGTGAAGTCGGTTTGCAGCACTTTCGTGTAGTGTCCGAACGATTTCAAACACCCAACATATGAGTCTTATGTCCAACGGCCAGAATTGGTCACATTTGTCGCAAAAAAACTCCACCGTGATATCTGTCGCCAAAACTGGTCCATCAATTGTAACTACTGGCATCGGTTTGCATTGATTTCCGTGCAGTGACGGAACGGCTTGAAACACCCAGAACATGAGTTCTACACAACGAGGAGGATTGGGCATGTTTGGCGCGAATAACTTCACCGTGATTTCGGCGGCCAGAACAGCTGCTTTAATTGCACCCCCCGAGACTCGGTTTGCACCAATTTTCGTGCATTAACGGAACGCCTTCAAACACCCAGAACATGAGTCTTACATACAACGCATGTATTGCGCGAACGAGGTGCATTGCGCATGTTGGCCGTGAAAATTTTCACCAAGATTTCGGCAGCCAGAACTGTTGCATTACGTGAACCCCCGGGACTCGGTTTGCACCAAGGTCCGTGCAGTGACGGATCGGTTTGAAAGAACCGAAAACTAAATTCTTACGTGCAACGAGGAGGGTTGGGCATGTTCATCGCGAAAAACTCAACCGTGATTTCGGGCGCCAAAACTTATGCATCAATTGTCACCACTGGCGTCGATTTGCATAGATTTCTGTGCGGTGACACAACGGCTCGAAACACCCAAAACATGAGTCTTACATACAACGAGGATGATTTGGCATGTTCGTCGCGAAAAAATCCACCGTGATTTCCGGCGCCAAAACTGGTGCATCAATTGTCACCGCTGGCGTCGACTTTCACATATTTCCATGCTGTGACGGAACGGCTCGAAAGACCAAGAACATGAGTCTTATGTACAACGAGGAGGATTGGGCTTCTTCGTCGCGAAATCGTTCACCGTGATTTCGGTGGCCAGAACTGGTGCATTAAATGCACCCCCGGGACTCGGTTTGCAACACTTTCGTGTATTGTCGGAACGATTTCAAACACCCGATACATGAGTCTTGTGTCCAACGAGGAGGAATGGTCACGTTCGACGCAAAAAACTCCACCGTGATATCTGCCGCCAAAACTGGTCCATCAATTGTAACTACTGGCGTCGGTTTGCACTGATTTCCGTGCAGTGACGAAACGGCTTGAAAGAGCAAGAACATGAGTCTTACGTACAATGAGGAAAAAAGGGCCTGTTCGTCGCGAAAAACCTCACCGTGATTTCGGTGGCCAGAACTTGTGCATTAAATGAGTCCCCTGGGAGTCGGTTTGCAACACTTTCGTGTAGTGTCCGAACGATTTCAAACACCCAATATATGAGTCTTATGTCCAACAGCCAAAATTGGTCACATTCGTCGCAAAAAAACTCCACCGTGATATCTGCCGCCAAAACTGGTCCATCAATTGTAACTACTGGCGTCGGTTTGCATAGATTTCCGTGCAGTGACGGAACGGCTTGAAACACTTAGAACATGAGTTCTACACAACGAGGAGGATTGGGCATGTTTCGCGCGAATAACTTCACCGTGATTTCGGCGGCCAGAACAGCTGCTTTAATTGCACCCCCCGGGACTCGGTTTGCACCAATTTTCGTGCATTAACGGAACGCCTTCAAACACCCAGAACATGAGTCTTACATACAACGTGGACGATTGGGCTTGTTCGTCGTGAAAAACGTCACCGTGATTTCGGCGACCATAACTGGTGCATTAAATGCACCCCTGGGACTCGGTTTGCAACAATTTTCGAGTATTGGCAAAACGGTTTGAAACACCCAATACATGAGTCTTACGTACAACGAGGTGCATTGCGCATGTTGGCCGCGAAAAACTTCACCGAGATTTCGGTAGCCAGAACTGTTGCATTACGTGAACCCCCGGTACTCGGTTTGCACCAAGGTCCGTGCAGTGACGGATCGGTTTGAAAGAACCGAAAACTAAATTCTTACGTGCAACGAGGAGGGTTGGGCATGTTCATTGCGAAAAACTCAACCGTGATTTCGGGCGCCAAAACTTGTGCATCAATTGTCACCACTGGCGTCGATTTGCACAGATTTCCGTGCGGTGACACAACGGCTCGAAACACCCAAAACATTTGTCTTACATACAACGAGGATGATTTGGCATGTTCGTCGCGAAAAAATCCACCGTGATTTCCGGCGCCAAAACTGGTGCATCAATTGTCACGGTGGCGCCGACTTTCACGCAATTTCCATCTTTGGACGGAATGGCTCGAAAGACCAAGAACATGAGTCTTACGTACAACGAGGAGGACTGGGCTTCTTCGTCGCGAAATCGTTCACCGTGCTTTCGGTGGCCAGAACTGGTGCATTAAATGATTCCCCCGGGAGTCGGTTTGCAACACTTTCGTGTAGTGTCCGAACGATTTCAAACACCCAATATATAAGTCTTATGTCCAACGGCCAGAATTGGTCATATTCGACGCAAAAAAACTCCACCGTGATATCTGCCGCCAAAACTGGTCCATCAATTGTAACTACTGGTGTCGGTTTGCACTGATTTCCGTGCAGTGACGAAACGGCTTGAAAGAGCAAGAACATGAGTCTTACGTACAATGAGGAGGAAAGGGCTTGTTCGTCGCGAAAAACCTCACCGTGATTTCGGTGGCCAGAACTTGTGCATTAAATGATTCCCCCGGGAGTCGGTTTGCAACACTTTCGTGTAGTGTCCGAACGATTTCAAACACCCAATATATGAGTCTTATGTCCAACGGCCAGAATTGGTCACATTCGTCGCAAAAAAACTCCACCGTGATATCTGCCGCCAAAACTGGTCCATCAATTGTAACTACTGGCGTCGGTTTGCATAGATTTCCGTGCAGTGACGGAACGGCTTGAAACACCCAGAACATGAGTTCTACATAACGAGGTGGATTGGGCATGTTTGGCGTGAATAACTTCACCATGATTTCGGCGGCCAGAACAGCTACTTTAATTGCACCCCCCGAGACTCGGTTTGCACCAATTTTCGTGCATTAACGGAAAGCCTTCAAACACCTAGAACATGAGTCTTACATACAACGCGGACGATTGGGCTTGTTCGTCGTGAAAAACGTCACCGTGATTTCGGCGGCCATAACTGGTGCATTAAATGCACCCCTGGGACTGTCGACAGGTGACTAACTGGGGGGTCACCACCGGCAATGATTATATATGGGGCGATGCATAAGATCCAAACTCGATGGTAACACAAGACAAGGATTTATACAGGTTCAGGCCCTATGGCGGAGGTAATACCCTACGTCCTGTGCTCTGGGATTATATGGTGAATATGTGTACAAGATGATCAAGATGATGATCAGCCCGAGAGATACTCTAGGTGGCATAGCCTGCCGAACTATGGCCCCTACCCCCTTTATATAGTGGAGGGGGTGGGGTTACAAGGAAGAGTCCTAGTCGGTTACGAGGTAGGATTTCCATTAATTAGGGATAGGTTTCTATCTTCATGTCTTTTTTTGCCGAGCAAGTCTTCTAGAGTCCAAGTGGTACCCGTCCTTATCCACCCAACTTGGTCCATCCCCTGTCGGGTGGTCTTTTAGGCCCGCCGCGTGGATACCCGGGGTCTATGTTATCCACAGTAGCCCCCGAGTGCTTTATAGTCGAGTTGCTGCTCTTCTTTACTGCACCTTGGATGAGTCATGCTTCATGCCGAGTGCTTATAGATTGTTGCTGCACCTTCCCGACTGGCTTCTGCCTGTTATCTGCGAGGAGACTGTGAAGGACTCGTAGAGAATTGTTAGTGATACCCAGCCCGAGATTACCGGAGTTCTGGCGGTCGGCCCATTGTATGGCGCATCACCTTGATTTTGATGAAGTGGTACCTGTACTCATCTTGCGATGCACAGCTGGCGACCCAACATGGGGCGTACCATGCTTTTGGCTGAAGAGCCGAGTGATACCTGTACTCGTCGTGCGATGTACAGCTGACGACCCAACATGGGGCGTACCACTGGTTTTGGCTGAAAAGCCGAAAGTGATACTGTACTGCCTTGCGATGTACGGTGGCGACCAACATGGGCGTACTACTGGTTTTGGTGAAGAGCCGAAAGTGATACTGTACTGTCGTGCGATGTACGGTGGCGACCCAACATGGGGCGTACCACCGTTTTGGCTAAAGAGCCGAAAGCATGCCTGCATTCTAACGGAGTAGGATACAGCTGGTGGCCCTAGAGGGCATACATTATTTTTAACCATCTGGTACCTATACTCGTAGAGTAAAGCTTGGCCCAACATGGAGCATACCATCTGGATAGGGTTTGGCCCAATGATACCTGTATCCGACTAGTGCGGTAACACAGCTAGTGTCCCAACATGGGGCATACCATTGTTGTCAGCCAGGCGGTACCTGTATCCCACTGTAGCGGAATACAGCTGGTGACCCCACCACGGGGCGTACCTTAAGGAAAGAGTTTAGCCGTATGGTATCCATACCCGGGTAGCGGTGTACAGCATAGGCCCCAATTGGAGCGTACCATCGAAACTCAATCCCGACATCACTGGTATTTGATCCTGACATGCAGCGACCAACTAGTGACCCAACATGGGGTATACCAAGAGATGGGTAATTTTTTGTAGCTCTGCCGGTGATATGCCCTCAAAGGGGTGCACCGAGGCTGAATTTGGCTTAGCCCGGCCGCGCTTGTAGCCATGGCCAGACGCGCAGCCTAGAAGGTCGTGAGTTAGCGCCGTATGCAGGATGGCTCATGGCCAAAGGCGTAAGCGTATAGCCGTACCAAATTCGGTGTAGACGTATACCCATGAACTCCTGTGACATGTACATTAAATTCCTCCAAGTAATCTTCCTTTTGTTAAGCACTCTGCCCGACTAGTCTAGCCTCCGGGCGTCGGGAATTGGCTCATGGCTCTTTTCCCAGGCGCGCGTATCGAGTGACTAGAGTTCGCCGTTAGTGGGTCAGAGCTTCACTCCTCGGAAAAATCACTCGGATTCATTTGCGATCATTAAGAAAAAACAACAAAAGAGTGCACGCAAGTGCACCTATTAGGTGTAGCCCCCGACTTACTGCTTAGTTGGAGACCAACTAAGTAGCAAGTCAAGAAACAACTTAGATTAACAAGAAAAGACTATGGTAAAGAGAACTTAGCTCTGATGCAGGCGTAGGCGTGTAGCCGAGCCGCAGACTTGGCTGCTCGTGGCGCTGGCGTAGGCATGTAGCCGAGTGGCTTGTCGCCGAGCCGTAGATTTGAAGCTGCAGGTGTGCAGCCGTACTGGGCGCTCGTGGTGCGCGATGGTGTACAGCCGAGCTGAATACTTGGGCGCTCGGGGCGCGGGCGTAGGCGTGTCGCTGAGTAGCGTGTCGCCGAGCCATAGAATTGGGCGCTGTGGCGCCGCGCGAGGCGTAGCCAAGCGGCTTGTCGCCGAGCCGTAGATTTGAAGCCGCAGCGCGCGGCCCGCACGGCGCTCGTGGCGCGATGGCGTCATACCGAAGCTGAATACTTAGGCGCTCGGGGCGTGGCGTAGGCGTGTCGCTAAGTAGCGTGTCGCCGAGCAGTAGATTTGAAGCTACAGGCATGCAGCCGTACCGGGCGCTCGTGGCGCGCGATGGCGTACAGCCGAGCTGAATACTTAGGCGCTCGGGGCGTGGCGTAGGCGTGTCGCTAAGTAGCGTGTCGCCGAAAGCGAGAGATTTGAAGCTCTGAGCATGCAACCGCATCGGGCGCTCGTGGCGCGCGATGGCATACAGCCGCGCTGAATACTTGGGCGCTCGGGGCGCGGGCGTAGGCGTGTCGCTGAGTAGCGTATCGCCGAGCCATAGACTTGGGCGCTCGTGGCGCTGGCGTAGGCGTGTAGCCAAGTGGCTTGTCGCCGAAAGCGAGAGATTTGAAGCTGCAGCGCAGCCGCACGGGCGCTGGTGGCGCGATGGCGTCATACCAAGCTGAATACTTAGGCGCTCGGGGCGTGGCGTAAACGTGTCGCTGAGTAGCGTGTCGCCGAGCCGTAGATTTGAAGCTACAGGCATGCAGCCGTACCGGGCGCTCGTGGCGCGCTACAGGCATACAGCCGCGCTGAATACTTGGGCGCTCGGGGCGCGGGCGTAGGCGTGTCGCTGAGTAGCGTGTCGCCGAGCTATAGACTTGGGTGCTCGTGGCGCTGGCGTAGGCGTGTCGCTCAGTAACGTGTCGCCGAGCCGTAGACTCGTGCGCTCGTGGCGCTGGCGTAGGCGTGTAGCCGAGTGGCTTGTAGCCGAGCCGTTGATTTGAAACTCCAGGCGTGTAGCCATATCGGACGCTCGTGGTGCGCGATGGCATACAGACGAGCTATAGACCTTGGAGGCGTAGGCGCGTAGCCGAGTAGAGGAAGTAGTCGTTCAGATCTCGATCAACACCGAGTGGCGCACGTCGTGGCCGGTGACGAACAGCGCGTGCTCGCCGAGGTCTTGCCCGTGGTCGACGGAGTTGCCGTAGTCGTAAATGATTTCCATGCGGTTGGTGTAGCTTGACAAAAATCGATGAAAGTCCTCGCTGATCTTCAACGTCCCACAAGATGTGGCACGATCAATCCTCACGCCGTAGCCGGCACCGACGAGCTTTACGAGCTCGCCGAAATTCGCGACCTCTCTGCGCAGACTGCCTTGAAAAAGGCGTCACGGTCGCACCCGAAGTCGGATTCAGGCGTTCTTGGATTCGTTGGAAAGATAACGAGATAAGCTTTCCAACACATCTTATATCACCCCGAAACTCCTCCTGAGTCAGTAGGAAATTGCAATACAAGTTCCGTCCAGAATCTGAATGGGAACAGATCGCATCTTCTTCTCACGCTCGCCTTGTGGTTGATGAAGCCGGCGTCGCATGATGGACGTCGAGTCCGAGTGATTTGCTGCTGATGACGGTCACCATCCGAGATTAGTTCTCCATCGGGACCTCACCGTATCCGAGTCGGGAATTAAGCCCCCGGCACACTACTCGTCGGTAAGCGGCGGCGTCGTTCCCCAACACGACCGGGAGTCTGAGTGAAGCATTGTTGAATTCCTCCCACGGATTGGATCATGTCCGAACCCGCAAAAGTGTTGTTGAAGCCCTTGGTCGAGTTCTCACCGTATCCGAGTCGAGAATTGAGCCCCCGGCACACCACTCGGGAGTAGATGGCGGCGGCGTTCCTCGACCCGAACGGGAGTCCAGACGAAGCGATGTCGATGTTCTCCTCGGACTAGATCGGATCTAAGTCCAAAAGAAGTGTTGGTCGTCGATTGTTTGAAGAAGCTCCTTGCTGATCCTTGATGTCCTTGGAGGTGTACCACGGCATATCCGCATGCCTTATCCTCCGCAGATGAGTTTTACGAGCTTGCTGAGATTCGCGATCTTCCTGCGTAGCCTGCCTTCAAACGGATGTCCTGGACGCATCCGAACTCCGTTTTGGGCGTTCTTGGGCTTCACGGAAAGATGACGAAATTATATTTCCAACGCATCCAGTCTCATCCCGAAATTCCTTCTGGATCAACGGGAATTGTAGAAACAAGATGACATCCAGAATCTGTCTTCGAGCCGTCGCCGTATCCGAGTCAGGAATTGAGCCGTTGGCATACTACTCATGAGTAGATGGCCGTGGCTTTCCCCAACCCGAGCAGGAGGCGTTGTCGTAGTTCTCCCCAGATTGGATCTGATCCGAATCAGGAAGTGAAGTCGCCAAGCCATCAAGTAGCGATCGGCTCCGTAGCGAAGAGCTTGTCGGGCGGAGACGGACTCGGTTTGCAACAATTTTCGAGTATTGGCTAAACGGTTTGAAACACCCAATACATGAGTCTTACGTACAACGAGGTGCATTGCGCATGTTGGCCGCGAAAAACTTCACCGAGATTTCGGCAGCCAGAACTGTTGCATTACGTTAACCCCCGGGACTCGGTTTGCACCAATGTCCGTGCAGTGACGGATCGGTTTGAAACAACCGAAAACTAAATTCTTACGTGCAACGAGGAGGGTTGGGCATGTTCATCGCGAAAAACTCAACCGTGATTTCGGGCGCCAAAACTTGTGCATCAATTGTCACCATCGGGCGCCGATTTGCACAGATTTCGCGGCGGTGACACAACGGCTCGGAACACCCAAAACATGAGTCTTACATACAACGAGGATGATTTGGCATGTTCGTCGCGAAAAAATCCACCGTGATTTCCGGCGCCAAAACTGGTGCATCAAGTGTCACCGCTGGCGTCGACTTTCACAGATTTCCATGCTGTGACGGAACGGCTCGAAAGACCAAGAACATGAGTCGTACGTAGAACGAGGAGGATTGGGCTTGTTCGTCGCGAAATCGTTCACCGTGATTTCGGTGGCTTAATCGGTGCATTAAATGCACCCCGGACTCGGTTTGCAACACTTTCGTAGTGTCGAACGATTTCAAACACCGATACATGAGTCTTATGTCCAACGAGGAGGAATGGTCACATTCGCCGCAAAAACTCCACCGTGATATCTCGCCGCCAAAACTGGTCCATCAATTGTAATTATCTGGCGCCGGTTTGCACCGATTTCCGCAGTGACGGAACGGCTTGAAAGAGCAAGAACATGAGTCTTACGTACAATGAGGAGGAAAGGGCTTGTTCGTCGTGAAAAACCTCACCGTGATTTCGTGGCCGAACTTGTGCATTAAATGATTCCCCGGAGTCGGTTTGCAACACTTTCGTAGTGTCCGAACGATTTCAAACACCCAATATATGAGTCTTATGTCCAACGGCCAGAAGTCACATTCGCCGCAAAAAACTCCACCATGATATCTCGCCGCCAAACTGGTCCATCAATTGTAACCATGGCGCCGGTTTGCATAGATTTCGCAGGACGGAACGGCTTGAAACACCCGAACATGAGTTCTACCCAACGAGGAGGATTGGGCATGTTTGGCGCGAATAACTTCACCGTGATTTCGCGCCGTAACAATTGCTTTAATTGCACCCCCGACTCGGTTTGCACCAATTTTCGTGCATTAACGGAACGCCTTCAAACACCCGTAACATGAGTCTTACATACAACGCGAGGATTGGGCTTGTTCGTCGTGAAAACGCCACCGTGATTTCGGCGGCCATAATCGGTGCATTAAATGCACCCTCGACTCGGTTTGCAACAATTTTCGAGTATTGGCTAAACGGTTTGAAACACCCAATACATGAGTCTTACGCATAACGAGGTGCATTGCGATGTTGGCCGCGAAAAACTTCACCGAGATTTCGCAGCCGTAATGTTGCATTACGTGAACCCCGGACTCGGTTTGCACCAATGTCCGCAGTAGTGACGGATCGGTTTGAAACAACCGAAAACTAAATTTTACGCAACGAGGAGGGTTGGGCATGTTCATCGCGAAAAACTCAACCGTGATTTCGGCGCCAAAACTTGTGCATCAATTGTCACCATGGCGTCGATTTGCACAGATTTTCGTGCGGTGACACAACGGCTCGAAACACTCAAAACATGAGTCTTACATACAACGAGGATGATTTGGCATGTTCGTCGCGAAAAAATCCACCGTGATTTCCGGCGCCAAAACTGGTGCATCAAGTGTCACCGCTGGCGTCGACTTTCACAGATTTCCATGCTGTGACGGAACGGCTCGAAAGACCAAGAACATGAGTCGTACGTAGAACGAGGAGGATTGGGCTTGTTCGTCGCGAAATCACCGTGATTTCGTGGCGAAACGGTGCATTAAATGCACCCCGGACTCGGTTTGCAACACTTTCGTAGTGTCGAACGATTTCAAACACCGATACATGAGTCTTATGTCCAACGAGGAGGAATGGTCACATTCGCCGCAAAAACTCCACCGTGATATCTCGCCGCCAAAACTGGTCCATCAATTGTAATTATGGCGCCGGTTTGCACCGATTTCGCGTGCAGGATGGAACGGCTTGAAAGAGCAAGAACATGAGTCTTACGCACAATGAGGAGGAAAGGGCTTGTTCGTCGTGAAAAACCTCACCGTGATTTCGTGGCCAGAACTTGTGCATTAAATGATTCCCCGGAGTCGGTTTGCAACACTTTCGTATTGTCCGAACGATTTCAAACACCCAATATATGAGTCTTATGTCCAACGGCCAGAATTGGTCACATTCGCCGCAAAAAACTCCACCATGATATCTCGCCGCCAAACTGGTCCATCAATTGTAACCATCGGGCGCCGGTTTGCATAGATTTCCGTGCAAAGGACGGAACGGCTTGAAACACCCGAACATGAGTTCTACACAACGAGGAGGATTGGGCATGTTTGGCGCGAATAACTTCACCGTGATTTCGCGCCGTAACAACCGCTTTAATTGCACCCCCGACTCGGTTTGCACCAATTTTCGTGCATTAACGAACGCCTTCAAACACCCGTAACATGAGTCTTACATACAACGCGGAGGATTGGGCTTGTTCGTCGTGAAAACGCCACCGTGATTTGGCGGCCATAATCGGTGCATTAAATGCACCCCGACTCGGTTTGCAACAATTTTCGAGTATTGGCTAAACGGTTTGAAACACCCAATACATGAGTCTTACGCATAACGAGGTGCATTGCGATGTTGGCCGCGAAAAACTTCACCGAGATTTCGCAGCCGTAATCTGTTGCATTACGTGAACCCCGGACTCGGTTTGCACCAATGTCCGTAGTAGGACGGATCGGTTTGAAACAACCGAAAACTAAATTTTTACGCAACGAGGAGGGTTGGGCATGTTCATCGCGAAAAACTCAACCGTGATTTCGGGCGCCAAAACTTGTGCATCAATTGTCACCATCGGGCGCCGATTTGCACAGATTTCGTGCGGTGACACAACGGCTCGAAACACCCAAAACATGAGTCTTACATACAACGAGGATGATTTGGCATGTTCGTCGCGAAAAAATCCACCGTGATTTCCGCGCCAAAACTGGTGCATCAATTGTCACCTGGCGCCGACTTTCACAGATTTCCATGCTGTGACGGAACGGCTCGAAAGACCAAGAACATGAGTCTTACGTAGAACGAGGAGGATTGGGCTTGTTCGTCGCGAAATCGTTCACCGTGATTTCGGTGGCTTAATCGGTGCATTAAATGCACCCCGGACTCGGTTTGCAACACTTTCGTAGTGTCGAACGATTTCAAACACCGATACATGAGTCTTATGTCCAACGAGGAGGAATGGTCACATTCGCCGCAAAAACTCCACCGTGATATCTCGCCGCCAAAACTGGTCCATCAATTGTAATTATTGGCGCCGGTTTGCACCGATTTCCGTGCAGTGACGGAACGGCTTGAAAGAGCAAGAACATGAGTCTTACGACAATGAGGAGGAAAGGGCTTGTTCGTCGTGAAAAACCTCACCGTGATTTCGTGGCCAGAACTTGTGCATTAAATGATTCCCCGAGTCGGTTTGCAACACTTTCGTAGTGTCCGGCGATTTCAAACACCCAATATATGAGTCTTATGTCCAACGGCCAGAATTGGTCACATTCGCCGCAAAAAACTCCACCATGATATCTCGCCGCCAAACTGGTCCATCAATTGTAACCATGGCGCCGGTTTG
Organism: Raddia guianensis; assembly: GCA_036346415.1. Lineage (NCBI taxonomy): Eukaryota > Viridiplantae > Streptophyta > Magnoliopsida > Poales > Poaceae > Raddia > Raddia guianensis. The sequence continues at coordinate 42,793,610 of CM070539.1, forward strand.
CATAGATTTCCGTGCAGGACGGAACGGCTTGAAACACCCGAACATGAGTTCTACCCAACGAGGAGGATTGGGCATGTTTGGCGCGAATAACTTCACCGTGATTTCGGCGCCGTAACACCGCTTTAATTGCACCCCCGACTCGGTTTGCACCAATTTTCGTGCATTAACTAACGCCTTCAAACACCCGTAACATGAGTCTTACATACAACGCGGAGGATTGGGCTTGTTCGTCGTGAAAACGCCACCGTGATTTGGCGGCCATAATCGGTGCATTAAATGCACCCCGACTCGGTTTGCAACAATTTTCGAGTATTGGCTAAACGGTTTGAAACACCCAATACATGAGTCTTACGCATAACGAGGTGCATTGCGATGTTGGCCGCGAAAAACTTCACCGAGATTTCGCAGCCGTAATCTGTTGCATTACGTGAACCCCGGACTCGGTTTGCACCAATGTCCGCAGTAAGGACGGATCGGTTTGAAACAACCGAAAACTAAATTTTTACGCAACGAGGAGGGTTGGGCATGTTCATCGCGAAAAACTCAACCGTGATTTCGGGCGCCAAAACTTGTGCATCAATTGTCACCACTGGCGTCGATTTGCACAGATTTTCGTGCGGTGACACAACGGCTCGAAACACTCAAAACATGAGTCTTACATACAACGAGGATGATTTGGCATGTTCGTCGCGAAAAAATCCACCGTGATTTCCGGCGCCAAAACTGGTGCATCAAGTGTCACCGCTGGCGTCGACTTTCACAGATTTCCATGCTGTGACGGAACGGCTCGAAAGACCAAGAACATGAGTCGTACGTAGAACGAGGAGGATTGGGCTTGTTCGTCGCGAAATCGTTCACCGTGATTTCGGTGGCCAGAACTGGTGCATTAAATGCACCCCGGACTCGGTTTGCAACACTTTCGTAGTGTCGAACGATTTCAAACACCGATACATGAGTCTTATGTCCAACGAGGAGGAATGGTCACATTCGCCGCAAAAACTCCACCGTGATATCTGCCGCCAAAACTGGTCCATCAATTGTAATTATCTTGGCGCCGGTTTGCACCGATTTCCGCGCAGTGACGGAACGGCTTGAAAGAGCAAGAACATGAGTCTTACGTACAATGAGGAGGAAAGGGCTTGTTCGTCGCGAAAAACCTCACCGTGATTTCGGTGGCCAGAACTTGTGCATTAAATGATTCCCCCGGGAGTCGGTTTGCAACACTTTCGTGTAGTGTCCGAACGATTTCAAACACCCAATATATGAGTCTTATGTCCAACGGCCAGAATTGGTCACATTCGTCGTAAAAAAACTGCACCATGATATCTCGCCGCCAAACTGGTCCATCAATTGTAACCATCTGGCGCCGGTTTGCATAGATTTCCGCAGGACGGAACGGCTTGAAACACCCGAACATGAGTTCTACACAACGAGGAGGATTGGGCATGTTTGGCGCGAATAACTTCACCGTGATTTGGCGCCGTAACAACCGCTTTAATTGCACCCGGGACTCGGTTTGCACCAATTTTCGTGCATTAACTAACGCCTTCAAACACCCGTAACATGAGTCTTACATACAACGCGGAGGATTGGGCTTGTTCGTCGTGAAAACGTCACCGTGATTTCGCGGCCATAATCGGTGCATTAAATGCACCCCCGACTCGGTTTGCAACAATTTTCGAGTATTGGCTAAACGGTTTGAAACACCCAATACATGAGTCTTACGCATAACGAGGTGCATTGCGATGTTGGCCGCGAAAAACTTCACCGAGATTTCGCAGCCGTAATCTGTTGCATTACGTGAACCCCGGACTCGGTTTGCACCAATGTCCCGTAGTGACGGATCGGTTTGAAACAACCGAAAACTAAATTTTACGCAACGAGGAGGGTTGGGCATGTTCATCGCGAAAAACTCAACCGTGATTTCGGGCGCCAAAACTTGTGCATCAATTGTCACCATCGGGCGCCGATTTGCACAGATTTTCGTGCGGTGACACAACGGCTCGAAACACCAAAACATGAGTCTTACATACAACGAGGATGATTTGGCATGTTCGTCGCGAAAAAATCCACCGTGATTTCGGCGCCAAAACTGGTGCATCAATTGTCATCACTGGCGCCGACTTTCACAGATTTCCATGCTGTGACGGAACGGCTCGAAAGACCAAGAACATGAGTCTTACGAGAACGAGGAGGATTGGGCTTGTTCGTCGCGAAAAATCACCGTGATTTCGGTGGCGAATGGTGCATTAAATGCACCCCCGGGACTCGGTTTGCAACACTTTCGTGTAGTGTCGGAACGATTTCAAACAGCCGATACATGAGTCTTATGTCCAACGAGGAGGAATGGTCACATTCGTCGCAAAAAACTCCACCGTGATATCTGCCGCCAAAACTGGTCCATCAATTGTAATTATCGGCGCCGGTTTGCACCGATTTCCGCAGGATGTGGAACGGCTTGAAAGAGCAAGAACATGAGTCTTACGTACAATGAGGAGGAAAGGGCTTGTTCGTCGCGAAAAACCTCACCGTGATTTCGGTGGCCAGAACTTGTGCATTAAATGATTCCCCCGGGAGTCGGTTTGCAACACTTTCGTAGTGTATTGAACGATTTCAAACACCCAATATATGAGTCTTATGTCCAACGGCCAGAATTGGTCACATTCGCCGCAAAAAACTCCACCATGATATCGCCGCCAAACTGGTCCATCAATTGTAACCATGGCGTCGGTTTGCATAGATTTCCGTGCAGTGACGGAACGGCTTGAAACACCCAGAACATGAGTTCTACACAACGAGGAGGATTGGGCATGTTTGGCGCGAATAACTTCACCGCGATTTCGGCGGCCAGAACAACTGCTTTAATTGCACCCCTCGGGACTCGGTTTGCACCAATTTTCGTGCATTAACGGAACGCCTTCAAACACCCGAAACATGAGTCTTACATGCAACGCGGAGGATTGGGCTTGTTCGTCGGGAAAAACGTCACCGTGATTTCGGCGGCCAAAACTGGTGCATTAAATGCACCCTGGGACTCGGTTTGCAACAATTTTCGAGTATTGGCAAAACGGTTTGAAACACCCAATACATGAGTCTTACGTACAACGAGGTGCATTGCGCATGTTGGCCGCGAAAAACATCACCGAGATTTCGCAGCCGTAATCTGTTGCATTACGTGAACCCCGGACTCGGTTTGCACCAATGTCCGCAGAAGGACGGATCGGTTTGAAACAACCGAAAACTAAATTTTACGCAACGAGGAGGGTTGGGCATGTTCATCGCGAAAAACTCAACCGTGATTTCGGCGCCAAAACTTGTGCATCAATTGTCACCATCTGGCGCCGATTTGCACAGATTTTCGCGGCGGTGACACAACGGCTCGAAACACCCAAAACATGAGTCTTACATACAACGAGGATGATTTGGCATGTTCGTCGCGAAAAAATCCACCGTGATTTCCGGCGCCAAAACTGGTGCATCAAGTGTCACCGCTGGCGTCGACTTTCACAGATTTCCATGCTGTGACGGAACGGCTCGAAAGACCAAGAACATGAGTCGTACGTAGAACGAGGAGGATTGGGCTTGTTCGTCGCGAAATCGTTCACCGTGATTTCGGTGGCCAGAACTGGTGCATTAAATGCACCCCGGACTCGGTTTGCAACACTTTTTCGTAGTGTCGAACGATTTCAAACACCGATACATGAGTCTTATGTCCAACGAGGAGGAATGGTCACATTCGCCGCAAAAACTCCACCGTGATATCTCGCCGCCAAAACTGGTCCATCAATTGTAATTATCGGCGCCGGTTTGCACCGATTTCCGCAGTGATGTGGAACGGCTTGAAAGAGCAAGAACATGAGTCTTACGTACAATGAGGAGGAAAGGGCTTGTTCGTCGCGAAAAACCTCACCGTGATTTCGGTGGCCAGAACTTGTGCATTAAATGATTCCCCCGGGAGTCGGTTTGCAACACTTTCGTAGTGTCCGGCGATTTCAAACACCCAATATATGAGTCTTCTGTCCAACGGCCAGAATTGGTCACATTCGTCGCAAAAAAACTGCACCATGATATCTGCCGCCAAAACTGGTCCATCAATTGTAACTACTGGCGTCGGTTTGCATAGATTTCCGTGCAGTGACGGAACGGCTTGAAACACCCAGAACATGAGTTCTGCACAACGAGGAGGATTGGGCATGTTTGGCGCGAATAACTTCACCGTGATTTCGGCGGCCAGAACAGCTGCTTTAATTGCACCCCCCGGGACTCGGTTTGCACCAATTTTCGTGCATTAACGGAACGCCTTCAAACACCCAGAACATGAGTCTTACATACAACGCGGAGGATTGGGCTTGTTCGTCGTGAAAAACGTCACCGTGATTTCGGCGGCCATAACTGGTGCATTAAATGCACCCCTGGGACTCGGTTTGCAACAATTTTCGAGTATTGGCAAAACGGTTTGAAACACCCAATACATGAGTCTTACGTACAACGAGGTGCATTGCGTATGTTGGCCGCGAAAAACTTCACCGAGATTTCGGCAGCCAGAACTGTTGCATTACGTGAACCCCCGGGACTCGGTTTGCACCAATGTCCGTGCAGTGACGGATCGGTTTGAAACAACCGAAAACTAAATTTTACGCAACGAGGAGGGTTGGGCATGTTCATCGCGAAAAACTCAACCGTGATTTCGGCGCCAAAACTTGTGCATCAATTGTCACCATCGGGCGCCGATTTGCACAGATTTCGTGCGGTGACACAACGGCTCGAAACACCCAAAACATGAGTCTTACATACAACGAGGATGATTTGGCATGTTCGTCGCGAAAAATCCACCGTGATTTCGGCGCCAAAACTGGTGCATCAATTGTCACACGTGGCGCCGACTTTCACAGATTTCCATGCTGTGACGGAACGGCTCGAAAGACCAAGAACATGAGTCTTACGAGAACGAGGAGGATTGGGCTTGTTCGTCGCGAAATCACCGTGATTCGGTGGCGAATCGGTGCATTAAATGCACCCCGGACTCGGTTTGCAACACTTTCGTAGTGTCGAACGATTTCAAACACCGATACATGAGTCTTATGTCCAACGAGGAGGAATGGTCACATTCGCCGCAAAAACTCCACCGTGATATCTCGCCGCCAAAACTGGTCCATCAATTGTAATTATCTGGCGCCGGTTTGCACTGATTTCCGTGCAGTGACGGAACGGCTTGAAAGAGCAAGAACATGAGTCTTACGTACAATGAGGAGGAAAGGGCCTGTTCGTCGCGAAAAACCTCACCGTGATTTCGGTGGCCAGAACTTGTGCATTAAATGATTCCCCCGGGAGTCGGTTTGCAACACTTCCGTGTAGTGTCCGAACGATTTCAAACACCCAATATATGAGTCTTCTGTCCAACGGCCAGAATTGGTCACATTCGTCGCAAAAAAACTGCACCATGATATCTGCCGCCAAAACTGGTCCATCAATTGTAACTACTGGCGTCGGTTTGCATAGATTTCCGTGCAGTGACGGAACGGCTTGAAACACCCAGAACATGAGTTCTGCACAACGAGGAGGATTGGGCATGTTTGGCGCGAATAACTTCACCGTGATTTCGGCGGCCAGAACAGCTGCTTTAATTGCACCCCCCGGGACTCGGTTTGCACCAATTTTCGTGCATTTGCCTTCAAACACGCAGAACATGAGTCTTACATACAACGCGGAGGATTGGGCTTGTTCGTCGTGAAAAACGTCACCGTGATTTCGGCGGCCAAAACTGGTGCATTAAATGCACCCTGGGACTCGGTTTGCAACAATTTTCGAGTATTGGCAAAACGGTTTGAAACACCCAATACATGAGTCTTACGTACAACGAGGTGCATTGCGCATGTTGGCCGCGAAAAACTTCACCGAGATTTCGGCAGCCAGAACTGTTGCATTACGTGAACCCCCGGGACTCGGTTTGCACCAATGTCCGTGCAGTGACGGATCGGTTTGAAACAACCGAAAACTAAATTCTTACGTGCAACGAGGAGGGTTGGGCATGTTCATCGCGAAAAACTCAACCGTGATTTCGGGCGCCAAAACTTGTGCATCAATTGTCACCACTGGCGTCGATTTGCACAGATTTCCGTGCGGTGACACAACGGCTCGAAACACCCAAAACATGAGTCTTACATACAACGAGGATGATTTGGCATGTTCGTCGCGAAAAAATCCACCGTGATTTCCGGCGCCAAAACTGGTGCATCAATTGTCACCGCTGGCGTCGACTTTCACAGATTTCCATGCTGTGACGGAACGGCTCGAAAGACCAAGAACATGAGTCTTACGTACAACGAGGAGGATTGGGCTTGTTCGTCGCGAAAATCACCGTGATTTGGTGGCGAACTGGTGCATTAAATGCACCCCGGACTCGGTTTGCAACACTTTCGTAGTGTCGAACGATTTCAAACACCCGATACATGAGTCTTATGTCCAACGAGGAGGAATGGTCACATTCGTCGCAAAAAACTCCACCGTGATATCTGCCGCCAAAACTGGTCCATCAATTGTAACTACTGGCGTCGGTTTGCACTGATTTCCGTGCAGTGACGGAACGGCTTGAAAGAGCAAGAACATGAGTCTTACGCACAATGAGGAGGAAAGGGCTTGTTCGTCGCGAAAAACCTCACCGTGATTTCGGTGGCCAGAACTTGTGCATTAAATGATTCCCCCGGGAGTCGGTTTGCAACACTTCCGTGTAGTGTCCGAACGATTTCAAACACCCAATATATGAGTCTTCTGTCCAACGGCCAGAATTGGTCACATTCGTCGCAAAAAAACTGCACCATGATATCTGCCGCCAAAACTGGTCCATCAATTGTAACTACTGGCGTCGGTTTGCATAGATTTCCGTGCAGTGACGGAACGGCTTGAAACACCCAGAACATGAGTTCTGCACAACGAGGAGGATTGGGCATGTTTGGCGCGAATAACTTCACCGTGATTTCGGCGGCCAGAACAGCTGCTTTAATTGCACCCCCCGGGACTCGGTTTGCACCAATTTTCGTGCATTAACGGAACGCCTTCAAACACCCAGAACATGAGTCTTACATACAACGCGGAGGATTGGGCTTGTTCGTCGTGAAAAACGTCACCGTGATTTCGGCGGCCATAACTGGTGCATTAAATGCACCCCTGGGACTCGGTTTGCAACAATTTTCGAGTATTGGCTAAACGGTTTGAAACACCCAATACATGAGTCTTACGTACAACGAGGTGCATTGCGCATGTTGGCCGCGAAAAACTTCACCGAGATTTCGGCAGCCAGAACTGTTGCATTACGTGAACCCCCGGGACTCGGTTTGCACCAATGTCCGTGCAGTGACGGATCGGTTTGAAACAACCGAAAACTAAATTCTTACGTGCAACGAGGAGGGTTGGGCATGTTCATCGCGAAAAACTCAACCGTGATTTCGGGCGCCAAAACTTGTGCATCAATTGTCACCACTGGCGTCGATTTGCACAGATTTTCGTGCGGTGACACAACGGCTCGAAACACCCAAAACATGAGTCTTACATACAACGAGGATGATTTGGCATGTTCGTCGCGAAAAAATCCACCGTGATTTCCGGCGCCAAAACTGGTGCATCAATTGTCACCGCTGGCGTCGACTTTCACAGATTTCCATGCTGTGACGGAACGGCTCGAAAGACCAAGAACATGAGTCTTACGTAGAACGAGGAGGATTGGGCTTGTTCGTCGCGAAATCGTTCACCGTGATTTCGGTGGCCAGAACTGGTGCATTAAATGCACCCCCGGGACTCGGTTTGCAACACTTTCGTGTATTGTCGGAACGATTTCAAACACCCGATACATGAGTCCTATGTCCAACGAGGAGGAATGGTCACATTCGTCGCAAAAAACTCCACCGTGATATCTGCCGCCAAAACTGGACCATCAATTGTAATTACTGGCGTCGGTTTGCACTGATTTCCGTGCAGTGACGGAACGGCTTGAAGGAGCAAGAACATGAGTCTTACGTACAATGAGGCGGAAAGGGCTTGTTCGTCGTGAAAAACCTCACCGTGATTTCGGTGGCCAGAACTTGTGCGTTAAATGATTCCCCCGGGAGTCGGTTTGCAACACTTTCGTGTAGTGTCCGAACGATTTCAAACACCCAATATATGAGTCTTCTGTCCAACGGCCAGAATTGGTCACATTCGTCGCAAAAAAACTGCACCATGATATCTGCCGCCAAAACTGGTCCATCAATTGTAACTACTGGCGTCGGTTTGCATAGATTTCCGTGCAGTGACGGAACGGCTTGAAACACCCAGAACATGAGTTCTACCCAACGAGGAGGATTGGGCATGTTTGGCGCGAATAACTTCACCGTGATTTCGCGCCGTAACAACCGCTTTAATTGCACCCCGGGACTCGGTTTGCACCAATTTTCGTGCATTAACGAACGCCTTCAAACACCCGTAACATGAGTCTTACATACAACGCGAGGATTGGGCTTGTTCGTCGTGAAAACGTCACCGTGATTTGGCGGCCATAATCGGTGCATTAAATGCACCACCGACTCGGTTTGCAACAATTTTCGAGTATTGGCTAAACGGTTTGAAACACCCAATACATGAGTCTTACGCACAACGAGGTGCATTTGCGATGTTGGCCGCGAAAAACTTCACCGAGATTTCGCAGCCGTAATCTGTTGCATTACGTGAACCCCGGACTCGGTTTGCACCAATGTCCGCAGTAAATGACGGATCGGTTTGAAACAACCGAAAACTAAATTCTTACGTGCAACGAGGAGGGTTGGGCATGTTCATCGCGAAAAACTCAACCGTGATTTCGGGCGCCAAAACTTGTGCATCAATTGTCACCACTGGCGTCGATTTGCACAGATTTCCGTGCGGTGACACAACGGCTCGAAACACCCAAAACATGAGTCTTACATACAACGAGGATGATTTGGCATGTTCGTCGCGAAAAAATCCACCGTGATTTCCGGCGCCAAAACTGGTGCATCAATTGTCACCGCTGGCGTCGACTTTCACAGATTTCCATGCTGTGACGGAACGGCTCGAAAGACCAAGAACATGAGTCTTACGTACAACGAGGAGGATTGGGCTTGTTCGTCGCGAAATCACCGTGATTTCGTGGCAGAACGGTGCATTAAATGCACCCCCGGGACTCGGTTTGCAACACTTTCGTGTAGTGTCGGAACGATTTCAAACACCCGATACATGAGTCTTATGTCCAACGAGGAGGAATGGTCACATTCGTCGCAAAAAACTCCACCGTGATATCTGCCGCCAAAACTGGTCCATCAATTGTAACCATCGGCGCCGGTTTGCACCGATTTCCGCAGTGATGTGGAACGGCTTGAAAGAGCAAGAACATGAGTCTTACGTACAATGAGGAGGAAAGGGCTTGTTCGTCGTGAAAAACCTCACCGTGATTTCGTGGCCGAACTTGTGCATTAAATGATTCCCCGAGTCGGTTTGCAACACTTCGTCGTAGTGTCCGGCGATTTCAAACACCCAATATATGAGTCTTATGTCCAACGGCCAGAATTGGTCACATTCGCCGCAAAAAACTCCACCATGATATCTCGCCGCCAAACTGGTCCATCAATTGTAACCACTGGCGTCGGTTTGCATAGATTTCCGTGCAGTGACGGAACGGCTTGAAACACCCAGAACATGAGTTCTACACAACGAGGAGGATTGGGCATGTTTGGCGCGAATAACTTCACCGCGATTTCGGCGGCCAGAACAACTGCCTTAATTGCACCCCTCGGGACTCGGTTTGCACCAATTTTCGTGCATTAACGGAACGCCTTCAAACACCCGGAACATGAGTCTTACATACAACGTGGAGGATTGGGCTTGTTCGTCGTGAAAAACGTCAGCGTGATTTGGCGCCATAATCGGTGCATTAAATGCACCCCTGGGACTCGGTTTGCAACAATTTTCGAGTATTGGCAAAACGGTTTGAAACACCCAATACATGAGTCTTACGTACAACGAGGTGCATTGCGTATGTTGGCCGCGAAAAACTTCACCGAGATTTCGGCAGCCAGAACTGTTGCATTACGTGAACCCCCGGGACTCGGTTTGCACCAATGTCCGTGCAGTGACGGATCGGTTTGAAACAACCGAAAACTAAATTCTTACGTGCAACGCGGAGGGTTGGGCATGTTCATCGCGAAAAACTCAACCGTGATTTCGGGCGCCAAAACTTGTGCATCAATTGTCACCACTGGCGTCGATTTGCACAGATTTCCGTGCGGTGACACAACGGCTCGGAACACCCAAAACATGAGTCTTACATACAACGAGGATGATTTGGCATGTTCGTCGCGAAAGAATCCACCGTGATTTCCGACGCCAAAACTGGTGCACCAATTGTCACCGCTGGCGTCGACTTTCACAGATTTCCATGCTGTGACGGAACGGCTCGAAAGACCAAGAACGTGAGTCTTACGTACAACGAGGAGGATTGGGCTTGTTCGTCGCGAAATCGTGATTTCGGTGGCCAGAACTGGTGCATTAAATGCACCCCCGGGACTCGGTTTGCAACACTTTCGTGTAGTGTCGGAACGATTTCAAACAGCCGATACATGAGTCTTATGTCCAACGAGGAGGAATGGTCACATTCGTCGCAAAAAACTCCACCGTGATATCTGCCGCCAAAACTGGTCCATCAATTGTAACTACTGGCGTCGGTTTGCACTGATTTCCGTGCAGTGACGGAACGGCTTGAAAGAGCAAGAACATGAGTCTTACGTACAATGAGGAGGAAAGGGCCTGTTCGTCGCGAAAAACCTCACCGTGATTTCGGTGGCCAGAACTTGTGCATTAAATGATTCCCCCGGGAGTCGGTTTGCAACACTTCCGTGTAGTGTCCGGCGATTTCAAACACCCAATATATGAGTCTTATGTCCAACGGCCAGAATTGGTCACATTCGCCGCAAAAAACTCCACCATGATATCGCCGCCAAACTGGTCCATCAATTGTAACCATCTGGCGCCGGTTTGCATAGATTTCCGTGCAAAGGACGGAACGGCTTGAAACACCCGAACATGAGTTCTACCCAACGAGGAGGATTGGGCATGTTTGGCGCGAATAACTTCACCGTGATTTCGCGCCGTAACAATTGCTTTAATTGCACCCCCCGGGACTCGGTTTGCACCAATTTTCGTGCATTTGCCTTCAAACACGCAGAACATGAGTCTTACATACAACGCGGAGGATTGGGCTTGTTCGTCGTGAAAAACGTCACCGTGATTTCGGCGGCCATAACTGGTGCATTAAATGCACCCCTGGGACTCGGTTTGCAACAATTTTCGAGTATTGGCAAAACGGTTTGAAACACCCAATACATGAGTCTTACGTACAACGAGGTGCATTGCGTATGTTGGCCGCGAAAAACTTCACCGAGATTTCGGCAGCCAGAACTGTTGCATTACGTGAACCCCCGGGACTCGGTTTGCACCAATGTCCGTGCAGTGACGGATCGGTTTGAAACAACCGAAAACTAAATTCTTACGTGCAACGCGGAGGGTTGGGCATGTTCATCGCGAAAAACTCAACCGTGATTTCGGGCGCCAAAACTTGTGCATCAATTGTCACCACTGGCGTCGATTTGCACAGATTTCCGTGCGGTGACACAACGGCTCGGAACACCCAAAACATGAGTCTTACATACAACGAGGATGATTTGGCATGTTCGTCGCGAAAGAATCCACCGTGATTTCCGACGCCAAAACTGGTGCACCAATTGTCACCGCTGGCGTCGACTTTCACAGATTTCCATGCTGTGACGGAACGGCTCGAAAGACCAAGAACGTGAGTCTTACGTACAACGAGGAGGATTGGGCTTGTTCGTCGCGAAAAATCACCGTGATTTGGTGGCGAATCTGGTGCATTAAATGCACCCCCGGGACTCGGTTTGCAACACTTTCGTGTAGTGTCGGAACGATTTCAAACAGCCGATACATGAGTCTTATGTCCAACGAGGAGGAATGGTCACATTCGTCGCAAAAAACTCCACCGTGATATCTGCCGCCAAAACTGGTCCATCAATTGTAACTACTGGCGTCGGTTTGCACTGATTTCCGTGCAGTGACGGAACGGCTTGAAAGAGCAAGAACATGAGTCTTACGTACAATGAGGAGGAAAGGGCTTGTTCGTCGCGAAAAACCTCACCGTGATTTCGGTGGCCAGAACTTGTGCATTAAATGATTCCCCCGGGAGTCGGTTTGCAACACTTCCGTGTAGTGTCCGAACGATTTCAAACACCCAATATATGAGTCTTCTGTCCAACGGCCAGAATTGGTCACATTCGTCGCAAAAAAACTGCACCATGATATCTGCCGCCAAAACTGGTCCATCAATTGTAACTACTGGCGTCGGTTTGCATAGATTTCCGTGCAGTGACGGAACGGCTTGAAACACCCAGAACATGAGTTCTACCCAACGAGGAGGATTGGGCATGTTTGGCGCGAATAACTTCACCGCGATTTCGGCGGCCAGAACAGCTGCTTTAATTGCACCCCTCGGGACTCGGTTTGCACCAATTTTCGTGCATTAACGGAACGCCTTCAAACACCCGGAACATGAGTCTTACATACAACGTGGAGGATTGGGCTTGTTCGTCGTGAAAAACGTCAGCGTGATTTCGGCGGCCATAACTGGTGCATTAAATGCACCCCTGGACTTGGTTTGCAACAATTTTCGATTATTGGCAAAACTGTTTGAAACACCCAATACATGAGTCTTACGTACAACGAGGCGCATTGCGCATGTTGGCCGCGAAAAACTTCACCGAGATTTCGCAGCGTAATCTGTTGCATTACGTGAACCCGGGACTCGGTTTGCACCAATGTCCGCAGTAGTGACGGATCGGTTTGAAACAACCGAAAACTAAATTCTTACGTGCAACGAGGAGGGTTGGGCATGTTCATCGCGAAAAACTCAACCGTGATTTCGGGCGCCAAAACTTGTGCATCAATTGTCACCACTGGCGTCGATTTGCACAGATTTTCGTGCGGTGACACAACGGCTCGAAACACTCAAAACATGAGTCTTACATACAACGAGGATGATTTGGCATGTTCGTCGCGAAAAAATCCACCGTGATTTCCGGCGCCAAAACTGGTGCATCAAGTGTCACCGCTGGCGTCGACTTTCACAGATTTCCATGCTGTGACGGAACGGCTCGAAAGACCAAGAACATGAGTCGTACGTAGAACGAGGAGGATTGGGCTTGTTCGTCGCGAAATCGTTCACCGTGATTTCGGTGGCCAGAACTGGTGCATTAAATGCACCCCCGGGACTCGGTTTGCAACACTTTCGTGTAGTGTCGGAACGATTTCAAACACCCGATACATGAGTCTTATGTCCAACGAGGAGGAATGGTCACATTCGTCGCAAAAAACTCCACCGTGATATCTGCCGCCAAAACTGGTCCATCAATTGTAACTACTGGCGTCGGTTTGCACTGATTTCCGTGCAGTGACGGAACGGCTTGAAAGAGCAAGAACATGAGTCTTACGTACAATGAGGAGGAAAGGGCTTGTTCGTCGCGAAAAACCTCACCGTGATTTCGGTGGCCAGAACTTGTGCATTAAATGATTCCCCCGGGAGTCGGTTTGCAACACTTTCGTGTAGTGTCCGAACGATTTCAAACACCCAATATATGAGTCTTATGTCCAACGGCCAGAATTGGTCACATTCATCACAAAAAAACTCCACCATGATATCTCGCCGCCAAACTGGTCCATCAATTGTAACTACTGGCGTCGGTTTGCATAGATTTCCGTGCAGTGACGGAACGGCTTGAAACACCTAGAACATGAGTTCTACCCAACGAGGAGGATTGGGCATGTTTGGCGCGAATAACTTCACCGTGATTCGGCGCCGTAACACCGCTTTAATTGCACCCCCCGGGACTCGGTTTGCACCAATTTTCGTGCATTAACGGAACGCCTTCAAACACCCAGAACATGAGTCTTACATACAACGCGGAGGATTGGGCTTGTTCGTCGTGAAAAACGTCACCGTGATTTCGGCGGCCATAACTGGTGCATTAAATGCACCCCTGGGACTCGGTTTGCAACAATTTTCGAGTATTGGCTAAACGGTTTGAAACACCCAATACATGCAAGAACAAGGATAAAGCACACACTCGAACCGAGGTTACGAAGCTCGAATCGATAGGTCAACCGACACTAGGGATTTTGAGAGTGTTTCTCCAATCTGGAAGACAACAACAAATGAACAAAACCTATCTAAGAACTTAGACGAACACGCCTTATATAGAGGAGAGTTGCTGGTTTGGAGAAGCCAACACGCAGCACTAGTTACATTGGGACTCAAGATGCATTTAAAGTTGGTGCAGCACCCGAAGAGATTGTTTGCTGGCTGTCTGTCGATTTCTTTTGACTCCTGTGTCCAGCTCAGTAGGAATTTGAAGGTGAGGTTGGATCCGTTGGAAAGATGGCGAAGTTATGTTTCCAATGAGTGTTCACACGTTCCAATCGGAGTCCGTTTGCATTCTCTAGGACGTTTTTAATTCAAACTAGTTATTGATGGCCGAGTGGAATCCCTTTGCATTCCCACCATACTTCATTGCCTTGATTGGTGTTTTAATGCCTTGTAGCTGGTGCTTGTTGAAGTTCCTATGCATAATATTGTTATTAGGTAGCAATCTATTCTCCAAAGTATAATTATTTAACCCAAGAAACGAGTTTACCTGATAATTGACTTGTCGTGCACTGGCTCGTGTGTTTGGTCCTTGCATGATGATCAAAGGTCGCAGGTCACTTGGAAGGACTTTGGTCATTGATCCCATGGGTGTATCCGATGTAGCGATGTCCTCATCATTCTCCCCTTCTTTTTTTGGAGTCGTCCTTGACTCTAGGTGATCTTCTATTACGAAGTATGACGTGAAATCTTGATGTGCTTCTGGGGGACGAATTGGATTCCAGAAGAAGGAGCACTTCCACATATGCATTGGTGCCATGATATTATCATCCTTCCCTTCTTCACGAAAAGATGTCCTTGTCTTTTGACAATCTTCAAAGGTTCTCAAGAAAAAGAACAACGTGTATGCGTGGTATATGTATGCATCAATTGTTTTATTGTTCTCGCTTTCAATATGGAAACAATTATGCATTGTTTTTGTTATAGACCATTTGTTCTCATGATTTCTTCTTTCTTGAGAAAAATTTGTCCTTAAATTTATTAAGCATTGCATCAAATTGTATGGAAAAGACCAAGATTTATTTGAGCCATGCAGATTTCTATCAAGTGATTCACATGTGACATATGAGCAAATGAAAGCAGATCTCATGTCAATACGGTGATTATTAAACAATTTATTTATGTGCAAGCTACCACAACATAACACAATGGATGGCGTGTTGTAAGAATTCAACCTCAAATCAGGAAGCAAATCGGTAGTGATAAACATTTGACATATTTGAAAAGTATTGTCCACACCATAATCTCCAATTAAATAAAATTTGCAAGTATCATCTAGTGATTTGGAACTAGAAATTTCAGCAACTTTGTCAATTATATAAGACAGTTCAACAGGTTCATCAAATAGCACATAGCACAAAGATTTATCATGAAATGCTTTCCAAAGAACTTTGTCGTGAGTAATCAATTCAACATTATGCAAATCAGGAATATTAAATTCAGAGAAAGATATTTTACTTTCAGCACAAGTGTTGTTGCAAGAACTCACCTCTTCTTCGTTAATAACTATCGATTCAACACCGTTATTACCTTTAATGTTCTTCTCAGATGATGTAGGTGTTGTAACTGATTTTTCGTTGGCAACCATGGTAATCTCATCACCATTCTCTTCAACTGATGCAAATTGTTTAGCACTCAATGTTTCATCTACAAGTATGTTGCGATGTATCTCATTTCCATTAGACCATGGGCCAACAATGCCACAATTGCTATCAACCATGATCTGATTAGTGGGTACGGAAGGTGCAATCTCATCTAACACCATGGTCGAAGGGAATGTCCCATGCTCGACCATATCAACTTCGATCTCTTCATTATTTCCAATCTCCTGCAAAAGGTTAGTCGAAGGAGACACAGGAGCATGCAAATTGTCCATTGAATTATCTTCTTCCGCACAAATTACTTCATAAAATTTAGAAATCTCTTCCTTCCTAGCATCAAGCATTTTTATTTCTTCCAAAATGTGATTTTCAGCTTTACAAGCAAGTTTAACCAAATGAGAGAGTGAGTTATAGTTTTTATTAACAATAATGTCCTGGATTTCTTGATTAAGCCCTCTCAAAAACCGAAGTTCAGTAGCTTCCTCGCATTCATCTAACCCACAACGCAGCAAATGATTTTGCAATTGTTCAAAGTAATCCTTAACACTTTTATTGCCTTGTTTTAAGCGTTGCAGTTTAGTGTTTAAGAAATCAACATGGTAATCAGGAACATACATATCTCTCATGAGTCTCTTCATGGCATTCCAGCTGTGAGGTTGTCCCTCTTTATAGTATTCCACCATATTAACGTAAATCCATTTAGCACACTAGTGGCAGCCTTAATCTTTTGTTTTTCAGACAAGTCATATTTTCTAAATTCATTGTCAACGCAATTTCCCAATCAATGTACGCTTTAGGATCATATGTAATACCGAGAGGAGGCAAGATACACTTCAGATTACCTTGTTCATGAGTTGGAGATGGCGCATCGTTCTTATTGGTCCTGCTAGCCTTCCTTTCAAGATGATGAGAGCCCTCATGAAAGTTGTGATCCAATTCTCGCTTGATCGATGTATTTTGTTTGTTGTCGCCACCGTGATCATTCTTCCATTCTCACGATATTGCTTGGAACCATTATGTCCATAAAACCCTGCCATGGTTAGTAGCAAACAAGGATAGCACACAAAAATATGTGAAACCCTATCAACTACTAGGTGCTGGAAATATTGAGGTCACATCTCTCAAGCTCTTACCAAGTTCTTACCAATTCTTACAAATGCAGCAAGTTGTTCAACGGTGGCTGGTTAAGTGATAAACCAATCTTAAGTCTGAGTAAAGCGATTGCAAGGCTATCACCTGTATGGTTAGTAGAAAGTGGAGCTTGGACAGGTTTTATATGAGTAGCAATGGAAACAATCAGCTAATTTTAAATTTGCCCAATTTGAATAAGTGTTCAAACTAGCACATAGCCTATGTTGCTGATCAAACAAAGATATATAATAGGCTTAAGCAAGTGTGTAGAGATGACAACAAGTGCTAGAAATTCAGCAAGTCACGAATTTGAACTATGGAACAGGAAAACACAAATTTGAACCAACTTCTAGTTTTCTGTTTTTTCAGTCCACAAGACAGCAGGTCGGTATTTTGGCCGTAACTCTTTGTCAGGTGCCTCTATGCTTATGAAATTTTTTACACTTCTTCCTGACGACGTTTTCAACAACTTTTGTTTTGGACGAACTTTCTGAAAACGAACAGAGAAATTCGCACAAAATTCACAAGTGGACTGATCTACAGATTTCAGGACAGCAACAAGGTCTGAATCAAACATCCATTACTCCTTGGTTCTTTCATGTATGGGGTTGAAAATTGGCAGGATAATAGAAGAACAAGTATGGGATCTTCTCCTTTTGGTTTCACTCAAAAAGGATAAGGGAGCTAGGAGATATGGCGTTTTTAGGGCAGCTGCAGAAATGGGAAATTTCTGGGCGAGATTGGTCTTTTTGTTTTTGGGTGTTATAGGTGGAATTTGGGGTGGGGAGATGAACAAGAAGATGAACAGCAACAAGACAACACTAAGACGAACACAAACTCAAATTAAGAAACTGAAATAACTGATTGAAAAGGCACAAAGGGGCTTGGACAGCGGGTAAACAATCTTTTGTAGGGCAAATTTTCTGTACTATAGGAAGAACACACACAACTAAACAAGATACAAACTCACGGTCAACCGTCGCTCTGATACAAAATGATGCGCTCTGATACCAAATGATGCGCTCACGGGTTCCCGATCTTCGGTGAGAGGATAACCCGATTTGGGCGGAGGATGACTTTGGCGATCCGACTCACGAACCACGCAAGGATAAGCGCCCGCAATCGCTAAACCACACTCCTGATTGTTATCAACCGTGCCAAAGCCCGGATGACCTGACCACGAAGGTCTATCCTTGCAAGCAATCGAAGAACTCGCAAGAACAAGGATAAAGCACACACTCGAACTGAGGTTCTGAAGCTCGGAATCGATAGGTCAACCGACACTAGGGATTTCGAGAGTGTTTCTCCAATCTGGAAGACAACAACAAATGAACAAAACCTATCTAAGAACTTAGACGAACACGCCTTATATAGAGGAGAGTTGCTGGTTTGGAGAAGCCAACACGCAGCACTAGTTACATGGGGACTCAAGATGCATTTAAAGTTGGTGCAGCACCCGAAGAGATTGTTTGCTGGCTGTCTGTCGATTTCTTTTGACTCCTGTGTCCAGCTCAGTAGGAATTTGAAGGTGAGGTTGGATCCGTTGGAAAGATGGCGAAGTTATGTTTCCAATGAGTGTTCACACGTTCCAATCGGAGTCCGTTTGCATTCTCTAGGACGTTTTTAATTCAAACTAGTTATTGATGGCCGAGTGGAATCCCTTTGCATTCCCACCATACTTCATTGCCTTGATTGGTGTTTTAATGCCTTGTAGCTGGTGCTTGTTGAAGTTCCTATGCATAATATTGTTATTAGGTAGCAATCTATTCTCCAAAGTATAATTATTTAACCCAAGAAACGAGTTTACCTGATAATTGACTTGTCGTGCACTGGCTCGTGTGTTTGGTCCTTGCATGATGATCAAAGGTCGCAGGTCACTTGGAAGGACTTTGGTCATTGATCCCATGGGTGTATCCGATGTAGCGATGTCCTCATCAACATGAGTCTTACGTACAACGAGGTGCATTGCGCATGTTGGCCGCGAAAAACTTCACCGAGATTTCGGCAGCTAGAACTGTTGCATTACGTTAACCCCCGGGACTCGGTTTGCACCAATGTCCGTGCAGTGACGGATCGGTTTGAAACAACCGAAAAGTAAGTTCTTACGTGCAACGAGGAGGGTTGGGCATGTTCATCGCGAAAAACTCAACCGTGATTTCGGGCGCCAAAACTTGTGCATCAATTGTCACCACTGTCGTCGATTTGCACAGATTTCCGTGCGGTGACACAACGGCTCGAAACACTCAAAATATGAGTCTTACAAACAACGAGGATGATTTGGCATGTTCGTCGCGAAAAAATCCACCGTGATTTCCGGCGCCAAAACTGGTGCATCAAGTGTCACCGCTGGCGTCGACTTTCACAGATTTCCATGCTGTGACGGAACGGCTCGAAATACCAAGAACATGAGTCTTACGTAGAACGAGGAGGATTGAGCTTGTTGGTCGCGAAATCGTTCACCGTGATTTCGGTGGCCAAAACTGGTGCATTAAATGCACCCCCGGGATTCGGTTTGCAACACTTTCGTGTAGTGTCGGAACGATTTCAAACACCCGATACATGAGTCTTATGTCCAACGAGGAGGAATGGTCACATTCGTCGCCAAAAACTCCACCTTGATATCTGCCGCCAACACTGGTCCATCAATTGTATCTACTGGCGTCGGTTTGCACTGATTTCCGTGCAGTGACGGAACGGCTTGAAGGAGCAAGAACATGAGTCTTACGTACAATGAGGAGGAAAGGGCTTGTTCGTCGCGAAAAACCTCACCGTGATTTCGGTGGCCAGAACTTGTGCATTAAATGATTCCCCCGGGAGTCGGTTTGCAACACTTTCGTGTAGTGTCCGAACGATTTCCAACACCCAATAGATGAGTCTTATGTCCAACGGCTAGAATTGGTCACATTCGTCACAAAAA